>CM053276.1:110402851-110620641 GCA_028583415.1 Protea cynaroides
CCCTTTCAAGCTGGAGTTCCAACTTGGAATAACAAAAACAGATATGAACCGTAGCACCTGTCTTCAAGTACACCAACTCACGAACACCAATCAATATAGGTTCTAACCAAGGAAGTAAAATAGTAGTAGTAGTAGTAGTAGTAGTAGTAGTAGTAGTAACAAATAGCGGTGCAGTATAAGTCATTACAAACCAAGTAGCAGTATCAGTTTGCTGGAGACTAAATAACTCAAATCAAGTAACTAAGAAACAAATAGTAACAAGTTGATGTTAACCAGATAAACTGCATCACGTGGAAGGTTGCATCTCGTGCAACAGGTAGTAGTAGAAGCTCTTTCCCCAGCAAAATAGGTAGTAGGCTCCAACACGAGCAAAGAGGTAGTAGGCTCCAACATTAGCAAAGAGGTAGTAGGCTTTAACATGAGTGGTTGCATCACATGCAACCAGTAATAGTCACTCTTCAATGAGTAGTTTGGAACAAAGTTGACAATAGTGTCGAGCAAACAAGAGTCACCCTTCATCAAGCAGATTTGAACAAACTACTAAAAGTGTCTCCCACAACCAGACATGATCACGAGCAAAGTATGCGCTCATTCTCCCCCTCACGTAGAGCATTCACGTGTATAAATTCCCAGGTGTCTTCAAACAATGAACGAGGGATAATATCCCATATAGCCAAAATAACCAAAACCACAATTATCCACCAAACGGGAAAAAAATAATAATAATAATTTCCAGCCAATAGCCAACCAAACAGTATGATACTGTGTAAAAGAACACTAGGGAAACAAAAATATCCAAATTCGAAGTCGATGCAATGGTTGGATTCAAAATTATGACGTATTCAAAACGGTTTGGGACATCTTGGAAAGGCAAACAGACCCAAATGGACCCGATTGGCAATGTGGTTACTTCAGGAACAACCCAAGGTAAAGTAAAAAAATGAAAGGACCAAAGAGGAATTATATGTAATGATGCAGGACCCGGGTCAGAAAACCCTTTGGACCCGCTAATGGGCCTATCCAAAACAATATAAGACCAAAAGAAGATTAAAGTGGCAGTTTGATGCAGGCTGAGATCCATTGGATTGGAATCTCTAGAGGATTCTATTTTAATTGGGATATATTTGTAATCTTTAATTAGATTTGTTAGGATTTTTAAGTCTTAAGAGTTTTGTTAGGAATCCTTATTTTCAATGACGTTTTAGGTAGTATTTGTTATTTATTTTTATTTTAAATCTAGGTCCCCACGTGGAGCCTTTTGTTTTATTTTCTATTATTGTGGGTCCCATCCCCCTTACACGTAGTTAGTAATTGAATGGATTTAAATTTTTAGTTTTTAAAAGTTTAGTTTTAGTTAGTAGTTGAGTTTAATTAGGATTCTTATATTGAAGTCATATTTGATTTCTAATTGTGTTTTTTAGAGTTTCAGTCCAATTAGGGTTGTAAGTTTATTTAAAGACATTATTATTAATGAAATTAGTAGATGATGATTATTTGGAAAAAAAAAAAAAAGCTAGAGTGCTCTCACGACTGCTCCCTCTCTCCCCTCACGTAAGTCTCTCTTTCTCAGCTCCCCTCCCTCCATCTCTCTAGGTGGTGATCCCTTTCTCCCTTGCTGTTTCGATAGCTTCTTTCTCCTCTCTATATCATTCTCTTTTTGAAACCTAATTAATAATTGCTTAGTTGATCATGTTACTTGGTTTTATACTATTTTTTACTTGTGGTTATCATGATATTAATCTCGTGAGCATGTCATTTGAGTTGCCGCCCATAACAATCTCTACCCATTAGTTAATTATTTTCTTAATCTTTGTGTTAGTTTGTCGTGTTAGAGTAGGTTAAACTAGAGACCCTAGGTTAGCCTACATCAATTTGGTATCAGAGCTTAGGTTAGAGTGATTCCTATGATGTTTGAGCAATTTAAAAAATTAATTGAAGTCATAAATGACTTAAATGCTAGAAGCGAAAGTCAGGCCACCAATCTTCACAATCTTACCCAAGGTGTCCAAGACCTAGATAGGAGAGTGGCTAAGTTGGAGCAATGTATGGGTATTCCACTCATAACAGAAGAACCTATTGTTGCATCAAAAGAGGACCCAACCCCTCCACCTGATATGGAAGCATCAGTATATGAAGCCAATGTCAATCATAGTTGTCAAGGCGACAAGGCGATCCAAGGCGTTTGAGGCCATCCTGGGCGCCTAGGCGCCTAGGCGCCGCCTAGGCGTCGCCTAGGCGACCAAGGCGTTGCCAGTGTATTTTTTTTATATTTTTAATATATTAATGCTATATTAATGTTTATATATATATGCAACATTCTACATAAATAAACATTTAAGACATAGCTTAATTAATATAAGAAAAACAACAAAGAAACAAATAATTGAGTTAAGTAGGCAACACGTATTTATGACTAACATTTACTTATTTTTAACAAATTTTACTAGAGTGTAACTCCTTTAATATATTTCGGATTCAAGCAATCTCAAATTCATTGCAAAGCTAGTATAATCAGCTTTCCAACAAATCCTAGATTGCTTGAATCCGAGTTATAATGAAGGAGTTATACTCCGGTCAAACCTTGTTCGAAGTACGCGAATGCTGTTAAAAGTCGTCTGAATGTAAATTATTTTTTGGGCATCAAAACAAGATATTATTTTGGCGCACTCTTGGTTTTTAGTGATACTTTACTATAATAAGATTTATGAAATTTTTATATTTGGAAAAAAGCCTAGCATTTTGAAGTTGAAAATTGCCCCCGCACCCGAAAATACGATTTTTGTTCTTGAACTGAAGGGTTGACTTTTTATCGTTCTGGAATTTGAATTTTCAATTATTTTTATTGGATTCAAATAGGGGGTATTTGCTTATTTATGAATAATATCTTAAGTAAATGAAATATAAAATTATATTTCATTTACTTAAATGATATTAGTCATAAATAAGTACTGTCTGGTAAATGTTGTTCCTGTCTAGCCTAATAAATCCTGTGAAGCAAATTCAGAGATCAAAAGGAAAAAAAAAAAACACACATAAGGCCCAAGGCGATCGCCCAGGCATTCTGGGCGCCCAAGGCGTCCAAGGCGGCGCCTAGGCGACGCCCAGAGAGCCTGGGCGACCGCCCAGGCAACATTCATAAGGCGCCCAGGCGCCCAGGCCCTGGATTCACGCCTGGACGCCTAGGCGTCGCCTAGGCGCCGCCTTGACAACTATGATTGTCAATGACGAGGCATTTCCAGTAATTCTTGACGACAAGGCAGAATTCCATGTTCCTATGGTAGATGGCTATAGTGAAAAGGTCAAAAGCGAGGTTGTGATTGTGGTACAGACTGAGATTATGGCTCGAGGAGACAAACCGCAACAAGCATTCAAGACGGACGTTTCCGGTGCATTTGATTTTGTTTCTGATGATGCGATTACAGAATATGTGATCCCATCGTCGTTCTTTAACGAATGGATTTCTCGACTTGCAGATTACATCCCCACCATTCATGTATTACTGGAGTTTTGTTACCGTTTGCCGCTAGATGTGTCTCCCACGAGATTATTTCGTCGTCTCTACAAAATTCAAGGACGAATTTTTTTGAGTGGATGAGAATTATGCAAGCTGAGATCCACTGGATTGGAATCTCTAGAGGATTCTATTTTAATTGGGATATATTTATAATCTTTAATTAGATTTGTTAGGATTTTTAAGTCTTAGAGTTTTGTTAGGAATCCTTATTTTCAATGACGTTTTAGGTAGTATTTGTTATTTATTTTTATTTTAAATCTGGATCCCCACGTGGAGTCTTTTGTTTTGTTTTCTATTATTGTGGGTCCCATCCCCCTTACACGTAGTTAGTAATTGAGTTGATTTAAATTTTTAGTTTTTAAAAGTTTAGTTTTAATTAGTAGTTGAGTTTAATTAGGACTCTTATATTGAAGTCATAATTGAGTTCTAGTTGTGTTTTTTAGAGTTTCAGTCCAATTAGGATTGTAAGTTTATTTAAAGACATTATTATTAATGAAATTAGTAGATGATGATTATTGAATTTAGAAAATAAAGGAAAAGGCCCTCGTGCTCTCTCACTTTTTCGTCTCTCTTCTCTCGGTTTCTCTTCTCTAAGGTACGTCACTTCACTTCCCCCTGACTCTGTGGACAGATTCATTCCCTCCCTTTTCCTTCACTATTTTTTTATCGCAGAAAATTTTCCACTGCTCTCGGCAATAGCTTCTTGTCTCTTTTTCTTTTGCTGCTTATGATTACTGATCACTGAAAACATCACTAGACTGCCCTGTTGTACACTCGCAGCACCCAAACCCATAGCTAATTTAATTATTCTCTTTATATTACCCCTTCTGTTAAGCCTATCATAGTGATAACCTGCTGTTGGGTAATTTATTTTTGTTCTAGTACATCATGTTGAGCTGTAACTCTAATCTACCTAAATTCTGCCCTAGTGAATGTCAAGTTAATGCTTACTAATGTAAACAGCCACTTTGATAGCATCGTTACAGCTGATTCTTCGTATTTAGCATGTTATTGTTAGGATTTCATCTCTTTAATTATTGGGAAGTTGCTGTTTTTACATGTTCATAGGTTTATCTAGTCATTAGACATTTAATCTTGTTAGTTTTAAGAGTTTTGAAATCTTTTGCGCATTATACTTCTTAACCTGTGGTTTATTATGAACATGATATGAAACCTAATTAATAATTGCTTAGTTGATCATGTTACTTGGCTTTATACTATTATTTATTTGTGGTTATCATGATACTAATCTCGTAAGCATGTCATGTGAGTTGCTGCCCATAACAGTCCCTACCCATTAGTTAGTTATTTTCTTAATCTTTGTGTTAGTTTGTCGTGTTAGAATAGGTTAAATTAGAGACCCTAGGTTAGTCTACATCGCAGTTTCATAATATATCAGAATATTAAAGGGGCAATAGGTAAATGAAAGAAGAAGAGATTTGGGGGGAATTAGTATTTATTGTTGATGGACAAACTTGGAAGCAAATGTAAAGGATGGATAGGACAAGAGTAACATCAAAGGGAAGGGGTACTAATGGGACTAACTTATAAGTGCAGGAGTAAAGCAACCAAGAAGAGTAGTCTCCTACCGTTGGGATTCAATAAGAATGCCTGAAGAGCGGAAGGGGGAGTTGGTTTCTAGAATCGAATCTCCTTCAAAAGGGCTTCGATTGACTTGAAATGGAATCAGTAACTTCCTAACCCACAGGCCTATGGAATCCACCCAACAGTAGCAAGAATCTCCAAGGAGAATCGATGAAGAAAAGTTCTGAACAAGGGATGGTGGAATTGCAGGCTTCAGCAGAGAAGTCTGGTTTGATTCTCACAACCGGGCAAGAGTTAGGGTGAGAGATTCAAGGGGACGATGTATGATCTTCACACACATTCATCATCTTTATTGAAACCCTAGTTTTTCTTCTTCAAACTAGGATTTCACCAAAAAACCAGAGAACCTAGATACGACTCTCAAAACAGCAACTAGTTTACTGCTCTGATATCATGTAACCAAATAGAAACAAAAAGAGAAGGAGAAGAGGGAGGGAGAAAAATTGTCTCTCTCCTCCTGCTGATCTTATTAAAAAGAAAAGGGAAGATTACATCCTAATGAAGTACTATAGCTAGGATTTCTGTAATCCAACACAACTCTAACTCTAAGATAGAATGTAGAAATAGAAATTACAACGAGACTAGAAGTCCATAACCCATAGGTCTTCTAACTATACACAAACTCAATGTAAAACTAAAACATTAAAGTAGATATAGCTAATTTGATGAGGTGGAGGCAGAGTCGGCAGAAGCACTAACTTTAACAACATTATTGATTGGAAAAATACAGAGAAATGATGCAAATAGAAGATAATGATGTGCTTAATTTAACATGAATGTTATAGCAGACACTACTAGCATCATGCATCACACTAACAGAACTAATCAGTTAAGCACGATTTATGCACTGTTAGGGCACTCAAAAATCCAATTTCAACCTGGCTTAAATTTGGGTCGTAATCCACATACGATGGACCTACAGATCAGTTTGCATTTTCTAGCACCAGTCATGGGCTTTTCCAATCAAACTTCAAAATCAGCCAGTTTTGGGCTGCAAAATTGCCACATGAGTGAACAAAACTCATTCCCACTTCTAGATCATGGTTATTAAAGCAGTAGGCAGTGCATATTTTTCCACAATACATTCTCCAACTCCAATCGTCCTTCGCAACGAGACAACCCCAATCATCCTTCACAATAAGACACCAAATTGGAGTTGCCTCAATGGCAAAGATAAATGGAAGGCTTCATCACGATGGGGAAGATGACTATTATATGAAAGATGAAAGATGAAAGAAATTCTCACCTGAATCTGACACGTCTGAGCTCCCTTGTACCGCCAGGCAATGCTCTGATTGTAATGTAGACACCAGGCTCATCCTGTTCAACCCACTCTGTCTCTTGATCACTGGCATTACTAACAGAGAGCTCTCCAGAGCAGTCTCCCTCCCTTGATGAGCTTGTCCTTATAGAAGCATCCATAGACGATGTCTCGGTCTTGGCCCCACTGATGCTAGAAAGTTTTGGTGTTGAAGTGAGGCCACCTGAATCATGGTAATGGCGCATTGGGTGGTGGTCAAGTGAATCTGAGGATGAGTAGCCCATCCCCATCGGACGCTGGAAGTTACGAGGTAAGCGCTCTTTGCTCAAAGGCGGTGTCATTGGACTGTCCTCAGCTGATTCAATCTTTGAGCTCTGAACAAGGAAACATGGGCATCATCATAAAGTATAACAACCAAAAGCACAATGTCTAAGCAAGAATCATAACATCATAGCACTTGGCTTTGCAGCAATTTATCAGACGGTATCCCAAACCTGAGCCATTGTACTGAACCTAACCTGTCAGGTTGTCCAGTGCTTGAAACCTAGTGCAACCTGAGTTGCTTCGGAGTTTTCAAGGCTAAGCCAAGGTCTACACATAAGGTTGGTTTGGAATGGAAGGTTGCAAGATTGAGTCACAGTGAGGTTAATGTCCCAGTGGGGATCAACTTGGCAGTAAACACCATTAGAATCACTCAATTATGGTTGTAATCTTTCTAAGCAGCAAGGGGAGTGTTTGAAGGCGCCTGACCTCATCTTCAGATCTTGGTGGGGTCGGTAGTGGGACAGCTTGGCGATTGAACCTCTGGACATTGTACAGCTCCATGACTTTGTCATAGTTCTCGGCCCACCACCTCTGAGCTTGCCATTTATTAAACGTCTCCCGGCTAATCAAACCAAATAAATTATTTATCAGCAACCATCATCTTTTACTCGGTACTAACCAGAAATGTAACACACGAATGTCAAGGACAGGGTATAATGATTGAGTGTTAAACAGAAAGATCTTCAAAACCCTGAAACATTAATAAACCCATGACACATATTGCAACAAGTCATAGTTTGAATGCATGTTTTACAAGGAGGAAACAATATGCTTAGACAAGCTGAGAGCATAGAACTTTATACTAGTCATAAGTGATCCATAAACAATAGCTGAAAGCAAGAGCTATATAAATCATAAAGAACTGTAAATGTGTCCAAAACGAAATGTCAAATACTACCAAAAGCACCCAAATTTTCAGATCGTTAGTCCTGTACCACTATTCCATGGCTCACAAGAGAATAATGAGGAAATTTTCTGATATTGAAACCTAGAGAGGAGGGGAAGAAACAAGTTCTCAATTGGAAGAGGATTAACAACTTAGTAAGCCCTATAGAACATCACAATTATTTGAACCAAGCTAGTTCTCTAACTGGTTTACATATCCATGGGTAAGACTAAATGAGTCTTTCTTATCCTAATTGAAGCACCAATAGGACAATTATCTTCCTGGCAAACAATTCTAGGTTACAGTAGGATGTTCCATTTGGAAACTTAGTTGACAGCCCAAGAGGGCTCCAGATATTTGTGATACATTGTAGCCAAATAGCTGAGGTGGACTTGGAAATTAATATTAACCAATTCATAATATCCCACAACGGATGACTAGTCAAGGATTGCCAACTTCATATCCCTATAAGTTAAAATTGGTGATATCATATAGGCAAAGAAACCAAAGTGGCATCTAAAGAACTCACCCACTCCCCAAAATTCCCTCCTGCAATGGACAACATAAAGGGAAAAGTTGAGATAGTTGACCTCACAACTTCAGAGGTATGTCCAGTCCACATACTATGACGTCTGAGTATGCAAAATGATCCCCTTTAGGTGGAACAGCAAAATATATGTGGGCCCACACAACAAAACAATTCTTTACACCTAATATTCTTATTCCAAAAACAAAAGGCAAAAAGTAAAACTTCGCAAATTGGATGTTAGTTTTCTATTCGCCTCTTTTTGAGTTAAAGCACAACAAGGATAGTAAGTGATAAAAACCAATTAGAGTATGGTCCAGAATAAAGTCTATAAAGTAACACAAAATAAATTAAAATGTATTTACCAAATGAAGGACGATCTATAGGTTAGACCAAACCTCAGCATGCTCACTTAAGAGTGTTGGATTATTTATCGGTCATGGGAAAAATTTTGAAGCTCTTCAGTACAAGAAAGGGAAAATAGAATTTTCTTTTGGGTGGAGGGGTGGGGAGTCTAAGTCAATTACTGCAACTAAAGTTCCATACAACCGGAAATAGCTCACTATGTGGCATCTTCAAGACGAAGACTCTGAACCCACAATTTGCCCATAACTTACTATTGGATAAACCCATGAACCAGCTTGCCTCCAATGTGGCTCCCAGAAAGCTTGAGTTACAACCTCCAAGACTTGCGAAGACTATGGAGGAAGACATGGAGTTGAAGGGCAACTAATTCATCAAAGGTTTCGACTGATAAAAGAGGGAAATTCTGGGGACAATAGCAATTAGGAGATAAGCCAAATTGTTGACTAACGGGTTCCCACTTCCCATGACCAATCCGAATGACGTGTCACAGAAGTCACATGTGTAACATACATTTTCTAACCACCCACCCCACCCCCACTAAAAAAAAACCTCCATATACTACACACTAAAAAACCAAACCTAACCCCGACCGGTTTTTTGCACCCAACAACAACAAAAAAATCCACTTAAACCGAGCCGACAAATCCGCTTAGCCCTGATACATTCGAAATTCGTTGGATTGGCAGACGCTTGCATCAATTCGAAGAGAAAAAGTTACAATATGATCCTACGACGAACAAGCCAAAAAAGAGGATTTGGGGTCAAGGTACGATTCTAATCAAATGGTGAGACGTACAAGCACACACGACCGTCGCACGTTCAGAGGACAAAGAAACCCTGGACAGATTAACAATCAAACTTAATCACTACCGTTCGTAAAGAACGCGAAGTACCTGAAGCGGATCCGCTTGAGATCGTTTCCTCCCTGTGGCAGCGAAAGGAAGGTGATGAGAACACCAGGCTCAACCTGCGCAACCCACTCCTTTGGCTCTTCTTCCTCCATGAACACGACTGATTCAGTTCGACTGCTAACCGATGGAGGCGTCCCTTCACCGCTGGAGAGCCCCCTCAGTCTCGCTTCCATCTCTTTGCCCCACAGCTTTGGGGTAGAGCTGGAGCTAAACGTCCCCGTTCGACGGTAAGAGCAGTGAAACCTCTCCGACCCCGATGCAGCCTCCGATTCGGCGTAGTTCGGGCGATGGTGATGCCCAGACGATCCCGAACATGGCTTGCAGTGGCGATACGCCCCCGATGCCTTCAATGCCATGTCCTTGATCTGAAGATTTTCAAGTTCTCCGTTAATAATATTAAACACATTTCAAAGACACAAACATGAGGGAAAAGGACACGAACTCCAGCTTAGTCTACTACCTGAGCAGTGAGAGCTTTGATGGCTTGTTTAGTGCTCGGTGTGCCGCTGGACTCCTCGCCTTCTGGTTCGTGAATCGATCCGGCGCCGAGCTGCTTCGAACAGGCGACGCAGGTCAGCATTATGTCTCACCTCCTTATGTACCTGAATTCTGCCCGGAATCGATGATGCGGCCGAGATATAGATCCAAGCCGCTGTAACAAAAAGGGAAAAGAAATGAAATCATAATTCACTCTCACCCGCAAATCGGCTTTGCATTTGTATAAACGTAACATACAATCTATATCCTCCTATCTTTCTTGTGCTGCTGGTCTGGGGGTTCAGAGACTTGAGACTACTCGGTCCCAAACCTCGAAAAAACGTCAAATCAGCTTTAAGAAACCGATTGTTTCCATTAACTTGTAGATATTAGGTGGAATATCGATCGAAGCCTCTGCAAATCCTAAGTTCGTTAAAGATTCCATATAACCAATCGAATGCTTCAAGAATGTCTACATAGGCGATCTATTTAATAGTTTCATCCGTAAACTAAAACTCGACATCTAAGATTCAGTCCCTCTTCCATACGCAAGTGTTCATGCTAAGCACTTTAATGCCTCATAAATTATGATATTATGACCGCAGAGCTCAGACATTCCAGTATGAAGAATTCAAAAAAAAAGAGGTAGAACAAAAGAAAATTGTTTGACAGAGACGCCTGGAGAGGTTAACAACCAGAACAGCTAGTTAAACATAGCAAGATTAGAGGAAAAGGAAGAGATTAGTACCTGATGCACTCCAGCTAATGGCGAAAGTATGACTTAATTTTGGGCGATTTTTAAGGGGATCGATACTCGAGATGGCTCAGCTGCCGCATTTTTTTTCCCCCTTCAGACAGAAGTGAGTGTTAGGCGGAAGGACTGAAGAGTGTGATATACTCTCTGAGTCTCTATTCAACTCTCTTTCTCACAATCTGACCTGCTACCGGAAGATCACAGGCTACATAGGTACGGATCGTTAGTCTTGTCTGGTGAGAGTTTCGTTTTTTGGTCGTACTTGAGTTGAGCGTGCGTAAATCTCTTGTCTCCGTCTCTCGGGGACTCAAGAGGATTCATTGATTGATTTTTCTGTAGTGGGGGACCAAAAAGCAAACCCTATATTTGGTCTATTTATTACCTTCATAAAAGGTTGCAATCTTAATTGATCGTAAATGATCTCTGCTGAAAGCTTCTTTGTAATGTAACCTATGAAAGGATAGAATTTACGTCCCCTCAACTTTACTTCACACCACATGACGACAGCTGTATTTTGAAAACCGGAAGACCTGTTAAACTGATTTTCGGGTAAACAGTTATTGAGAAGTGTGTAAAGCTGTCCTGCAATAGGGTGTCAAAACCGGTCTGGATTGAATTCTTGATGGATAGGTTTTGATTTTGGCTTGTAAATTTCGATATCATTTCAGTCCAAACCAAAATTGGATTAAATTGTTAAAAAATCCGAATTCTAGTCTAAATCGATAATACCTAATCCAAACACCAGTAAAGCCCATTAAGAAGTACGAGCTAACCTAAACCAATTTTTTTTATTGCTTAAATAATGTCCAATTGATCAAAGATTTAACGATTCTGACCAGATAAATGTAAATATACAATCTATTATCCATACTTCAAATACCCTTAAGATCAATCAAAACTCAACTGTTTATAATTGTATTAAATATGAATAAAAAGCATCATAAAAAAATTATTATCATACAAAAATAGCTACATGTGAAGGTAGCCCGAAAAGCCCGATAAATTTAGTCCGAACTTAGCCGGCATGTTATCATCCCAATAACAATCTGACACCGGATTAGTCCATTAATTATTTTGTCCAGTACGCTGCTCATCCTAGTCTGAACCCTTAATGGACATGTTTTAGTTTACCTGACACCATTTTAGCTTGTTCTAAAATTGGACCAGACCGGCCCCTTTGATAGGAAAGGGAGTGATAAACTCTTTCCACTCTTAAGTGAACCTAATAGGAAATAATCAAATAGAGAATAATATTCCAAGCACAATAAAATCCACACACATAACACAAGAAATTTTTACGTGGAAAACCTCCCCAATGTGAGGAGTAAAAACCACGGGATCGAAGTCCACTCAAATCTCTTCACTATCACCAAAATATGGGAATACAAGAGTCTTCTCTATTTAGAACTAGAGGCTTACAATAACATCATTCCTCAAGAACAAAATATTCTTGGCATATATCATCTAAAACATCTAGAACAACATGTTCTAGGAATACACCATCAACAACCCAAATATCAAGATGAAGATTGAAAGAGATCTCACCCGAATAGGTGAAAATGTTGATTATCGGACTGATCTAGAAGACTCCAATCGTCAATCGCACCGTTCAGAATGAAGAACTCTCAGTTACGAATCTGCTGTCCAAATTTCAGCTCAATCGGACCACGGATGACCTTCCGATCCTCACCTTGATTGAAACCACGCAGCTTTCTTCTCTTCTCTGTTTTGGGCGGACAGCAACTCACTTTTTTTCTCTTTCTCTCCTTGTTTCATTCTTATAGGGTTAAAGAGATAAAACCCTAATTCAACTATAAATAGGAAAGTTACTTAAAATCCCCTTACTCTTAATGAGCTTATAAGTAATGGGCCATCCTCTATATAAGAGGGAAACCCAACCCAACACCCTTGACACTACAAGTTTCTTATCTCTAAGTTAAGCTCCAGTGAACAAAATTTCTTTTTATTTTTTTAATTTCCTTTACATCGAAACAGAGGCAAAGTAAAAGAAACCAAGGGTTGGGTAAGTAATGGATTGGAATTGTTGATGGAATGGGCACCAACAAGTCTTACTGGACTACTTATAGTAAAATAGTAAAAAAGTAAATAGGTTTCAGAAAACTTACCCCTTAAAGGATGCACGGAGTTATTGATTTCGATACATCAAACTCATCGGTTCTATAAGGAGAAATCATAAGGTAACATGGCTACGAAATGGATCTAATCCGGGTTTCAGTTTTACCCGTAGCCGATGCAACCCTTTAAATCAACGGTGAGGAATGAAAGTAGAGTCAATACCTTTCGGGAAGAGACGTGGGACGGTGGGAGCTATATATGATCTGGTGGTACCCACCCACCCACCCACGTCTTTACCCGTTTTATATATATATATATATATATATATATATATTTTTTTTTTTTTTATGTCATTCTTTTCTCGTTTTCACCTTCAATATGTCTGATTTTATTTCAGTTATTAATTTGGTGGTGAAAGTGGTGGGGCCAGCTTGATTCCTTTCTTGTCTAAGAGACTCTAGCGGTGACGGACCAGACCAATTTCCTTAACTCCGGTTCTACTTTCGTTATTTAATTGAATTAAAGTAATTGAAGCTTGGCAATTTGGCATCTTTTTCCTGAAAACCAGGATCGTTCATCTCATTACTCAGAAATCAGAATTGCCACCACTACCACCATTTATTATTAAAATAATTTTTAAATCCGCAGAGAGAGGGGGGTAAGGGTGAAACTGATGAGTTAAGGAAAGGAGACGTGATGGACGCGTGAATCCTAAAGTGGGACCCACATGTGTTTTTGGTCATGGGGCCCACAAGTTCTGCTGCATCCTCTACCAAAAAAAGAAAAAGTGTAGGGTGTGGGACACATGTCGGCATCTCTTATCTCTCCCTCACTCTCAGTTTAATTCGGTTCACGTCAGACTACCATAAAGCTAATTTTTTCAACATATATATAGAAGCATTCGAATGATTTCTTAGTCTCTCTCTCATCTATGACATTCTTTCTTTTTTGTTAAATCATCTATGACATTCTGAATGGACCAATTCTAGTTCTAGCTGATATGGAATGGTATGGACTCAGGTTTAGAGGTACTAATGATTGATGCTTGGATTATTCATATAGATTAAACCCTAGGTAAAAACAATGTAGATAGTGTAAGATTCATTTAGTATTATCTTTGTTGTTTAATTTTAGAAAAAAATTTCATTTACCCTCCCCAAAAAAAAATGTCGAAATCGATTTACTATCCAATAATTTTTAAAAACTTCAATCATCCCAATTAAACTGATAGACTTGACTTAAAATGTGATTAGAAATTTCTTTCATTTCTATTTGAAACTAAAAGACATTAAAATGAGATAAAATTACTAATTTACCCTTTTTCTTTGAAATTAAAAATTTTAGAATTAATAATTTGATTACTAGTTTGAGTTATTTTTTCCTCTGACCATCGACGAAATAAGATGGCAATGGCAATGGTGATCCGCATGTTGTCCTCTTCCATGAGGAAGCTGATTTCATCTCCCTTCCATAGAGGATCCGCCTACTACATGGTTCTCCGGCAAATCTTGTAGTTGCTTTTACCTAGCAAAGGCTCCGAAGACCGAGAAGAAACATGCAGAGAAAAAGCCGACGGCGAAGAAGAAAATGGTGGCAGAAAAAAACCCCTACAGAGAAGAAGCCATCACCGATGATGGAGTTCTGACCTTTCATCTTCTAATAAGGTGATGGATTTTAGATTTCCAAAACCCCATCGGAATGAGAGAGAGAGAGAGAGAGAGAAACCTAACCACCCTCTATTTCTCAAGGCATTCTAATTCATCTTCAAGCCCGAAACCCTTTCAAAGAGAGTGTTCTCCAAGATGCATCTCTATTGTTCTTCGCCATTTTATAAGGATTCAAAGGGAAAGGGGCGATTTCTTTTAGAGAAAATCTTGCAATTTCAGTTTTTAGGTTTGTTTCAGAATAGTTGTAGGTTCGTTTCTTAGTTCTAATTTGATTCAATGTTCTATCTAATTGATGAGCTTGCATCTTCAATGGAACTAGTAGATATTTGAGAGATAACCCAAAGGTAATTGATGAGGTTGCATCTTCAATCCCTATTTCCTCTCTTTCCTCTCTTCTCACTCGATCTCACTCTTATTTCATCTCAATCGCATAAGAGAGGAAAAAAAAAACCCAGCATATTCCATGACCTCTCCCTTATTCTTCTTTCAATCCATATTTCCTCTCTTTCCTTTCTTATCACTAAACCAATAGATTCCATAACCTATCCCTTATTTTTCTCTCAGTCCTTATTTCCTCTCTTTCCTCTCTTCTCACTCGATCTCACTCTTATTTCATCTCAATCGGATAAGGAAAAAAAAAAAGCAGATTCCATAACCTGCATGAGCCTCCTCCAGCGGAGGAAGAGGAGAGAGAGATATTTTGATTTTTTTTGTTCCGCTTAGATTCCTTTGGTATAGAGAGAAGAGAGAGAAAATATCTATGAAAATTGAGTTTAAGGGTAAATTGGTCTTTTACCATTACAATAAGGGCATAATTGTCCCTAAAAATTTTAATTTGAGATGATGTCATCAACTAACGAGACTCTACTAACAGATGAGGTCTCTTTGATTAACGGTGATAAATTTTTGGGTGGTAGATGAGATATTTGGAAACCTGTAGAGTTAAATCGATTTTGATATAGTTTTTTGATAGTATATGAAATTTTTTCTTAATTTTATTATCATAAAAGTTGAGATGATTTTAATAACATCTCAATAAAATTCTATAATATCTTTTTGAGAGATGGCTTTTTTTTTTTTTGGTAGTATTCTTGGGAGAAAGTTCATCACAACGTTATTCTAAGAATCTTTCATAATATACAAATAGGTATGTGGGAGTCGAGATCTGCAATGGGACCTGTAAATGCATGGGGTTTCGTCAGGTCGTTTATCTATTTGTCTCCACCGGATTGATGAGGTTTACGAGAGGGATTTTAGAGTCGCCACCTAAATTGGGGTCTATGCCACATAATTAGACTACGAATATAATCTGTGGATATAGAATCGAGTCAATATAGAGAATCCAGAGGTAATCAGAGTGCGATCCAAGGAAGGTGTTAGGCACCTCCATTTGCCTGGATAAATCTAATCTCGGTATGGTGAAATCCTTGCATGCATATAATCATAACATAAAAAAGAGGGGGGGAGGGTCAATGCCTTATGACCATCTATTTGAACAATCTTCCGATGTAAGAGAAAGAGATTCTCAAAGAGAAAATCCTTAGAACAATATAATATCTCAAAATTATCACATAGACAAAGGAATATTTTATGCATGAACACAAGAAATCACAATGCAAGGGCACCTAAACTATACACATATAACAACAGGACCTTATCACAACTAAACTATGCACATACATAAAATTGAATCAGAAAACAACTCCTACATAAGTTATTCATCCTAATCAATGAATTGAGGCATAATGAAACATATCTTAATCGTCGTGAGAGATAATGGAGATATGCCTCTTATACCTCTTCTTCACCATACAAGATAAAAAATGTATATAATTTTTAATTAGAAAGCAAATAAATAAATGAAATTAAAATACCTAAGAGGACAATTAGGATGAACAACAATGGACACATGATCACAACAATGAAAACGAGATTTCAACGCTTCAATTTGCCAGAACAATGATTAACAAAACATTTCTGCAAAGTTTCTCAATGATAGCTCTAGTCGAACTAGTCTGGTCCCTTATAAATTGTGGAGTAGTGGAGTTATTTATAGGCGAAAACTTAGCTCACCTCCTAAGCTTCGTGATATTACAAATTGTATTTCAAACTGTTGAGTATCAAAGGTTAATCACTCAAAATAGAGCAATGGTTAAAAAAGAGTCAAAAACTCTAGTTTGATCCAATCTCTCGTCAATTTGTGTGGGAAGAGTATTGGATGATGGGGGAAAGACTTTCCATAGCTTTTAGAGGTTGTCACGTAAAGGATAGAGCTTATCTTGTAAAGATTAAATGTATTAAGTTGATTTTAAATAGTTTTAAAAAACTTGGAGTTCTTCTAGAGTCGACTATGGTAATGATATTAACAATGTGGCTGAGGCATTGATGGACTTAAGTCATAGTCAACGACTCAGATTCGCAAATTAAAAACTTGGGGTCGAATCCTGGGTCTATGAATTGGTTCTATATTGGCCCTGGGCCACTCCTAGCCCATCTGGCTTGAGTTTGGACCTGTCCTAATTCACGAGAGAATCCGACCAGCCACTTAAACTTGGAATGATCATACTTTTGTTTCGAAAATCTGAGGTGATTTCAGCATTGCTTCGAAGCTCTCAGCAAGTATTAGGTCACTCTGACTTTATCTCATATTGGAGAAAAGTTAATTTTTTGGGTTGACCGAGTCAAACAATAAAAGGGTATTTTGATAATTTTAACCACCCGTAAGTATAATATAAGAGAATGACTCTTAACTCGGACTGGAAACTTGTGAAACATTTGAGACTTGAATATTAAATTCTAAACTTGATAGAACGAGAGATTTTTGGGATCTAAGGTGCAACAAAATGAAGTATCAGAAGGACCCACAAGGTCAAACGGGTAGAGAGAACCTGGCGAAAGAAGATGATGTGAATTATGTGTGAGATTATGAAAAAGAATCCCACGGTGAAATAGTAAATATCTTTTTCTCTGTAATTTTCTCTCTTTTATTTACTTATTTTACCGAGAAGTAAAAACTACTTTATTTACATTTACATGACAAAAAAAAAACATTAAAACGAAGATGTGGGGGCGGTGGGGAGGGAATTATGAGTGTAATCAAGCATGCAAGCGAGCGCTCATTGCTCCACTTAGGTCGGCCATTGACTTTGTTGCTTCAAACAAACTATATTCATGTTCATGCTCAATTGACTTGTTGATTTCTCTTCCACATTGTTTCATAATATTCTTCTTCTTTACTTTATTGACTTCTTTCATTGCCTTTATTTGTATGGAAAATACTCTTTTCTCTAGTAATGATTTAACGATTATAGTTTATTCAGTATGTATATCAATATATCAGTATGAGCATCAGTATGAACGTAAGGTAAATTCTAATCGCTCGACCACGATTGAAAAAACTTGACGACAAGAGAGAATTTTTTTCCCCTAATATATGGGTTCCTTTTTACGAATCGTATGATGCTTTCTCCCATGCTTCTGTCGCTTTAGAGTAGGAGATTTTATCCCTTAGAGGCAACATAATGATCTCTTGTCTTTTATGTTCAAGGTGAGGGTATCTGTGCGATAAGGTTGCTTGTCTGCAGCAATGGAAGATGTTATGGAGAGTATTTATCAAGGGAAGGCGAGAGAGTGCCAGAGAAGAGGAAAGAACATCAGAATGCTATCATAGCTCCAATTATGTAGTTTAGAGGGACCCTTTTCTTTATATATTTTTAATTCCTTCCCTACCCTTTACTCATTCTCTTTTCTGTGTTTCTCTATTTGCCTAGAACCTACATGAAGAGATCAAAAGAAAAAAAAAATTATGTTGCATTTGGTATGTATTCTTAATAAAACATTCTATGAATAAAGAATGCATTCCTAATACAGAATAAGAAATTAAGTATGAACAAATAAATAATCCAAAGCGTCTCCTGCCAGGGATCAACAGGAGACTCGGTTGCATCCAACCGATGCTCTACACGTGGGTGTCGACTAGATCCAAGCCGTCCATCATAGCCGATAAAGTTAAACGTAGAGAGGTGTTGACTCTGTGAACAATTGGGATAGACGGCTTGGATCCAGTAGACACCCATGTGTCCGGCATCGACTGGATGTAACCGAGTTTCCTACCAAACCTCTGACAAGAAACGATTTCTATACATAAATGAAACATTTCATACATGATACAAATACTAGAATACATATCAAATATTATTTTTATCTTATCAAAATGTATTAAAAAAAAAAAAAAAAAGATGAACCTACAATCAAAATGTATTCAAACCCAGCCTTAATTGCCAAACTCCATAAATCGGATCCGGAATTGGATACAACGGAACATTCACGTGTTTGCATTTGTAAATTTAACCAGAGTGGGCACCTCCCTGGCATGAGGCCCGTACCTTCATTAATTAGTTTCTAGAAATAAAACAGCTCAGTTGATAGAATGGGTTCCAATTGATAGAATGGGTTCCAAAATTAGGAAACCTGAATTTATTTCTTAAATGTTTTTTATAATATTAGCTGCCTGAAATGATGAATGGTTTTAGACAGCTTCTCATCCCAAAAGGAACTAAAAAGCCGGACAGACAACCACAATTAATAAATATCTGAAGACAATTATTAATGATGGTGAGATGCCTTTCTTTATGGCGACAACATTCATTTCCTTGCCTTGCACTGATCAAGGTAAAAACTTGCCTTCTTTTTATTTTTTTTAAATTTTAGAATTTCCTCCCTCTCAAGTCTCAACTGCCTTGTAAACAAAGCATGGGATGAGATTGGGGAAAATGGTTGAATCGGTAGGGAGTCATGGTTTTAGGCATCGGATTGGATCGTATCGTATCAGGATCAAATGGATTGGTTGATTTGGTTTGGATTTAGTTAGGGGTTCGGTTGGAAATAATTTCACTTTGATTAAGTCTAGAATCTTAGATGTCTTGTATACTTGAGAACCCCAGCATTTATTAGTTTAAACTTTTGAAATGGATATTTAACAAAGTATCAGAGCTCCATATTCTATTTGCACGGTCACCCAAAATAGGGATAACCGTATATTTTCTTTTCTTTTGGTAAAAACTGTCATGTTTGAAAGTGAGGGGGAGTGTTAAAAATAATCCACGTTGGTTAAGTCTTGAATTTTAGATGCCTTATATACTTGAGAGTTCCGACAGTTAAATAACTAGAGCTCTTCTTCTCGAAAATCTGGCAATTCAACTTCTCGCGTAAGGGCTGAGCTCGTTTGCTTCAAGCCGTATCGCTTTGAGCGTTCACGTTTTTCAGCTCCCTTCGCTCCACTCACTTAAACAGACCTAACGGACTTCAAATTCTTGAGTCTGAAACTTAATAGACCCCATGCAACACCCCATGTCAATAAAGGGTTTTTCACGCATTCCTTTTTTTTTTGGGTTGAATTATCAATTAGATCCGGTCCAATCTGACTTAAGATAAGGTTTGATGATCCATGCCTAACTCCTTGTTCGTAAACCTTTTCCATATGATATATGGTAAAAAGTTTTCTATCCGACTATATCCCCTTATCTTTTTTCACATGAACGATAAGATGACTTGTTAATCTTTCTTAGATATTTATGCCAGCTCCCATTGGATTGGAACAAGAAACATCAACCCATAACATAAGTTATAAAGATTAATTTAGAGAGAGGGATTTCAAAATCCCCAACTTTATAAGAAGGATTTTCTTTGCTTGGCGTGCATGCGACCACCATGGAATGATGGAATGGAAAAGTAATCCAGATACAGAAGAGCTAAAAAGCCTAAAATTCGGTGGGTTCTTAGTCCGTAGCCACTACTATCAGTGTCTCTTTGCTTTGAGTAAAAGTTATAAACTAATTGTTAGCCCTGGCCATTGAGGGTCCTCAGTGTGTCTACTTGTCTCCTGCAGGTTTCTATATTCAGAATTAACACATAATTTACAAGTATATATTGGCCTCCACTCTCCACCATGGCTCCCTGGCTTTTGGTTCAAGGGTTGGGGCCTTTAAAACCTAACAAAGGAGAACATCTTAGATTCATATCTATGTTAGGGAAAAATATTATCATATTTGATCGAACTTATGAGAAGGTAAAAAGTATATCATAAAAAAAAAAATTAGTCCTAACAATATGTGTAAATAATGAACATAAATCAGCTACACATGAGACACAAGAATTTAACGTTGAAAAACCTCTTCAAATCGAAGAGTAAAAAACCACGGGACTTGAAAGCCCAAATCAAAACTTCACTATTATCAAATAGATGTTACAAAACCTAGTTTCAATTCTTCCAATGAGTATATAACCCCAATAGCAACAAAAAGTAAACTACTACTTTAAAAAATAAAGAGATGCAGAAATTTCACCCAAAGAAACAGAGGCTGTTGTACGGAGTGAATAACTTAACTTAGAAAACTCTAATAAAAAATCTGACTGTACAGATTGACGAACTATATGTCTTCTACCTGTTGTTTAAAAATCAACCCAATTGGACCACGGATGACCTCCCGATCTTCGGCTTGATCACGGCTGTGTAAATCATCTGCACCCAGAAAAAAACTGCTGCTCTTTCTCTTCTTCTTATGATGCTAAACCCTAATCCAAATCATTTTTTACCCTATTTAAAATATTAAATACTAGACAAAAAGGAATGGACTTAAATGGGTTTAAAACACACCTATCCACATAAGAAGGGAGCCCAAAAACCTAACAATCTCTCCCTCAACTTTTTTAATAAATAAATATAATAAAATTATTATCTTTTAATAAGGATAGAAACAACACACATTAAACATTAAAAGATCAACCCATGGTGTCGTAAGAATGTCATATATTCAAAGAAACGTGCAATACATAATATGTGGATTAATAAAATTATTATTTTTGATAGTGGATGATTGACATTGCCAACACTATCCATTTGATGGTTGACATGTGTCACAATTATTAAAAAAAAGTAATCATTGGCAAAAAAAAAAAAAAAAAAACTATTAAAAAAATTATTGGACCGGTCAATCTAGTCCCAAATCCGACTCCTTGACTATCCTTGAAAACAAATGATAATCAGAATCGGTCATACGATTTGATTGATTTGATACCAATTACTTGAACCATCAACACATCCCAACCCACCACCCCACACACACACACACAACTTTTCCCTCTCTCTGGGTGGTCAAACTATTTACCATTAACGCACCGGCTGGTTGAGTTTTTGTTTTCTTATCGAGAGTGTTAGCTTCCACCTTGATGGGCTTAGCGGATTGGCGAATCACTTCTCAGAAAGGGAGGGACAGAGGAATAGTCAAACATAAGTGTCCAAAGACCCAATCAGGAGATTTCAAGTATTTCATATCTTGAGTCTGGACCTTATTGAAATGGGAAAGAATGAATTAGAAATCCTTTTTTGTTCCCTTTTATTCGGGCAGTGAAGAATCTACCAATTGAAGGAAGGTACATGTCCAACATCGATCACCAGTCAGATGAAGACACATGTACAAACACGTGATAATTCGCCACAGATGGCACCTCATAGGTCGATTATATAGAACGATTATTCCCATGATCTCGAGGATAATTTACCATACACATCACCTCACAAGTCCAACTACCTGTTTTGCTTCCTATTACAAATATTACCACCAAGAAACTCCAAGCAAGAACCATTGACAACATCTCTCTTTTCGTGCATTAACCATTTATATATAGCCACCAGACCACAGCACTGACTGTACATGTGATAGTGTTGAAGAGTGCCAATATGTTGCCAACTCGGTTCAACTCCATCCATGAGGCCATGACCTTTGCCTCTTCTGGAGACTTGTTGGCAGTTGGCACAAGTTAAAGCTTTGTAGTTTGGTTTTTTTGGGGGGATTATCTTCGTTTGAGAATCGAATCTGTTGTCGATGGATTCTGTTCGGTTCTCCAAATCAGGCCACGTAGCTGCAACACGAACAAGGCAGTCAAGTAGACGGGATTTACCCCCGGAGCCACTCCAATGCTAAAATTAGTAGATCTTAAAGACAAGCAGAATGAAATTTTAAGTGAAACACTAGAACTCCTTAAAGAAAGAGTTCCCTGAGATACGGGAGCTTCAACAACCTATTTCTCTATGGAAAAATAGGGATTGGACAATGGGTTGAACTAGGATTATGCAAGATGAACTTTTTCAAAGTGATATCTAAAGGTGAATATTCAAATTTATAGGAAATTATGGATCCTTTGCAATCGATAACATTTCACTATTTATAGGCTCAAGTTGAAGCTTCCAAGACAAGCTTCTCCCCACCTATCACCATCTCCATCGTCTGTCAGTTGGAGAACAGTAGGTCTAAGCGACTATGACCCCCTAGGGTGGTGCCTGGACGTCTTGTCAACCTTCTACAACCCCAGTCGACCTTCTTCGACCCCCCCTTCTATCCACATCATCTACTTCCTCTGACAAGAATAGTCGTATTTTCTCTTTTATCGAGCATAAATCTTGTTTTTTTGTTGATTCGGTCTATGATATGATGACTTGACAGGTTAAATCCGCCTATTTGACATTTATGATGGTTGTCAGTATTTATGAGCGTTAATGCCAAATCATTTAATGGCTAGTTACCTCTATCAGTCTGTCTAATCATGGCCCGTTTGCCTATAAAGGGGTCGAACATGATTTCATCCCCTGAATACTGTCAGAAAATACTATCATTTGTCCATATACTTAATAACTTAGATGTATGCCATGTGTCCCACTCTAGAAAGCCTATCATAGATTCCCCATCCACGGTTTGACTTAAATCTGTTACTATTTTACCCCAAAAATATTCAGAATCTCAGTATTCTTTGGACTGCTGGGCCTAGACCTAGACGGCGTGAGAGTGATAGCAATGTAAAAAAGAATTTAAAAGCACCCTCATTTAACATATTGATCCTGTTGAGAGGGGTAGCAATGTAATATCAGTCTTTTTTTTTTAACTGGCAATGGTTTTTTGTAGTGCCATTATCCATGATGGTGGTCTATTCTTCGTCGTGGAAGATATGTATTTGACGATGGAAAAATTTATTCCGTCGCAAAAAATACTACTTAGCAACAAAACTATAATTTCCATCGATCATGAAAAATAAACATAATGCGATGAAGTTTTCACCTGTCGTGGCGTCCTATATTGGGCGACGGCATTTGTTCTTTCGTCGCCCAAAAGCATTGGAAAAATGGGTTTTCTTGTAGTCTGAGGTGTGGAGCAGGGTGTGATCTTGATGACAACGATGATCAGCCTCAAGGAATGGGAGCAGCACAAAAGGGCTTCACCTAGGATCTCTATATATAAACCGTATGCATGAAGATGCCAACTAACTAGTGTAGCTAGTAAGGACTAAGGACTAAGGATACGGTGGTCTATTGACTCCATGTCTTACGATCAAATCACACCTTCATCTAATTCTCTCTCTCTCTCTCTCTCTCTCTTCCATACGTACATTCCATATATTGTGTTTGGTTGCAAGTGTATCATTAATCAGGAAACTACCACATTAAAAGTTAATTTAAAACATTTGTTTTTTGATTGGTAAAATGTTTCAATTGTTTCTATACAAATGAAAATTTTTATATTTTAAAGACGGGTTTGTATTGTATCAAATACTTTATTGGGTGATAAGCTAGAATGGATCTTAAATTGTTCAGGCTCAGGCCAAGATGGTCCACTGGTCTATAAACATCGGTATATATTAGGCTTGGGAGTCTGTCTGGCCCAAAATATTTTCAGGCCTACAACAGCTAGACTAGGCCCATTTCAGTGTCAGGTTGGTCCGGCCCAAGTTTATACCAACTTTGCTTCTTTTCGCAATTCAAATGAAATTTGCTTTGTTAACTTCTTTTTCTTTACTACTATATATATATATATACACACACATAAAATTACCTATTTTATGTTTCATTTAGTGTTAATTTTAATTTATTAAAAGCATTTTTTATTTAAAATTTCTTTCTGATTATAAGACATCTTAAGTTAAAAATTAAATATATTGTCTTTTGCATTACATGGGTTTTTTGCTTGTACATAAATAAAACAAACATATATGATAAAGATTACAAACTGGCCATCGTAAACGCTTTGTTGACATATTAATAAAATTTTGGATAAATTACTCAAACTTCTTTTGTACTTAGGTCTAATTGTAGGCAAACCTCTTAGTGGTTTAGAATCAACACAAACCTCCCTTATTTGAAGAATGTGACTACACTCAACTCCACTCTGTCTAGAGTGGTCCGTTGGTTGCTACCGTCACTTGTCCTTATCAACTAGTGAATCTACTCTTATTTGCCAATGAAATCTCGATTTTGTCCTCGTTTCAAATTGAAGTTAGGGTTATACTCACATCCTCCGTCTAATTTCTTCTTCGTGACCTACAACTCATTTCTACGAAAGTTGCCATCTCTGCTACTTGCAACTCATCGCCGTGACCTACATACGGACCTGCAACTCCACTCCGTCTAGTCAATTCGGCTAGTGACTTGGACTTCAAATTCCTCATCGACGACGAGAATATCTGCAAAGGCCACTTGGACCCTCTGAATTAATACAAACAAATGGTTTACTTAAACACCACTTCATTTTCTTACTTTCATTTTCTCCATCAACCAACACATACTCCATCTTGAGAACCTATATAAGAAAATTGGCTACTTTGAAAAAGGGCACTGATTTGTTGTGGGAATCAGATAATGATGGGTTCCATTAAAAAACGAGTTTCCATGGGCTATCTCTGTCATAATCCCATAATAGGTTTCCAAGGTATTCAAATCCTATCCTCCCAAGGGTTCGGGAGAAGGGTGACTCCCACCAGCCGATGCCAGACACGTGGGTGTCGGCTGGATTTGAATCCTCTATCTGAGCCAATGCATAACCGACACCCCCTTTCGACTCATCTTATCGGCTCAGATGGAGGGTTCAGATCACACCCATATGTCGGATAACGGTTAGTGGTAGCCGTCCTCCTCCCAAACCCTTGGGAAGAGGGGATTTGGATCCTTTTCCAAGAGAGAGATTTGAGGAATAATTTATTAAGTGCATCTGGAGAAGTATCTATAACATGGGAAGAATTTATTGAGTGAACCCAGTTAGAAAAGTAGGAGAAACATGGTGTAGGGCCGGCCTATAGGTACCATTAATTTACATTTATTGAAGGCGCCATTCTATCGATTCATTTGTTCAGTTAGTTGAAGCTCTAGCTTTGGTTTCTTGCTAGATCTATTTGTAGGAGTTGCAGGTGTCCTCTTTGAAGTTCGGCTCTCTCTGTAGCTGGGATTGAGTTGCAGGAGTCGCTGAGTCGTTGGAATTACATTGGAGTTGTTGGAATCGATTGTTGTAGGAGTCTGATGAAATAAGATGCCCCAGCTAATATGGGAAGTGCAAGGGTAAATGAGTAAATTCATTATTTACTATTAACCCCTTTTGTTGGCTAGAGCTAATTGGATCTTATGTAGTGAGACTATCCCTATAGTGAGAATCCCATTCATTCAAAGTGGATTTGTGTGTATTTCGATGCATTATGAGTGGATTAGGATACACGTCGATCCACTTTGAGTGAATAAGATCCTCACTACACCTCACTACATGGGGGGTTCACTACAGAGGATCTTTTTTCAATTTCTAAACCATTAGGACATCAATTTGTAATTCGACTTAAGTACAAGGGAAGATCAAGTAAGTTACCCTAAAATTTTTTAGGGATGCAATCTGAATTTTCGTTGCATCTTACAATATGACAAGTTTATAGTAATTTTACATGAAATTGTAACTCAAATCCGATAGCCACAACATATTCACAACAAACTATAATAAGAACAAACAGAATTTATCATGTATAAGTCTTTTAAGAAAAAAAAAAATGCAGCTACATGACGCAAGTGGCCAATGTTGAAGGGATTTAAAATTCATAAGAGGAGAGAGAACTTTAGTAGTGGATCCTCATAATGTGAGAGAGCATGGGAAAAGATACTCCCCCGGGCATCTTTTTACCTTGTTTACATCAGTCTTGCATATATAAAAAAAAAGGGTTCTTTTGTTCGAAGAATATAAAATCAAGGATGCATAAGAATAGAATGGGAAATTCATGTACAAAAGAGCCATCATTTATGACTTTTGTGGGTGGATGATTTGGACCACGGAATTTACCCAAAAAAATTTAGACCGTGGAATTGCGGGCTCGGATGGCTGAAAAAAAAAAAAAAAAAAAAAAAAAAAAAAAAATATATATATATATATATATATATATATATATATATATATATATATCAACAAAAAAAAGGATGATATGGACTTATTTAAATAAAAAATGTACGAAGCTTATAAATTAATAAGGTCAAACATTATTAGCTGAATTATGAATATTCAAGGAGACAAGGATTCTTTTACTTGCTTCAAGATTATAAATTATATTTCTAATTAATAAATCTGTGGTTAGTGGTTACTATTAAACTAATGAATTGTATTTAATGTGTCTTTTTTTTATTAAATTAACCCTAATACGGTAAGTGTAATCGGACGGATTGGGATTTATGGCACGCATATCGATGCACTTCAGTCCGTCCGATGTTAGGTTGATGGGTTAGCCGACAGGAAAGGACCTGGATGAACGTATTCTCTATTATCATCTGATCCGACGGTTTGGTTCGCATCAAAACACGTGACGGAGAAGTTTTGAATGTAAGATTAGTCAACGCGGGACCCACATTCACTGACAAAGTTCTGACAGAGACTTTCGATCTCATACAAAGCTGCTAAGGCTGTTCATGTCTTTCGATCTTCAGTTTTTTTACTTCAAAAAAGGAAAGAGGTGGGTGGAAGAAAATGTCGATGTTAAGGAGGAGGAAAGGCTCTGATAACGAGAAAACCTCGAATTTGGAGGTTTCTGAAGGGACTGAAATAAGGGATGACGAAGAGGAGAAAAAGGGGAAAAAGGAGAAGGATAGGAAGGTGACGAAGAAGGTGAAGGAGAAGAAGAAATGGTCCTGCCTTGATAACTGTTGTTGGTTCGTTGGTTGCATCTGCTCTACTTGGTGGTTTCTACTCTTTCTCTACAATGCGATGCCGGCTTCCTTCCCTCAATACGTTACAGAAGCGATTACGGGGCCATTGCCTGATTCGCCTGGCGTGAAATTGCAGAAAGAAGGGTTGAAAGCGAAGCACCCTGTGGTGTTTGTGCCCGGGATTGTAACCGGTGGGCTGGAGCTTTGGGAGGGACACCAATGTGCAGAAGGACTGTTCAGAAAGCGGCTTTGGGGCGGTACATTTGGAGAAGTCTATAAAAGGTATTTAGTTTCGTTAAGAGTATTCCCCTGTCAATTTTAGAAACGTTTCAATGCATTTTTGACACTTCACTTCAAAAAATATGGGAGGTATATAAAATCAAATTTGAGGATGTCAACATGTACATAACGAATTTCTACAGCTTTTTAGTACGTAGTTTTCACGGGAATGCGAAGCTCACATTTTATTTATTACAGTAAGAAAGATATGGATGTGGTCGCTGAATTTGTTGTTTGTTGTTCTCTTACTTATTATCAGGTGTTACCTTTCTCCAGCTAGCTGATGGAGTAGGAATTCCCACTGATTCTATTTTGGGGGGTCAAGTAAAAAAATTTCGCCTATTATTTTATCGGGGAAAGCTTAGAGACAAGTTGCTAGTTTATGGATAGGTTTGAGTAACCCCAAAGTAACGTTCCTTATCTCCTAGTGTTGATAAGTAACAATCAAAATTGCCACATCATCATGCCAGTGGCTCATATAGTGGACCAATGAAAGAAGTTTATCTCAAACGCGGCAGTGTACACAAAATTACCCCAACAATATTACTGGTTTCTAATCAATTGTCATTGGATAGATTATTGTCACGATGAATCATGTTATAGGGTTGCTTCATCAGAGTCATTCTGCATTTTAATTTTTACAGTACAAATGTGAAATTGATTAACTCAGATAATGTTTCTTGGGCCTTTTTGTTTGAATCTTCTGTAGGCCTCTATGTTGGGCAGAGCATATGTCATTGGACAATGAAACTGGACTGGATCCTTCTGGTAAAAGAGTTAGGCCTGTCACTGGACTTGTTGCAGCTGATTACTTTGCACCTGGCTATTTTGTGTGGGCAGTTCTGATTGCCAATTTGGCTCGGATTGGATATGAGGAGAAAACCATGTACATGGCTGCATATGATTGGAGACTTTCATTCCAGAACACTGAAGTACTTTTTTTTACTCAGACAGTTCCTTTTCTGCATTATTGTTTGTATCATTCTGCACTCGTGTGGCCTTCGTTAATATTAAATCAGATTGTGTGTCTTTTACTTATGTGCTGCATTTTTTTTTCCTTTTGTTTTAGTTTATGGATCTCATTGATATCTATTTATAAGTCTGTCGAAATTGACTGATTAGGTGCGGGACCAAACCCTGAGCAGGATAAAAAGCAATATAGAACTCATGGTAAATACAAATGGTGGGAAAAAGGTGGTGGTGGTTCCACATTCAATGGGAGTTCTGTACTTTTTGCATTTCATGAAGTGGGTTGAGTCGCCAGCTCCAATGGGTGGTGGTGGTGGGTCAGACTGGTGCGCTAAGCATATAAAGGCAGTGATGAACATTGGTGGGCCATTTTTAGGTGTTCCAAAAGCAGTATCGGCACTTTTCTCCGCCGAAGCCAAAGATGTTGCTGTTGCCAGGTTTGTTTTGTTTAACTACTCTGCAATGTTAGGTATTTTATTGTGTTACGGCTTTAATGCTGGACAATATACAAATGCCTAGGTTAATTGGCCAACAGTAGATGAGAACTGTAGTTTCTTCGAAGTATGCCCTCTTTCTACAACAAACATTCGCTGACCATAGAAATTCTGAATTTTTAGTTAAGATTTTTAAAACAACTCTTTTAACAACAAAAGTTGTAGTACCATCTGATTTAAGTAGCAACAGAGTCTCCTCTCTCCATTACTTAGCTACAACCACCGAACCCCAAGGTTACACACAGCTCTTCTTAGCTCAACTAAGAAATTCCATTTAATGAAACACAATCATATATCACTAGAATATGGCTAGGATACATATACTGATTTTCTGGTGGTCCAGTTCATTACAATTATGTAACTTAAAATAAGGAAATAACATGCCTAATACTATTAAGACACCAACTTAATTGGTAGTGCTTGCAGTAATCATAAAATGGACTATAACACGACAACTAGACCTGAGAAACTTAAGCTTCACGTGTCTTAAAAAACTGGAACCCAGTGAAAATAATAAAATTGAACTGCTATAAGTATTAATTTTTTAACATTGGGCTCTTCCTTTGTTCATGTTAGTATTAAGTATTAACAACCCCCAATATACATGCTATTGCCATATTTCTCTAATACAGTAATCTAAATTTTGTTTTGTTGTTTTGAATTCTTCACTATCTCCCTCATGGAGGGGAATTGCACCTGGTATTTTGGACAAGGATGTATTTGGTCTCCAAACCTTGCAACATGTTATGCGGATGAGCCGCACTTGGGATTCGACAATGTCAATGATACCAAGAGGTGGAGACACCATTTGGGGTGGTCTTGATTGGTCACCTGAAGAAGGCCATGTATGTAGTCCAAGAAAGCAAAGAAACAATGATACTACAGTTGCAGACAATAATGGCACAGATAATGTCGTCTCTCGAACAAAAAGTGCAAATTATGGAAGGATAATATCATTCGGGAAAGATGTGGCAGAAATGGATTCCTCCAAAATTGAGAGGATGGATTTTAGGGTAATGTTTCTAGTTTACAATCTTTATAATCTGCTTTGTATTTAGTTTTAACCACTGGCTTAAAATTATGCATTGATTTAATGCATGATTGTCAACGGTGTGAAAGTTTGTGTTGATGTGAACTTGCAAAACTCTCTCATTTGTCTTTGCCCCTGTGATATTTCAGTGATTGATGGTTTACCTGATATTTTTTTTTTCGTATTTACATTGTTCTTGACATTTCTTATGTGTTATGTGTACATTGTTAAAGCTACTATCCAAACTTCACTGTATTCCCCTCCCTTCCAAGGCTTTCTGAAATCTATATATTAGTCTCCTGTAGGTATTATAATATCCCTGTTAGTTGTTTAAATTCATCCAATGTGCTGCTGATTTTGTTTGAATTATCTCCATGTGGATTTCTTTGTTTCAGTAAAGAGCTGTGGGTGATACCTAAATGCATGCAGAAATCACTATGCTATATTTATTGTGGGTTATTTGCAGGACAATTTGTTCTCTTTTCGTGCCAGGATTTTGTGGTCTTGTAGTACTATACCATGTGCCTCACCCACCCTCTTTTTCTTTTAATTTTACCTCCTTGACTAGAAAGTTTTTCTGAACTGATGGTGGTGATTTGTTTATGTTGCGATATGTAGCCTGCAAGGGCATAGTGGTCTGATCCATTCCTTGTAACCTACTCCTGTTAGGAGTCGGTCATGGGTTGGTATTTTTATTATCCTGGTGATATCGATATTTGCAACATTGTTTTTTTTTTTTTAGGGCAATACTCTGAAGGCGAGATTCTTTTACAGCATCGATATATTGCCATCGATTCGTTATTTTGCCATCGATATTTTGACGGAGAGATCCTTTATCGATTTCTTTTTTTCAGCATTATCGATTATCTGAAGACGAGATTCTATTTGCGATATTTTTTCAGCACTATCGCTACAGGTTCTCTTTCTCAGTTTTGGCAAAAAACCTTCTCTATCAACCTCATTATACTTTCCTGATTTGCTGTGATGTCAAATGTTACTACTGCCTCTAGCGGTTCTAATTCGAGACATTGCACAAAGCGCGAAGGCTAAAATGCATTTCGACCCTAAATGTACCATTTTAAAGTTGATATGGGGACCAAGAAAAAAATATTAAACCATAAAATTGTAAAATAACACACATGGTGTTGTTTGGGTTTACACCCACGACTATCAAGTTCGATGGCACTAAATATTTGATTTGGTCTCGATCAACTTATTTGACCATTGCTGCTTGTGGCTTCATAGGTCATCTTACTGGTACGATTGAGAAACCCTCTACTGCTACTATTACTCAGGATTGATGGATTAGTAATGATTCCTTAGTTATGTCCTTCCTCCTTAACTCTATGCTTCCAAATATTGCCAGAGGGTATCTTTTGTTGGAATCTGCAATTCAGATTTGGACGATTGTCAAGGAGACTTATGAACAATTAGGAAACGATGCTCAGGTGTATGACTTGCAAAAAAAAGCTCCATGACACCACTCAGATGGAGTTTTCTGTATCTTAATATTATGCTGAACTTCGTAGCATATGGCAAGAATTGATAAGATTCGAGTCTATGATTTTTTGGCTGGATTGAACATTGAATACGATTAGATTTGTGTTCAGGTTCTTTGCAGATCTCATTTTTCAACTATGGAGCAATCATGTGCTTTGGTACACTATGAAGAATGACACTGATCTACCATGCTTCAGTCTCCTACCACTGATCGTTCAGCGTTACAAAGTGTATCCCGTTCGATCCCTGCTACTGATGGACCTCCACGCTCCGAGGACAACACCAAAGAGGTATTTAAGTGTGAACATTATGGCAAACCTTGGCACACGAAGGCTATGTGTTGGAAATTTCATGGGAAATTGATTGATTTTGAAGCCAAACGTGGTCGTTGTCTCTCCAAAGACAAGGTCAGCCACACTGAGATAGTTGCATGGTGGTCTCTCACCTGACGAGCTATAGGCTTTCCGTTGGCTTTTTCCACTACGTTTACCTCTGCTGCTGCTCCATTAGGTTCCAATTTTTCCTATTCAGGTATTCCTTTTGGTGGTCATTGTGCATCGCTAGTCTCTAGCCCTTGGATTATTGACTCCGGTGCCTCTGATCACGTGATTAGATTTTCCAGCCTGTTTCATCAGTTTTCTGTATCCTCAGGGAAAGACAAAGTTCTAGTGACTGATGTGACTCTCTCTTCCGTCTCTGGAAGGGTTATATTTGTTGTTCCCTTTCTCTTACATTATATTTTGTTTTACATATTCCTAACTTTACTACCAATCTACTTTCCACAAGTAGCCTTACTGGGGATTTAAACGGTAAAAGTCACATTTTTTCCAACCCAATGCGTTTTTCAGGATCTGGTAATAGGAAAGACGATTTGATGTGGTAAGGTGCATGGTGGTTTCTACTTGCTCGGCAATAGTTCTCCTCCTTACCTCCTCTAGTTCATCAACTACACTCAGACTCCTCAGATCTCCATCAGTGGCATTGTCGTTTAGGACTTCCTCTCCTTGGGACTTTATCTCATATTTTTCCTCATTTAGTCAAATAATGTAACAAGGATGAGTTTTGTTTTTTGTGAGAAGTGCATCTCCTTTCCATTTGGTACATTCTGATGTATGTGTGCTGCTCGTCATGCCTCTATTTTTGTTATCGTTGGTTTGTTATGTTCATTGACTACTTCTCTCGCACGACATGGGTGTATATGATGCAACATAAAAAGTGAGGTGTTTCGTTGTTTTCAGCTCTTCCATAACATGGTCCATACTCAGTTTAATGCCCCCCTAAAGATTTTATGAAGCGACAATGGCAGCGAGTATCTTGAGGGACAGTTTCAGATTTATTTGGCGGACTCTGAGATCCTCCATCAGACTAGCAATATTGGCACCCCACCTTTAAATGTGGTGGCCAAATGAAAGAACATCCATCTCCTGGAGGTTGCTCTTGCTCTCATGTATGCCAACAATGTTCCATCTCTATTTGAGTGACACCGTTTTCGCCGCAGCCTATCTCATCAACAGTATGCCCACTCGCACTTTGGGGTCTCGTTCCATGATTGATGTTCTCCTGGGTTCTAGCTTCTTCGTCGTTCTTCTCAAGATCTTTGGTTGTGTGTGTTATGCTCGCAATCATCAGTCCCCTGGTAAGCTAGAACCCCATGGCCTCTGGTGTATATTTTTGGAATACTCGGCTACTCAGAAGGGCTATAAGTGCTACCATCCTCCCATGCATCGTACTTTGGTGACCAAGGATATTCTCTTCCATGAAACCTTTCCGTACGACTCACTGCCACCTCTTTAGGGGGAATCTATGAATATTGAAGATGCGTCTGTTCTTGAGATTTTTCTTGTTCCAACTCTACTGAGGATATCTCAGCTCAGGGGGAGCAGCTGCTACCAGTACCACCAGTTCCGGTCCAGGGGGAACCTCAAGAGAAGAAAGATGAGTCAACCCTTCAGGTCTTTCAGAGGACTTGAAAGAAAAAGCAAGTTGAGACCACTACAACTACTGCAACTTTTATCATCCTGTTGCCATCCTTCTAGCCAAAGCCACCTATGCCATCCGGTAAGATCTCCTCCTCTCTTGAGTTACTTATTGCTGTCCGTAAATGTACTAAGGCTTATATCCAAGACCCCGTATCTCATGTTGTCTATTATGACTCTCTTTCTAGTACCTATTGTGCTTCGTATCTCCCCTTTCCTCTATTAGTATTTCACAGAAGCGGTAGGAGACTTGTGTAGATCTGAAGTGGAAAGCAACTATGATGGAAGAGATGAAAGCTCTGAAAAAGAATGATACATGGGATCTTGTTGCTCTTCCTCCAGAAAAGCGATCTATTGGCTGCAAACTGGTGTTTCTGGTGAAATAGAAAATTCATGGGACGGTGGGTTGCTCAAGTTGCCAAATTAAGTATTGTTCGAGTTCTATTATCATGTGTTGTAAATCTGGGATGGGATCTCTAACAACTTGATGTCAAGAATGCATTTTTGCATGGGGAACTTGACGAAAAAGTACAATATGGACATTCCTCCAGATTTTTCTTCGGATACAACTTATGGCAAAGTCTGTAAATGGAAGCGTGCACTCTATGGGTTGAAGCAGTCTCCTCGAGCATGGTTTGGCAGGTTTCACAAGGTTATGATTTCTGCAGGGTACAAGCAGTGCAATGGTGATCATACTCTGTTCATTAAGTGATCTAGTGACAAAGTCCTCTTCCCATAGTCTATGTTGATGATATACTTGTCACTGGAAATGATAGTGATGGGATCTCTCACCTCGAAAGCTTCCTTAGTCTTGAATTTGAAATAAAGGATCTAGGAAAACTAATGTATTTCCTTGGAATTGAAGTTGCTTGATCCTCAAAGAGTATCTTCCTTTTCCAAAGAAAATATGCCGTTGATCTTTTATCTAAGATTGGTTTGTTGGGCTATCATCCATATGACACTCCTTTGGAAGCTAATACTCGACCCAAGGTATGGGTGGTGAACCAGTTGATAAGAGTTGTTACTAATGGCTCGTGGGAAAGTTGATCTACTTCACACACACACGGCCAAACATTGCTTTTTTTGTGATTTCGTTAAGTCAGTTTATCAATGATCCTTACTCCTTTCATATGAAGGTTGTTCTTTGTATTCTTAAGTTACTTGAAGTCAGCCTCTGCAAAATGGATTGAAGCATACACAAATGCTGATTGGGGTCGATCTCCGAATCGGAAGTCTGATCTTGGCTATGCTATTTTTGTTGGTCGTATTCTTGTCACGTGGTGTAGTAAGAAGCAGAATGTTGTGTCAAAGCCGAGTGTTGAAGCCGAATTTCGTTCTATGGCTCAAGGGATTTGCGAGGTACTTTGGCCTAGAATTTTATTAGAAGGCCTTGGTGTTCCTATTCGTCTTCCAATGTTGTATTGTGATAACAAAGCTGTAATCAGTATTCCTCATAACCTAGTTCAACATGATCGTACTAAGCATGTGGAGATTGACCATCATTTCATTAGGGAGAAATTCGAGGTTGGACTGATTTGTATGCTCTTCATGAAGTCAGAATACCAGTTGGCTGATGTATTCACTAAGGGTTTGGGTGGAAAACTTTTTCATCATAATTTGGCCAAGTTGGACATGTGTGACATCTATGCACCAACTTGAGGAGGAGTGTTGCGATATGTAGCCCGCAAGGGCATAGTGGTCTAATCCATCTCATGTAACCTACTCCTATTAGGAGTCGGTCATGAGTGTTCTTTTGTAGCTCTTCCTTCTTATTCCTTTCTTATTATAAATAAAGGTTGGATGGTCCCATCCAAGCATTCAATCTCTAATTGTGCTTTCAACAGATTGTATCTGTTCTATTGCAATAATGCTTATCCTTGAAGTTATAAACAGAGTCTTAAAGGACCATCATTGAACTGGATGATCTGATCCCAGTTGGAGTGCAGACTTCTTTGAAACAATCCATTCAAGGATAAGATTTTCTGATCTAACTTTGTTTGGATGGCCTTACCTGACAGTGAATGGTGTGGATTGCCAACATTTTTGCCTCAATGATCCAATGCCCTGTTCACTTTCAGAAGCATGGAGCACATTTCTGCTCCACTGCAATAATTTTTTCCCCTAAATTTGTGAAATATAATAGAGGGGTAGCATAGAGGGACTCCTCTGTTGAGTTGTTTGAGTTGAGCAAATCCTATTTGATTCAATCTCTCTTAATCAATTGAGCATGGAATCTGGGGTAGTTGAGCATCATTTGTTCAGCCACAGTGATTCGCATTTCCCAAAGTTAACTGAATTGAGTATACTCAAAAAATAATCATTCTGCTTTGTTTTGGCAGGTTTCCAGTTTCTAAAATTGAAGACAAATAGCTAATATCTGTGCCTCCATGGTGAAGCAATTTTTTAGTGACATATTATACTTTAGATGGTACAAAATCTAGCAGGATCTCCTATGTCAAATTTTTGGTCCCATACGCCCATTAGGTGCTTTAAATGCTGCCACAGCTTTTTGTTAACACTGTGTGTGCGTGTTTTGGTCCTTTCAATTAAATATGGTATGGGCTCTGGTGTGTTATTTCCATAATGGGCCTTGTTTATGAAATTGGCATTTTTCCTGTTGACTGAAATTTACATATTCTTCTTGGATGAAAAGCCAACCCGCCATGTAATAACAAACGATTGCTCTGTTGGGTACATTCCTTTCTGTTTTGTGCATTGCTTGGGTGAAATCCTTTCTAGGTTTCATTTTAGCTCAAATTTAATTTGCATAGGTGATGTAAATTTGTTACTCTTATCTTCTGTGCCTCTACTTTTAATGACAGATCAATATCTTTGCAATTTCTGCATTTGCATGTTGAATTGTTTGTCTATGTGCAGGGTGCTGTTAAGGGTAGTATCCTAGCAAACTCCTGTCATGATGTATGGACAGAGTATCATGAAATGGGCTGGGGAGCTAACAAAGCTGTGGTGGACTACAAAGCTTACACAGTTGGATCAATCGTGGATCTGCTTCACTTTGTCGCCCCAAAGATGATGAAACGGGGAGGTGCTCATTTTTCATATGGGATTGCTGAGGATTTGGATGACCCTAAATATGAACACTACAAATATTGGTCAAATCCCTTGGAAACCAAGTGAGGATCTACATTCTCAGTTATATTTTTAATCTAATTTCTTATTTGAAAAGGAGAATATGTTCACTCTTCTATGGAAGACTGTTGATAGTGAATAAACCTGTATCGGTGTCTTAGAAAGACATGCCTTACATTAAAGGGTATGAGCCTCATGCATTAATTGAGAACAGGTTTCTTGCCATACACTGGTTTGAGACTTTAAAATAGATATTTTTCCTGCTTGTTATTGGATATGCTTAATTAAACCTGTACCCGCTTCATTTGTTTTGTTGATATATCATGTTAGATGCATGTTGGTGTTTATAATTTTTTTAGGCTTCTATTTCACATTAATTGCTTCTCTTGTAGGCATTGAAAACTTTTGGAACACCAGCCTATAAAGGTCTGTATACATATCTACTGTTACGCTTTGAACTTCCTGTTGTTTTTTCTCCTTGTACTTGTTTTTATTTTAAAAATTGAGGGGCCTGGAGGTTAAGCCTACAACTTTAATCTACTTCTCATGTCTGGTGGTCTTGATGCCTAGCCTTGGAACACACACCTATACACCTCTATTATAGCCACTTGTTAAACTCTGGACATAGTACATATAGTTAAAAAATTTTAAACTGTAGAATAGATAATTTGCTTCGATATTTGCTAACCATGGGTAGAATCTGAGAGAGCACATAACCAAGGAAAATATTGGCAATCTAAGAGACAGCAATTATAGCATTATGCACATTTGGGAGAACCGTATATTGCAAATAGCATTTTCAGTCAGATACCTGTTTATGCTGTTCACTGTGGATATGTGTAGTTACAAATGAGTAGCTAAAGGCCATCAGGGAATAAACTAGTAACACTTCATCTTTTTGAATGATTTTGCAGATTACCAAATGCTCTTGACATGGAGATCTATTCTATGTATGGAGTTGGCATCCCCACTGAAAGAGCATATGTTTACAAGTCAAATCCTGCTGCTGAATGCTACATTCCATTTCAAATTGATTCCTCAGAGAATGGTGAAAATGAGGGTAGCTGTCTCAAAGGTGGAGTGTTTTCAGTGGATGGAGATGAAACTGTGCCTGTTCTTAGTGCTGGCTTTATGTGTGCAAAAGGTTGGCGCGGTAATACTCGTTTCAATCCATCAGGAATTCGAACTTACATCAGGGAGTATGATCATGCTCCTCCAGCTAATCTTTTGGAGGGTCGGGGAACCCAGAGTGGTGCTCATGTTGATATAATGGGAAATTTTGCATTGATTGAAGATGTCATGAGAATAGCTGCAGGGGCCACAGGAGAAGATTTGGGGGGTGATCAAGTTTACTCTGATATCTTCAAGTGGTCCGAAAAAATCAATTTACAGCTATAGTGTTTGCAGGTAATACCCACATCATATTGAGTTAATTTATTTAGTTATTTTTCTAAGAGTGGGATGCAAAAACTGAATGTATCCTGTCCATACCGACAAAACAATACTAGAATAGCTTGAATATAGTTTGATGTCAGATCCAAAGGTTCTGTTAATACACCTCATACTTTATTATCCATACTGTTGTGATGATGTTAATTAGGAATTATCTGTTTCCATATAGTTTTCTATAGCTGCTACTGTGCTTTTATAACCACTGTTCATTTTGTACTTGTGTGCTCTCTTCGAGACATATTCACGTGATGCAAGTATCTATGAAAAGTTTGCATAGTTTTTCTGTACTTATACCATGTATTGGACATTTTTTCCAAAACATTCAAATTTTTTTTTTTGACATGCAATTAATACAATAAAACAGGCTCATTACCCAGTTCCACCCATGTTCCTTTTTGGTGTAACAAGCCCATCATTGTTTCTACTGCCACTGAAATTATCAACTTCTCTCTATGCTTAGGTTCTATAGGGATTTCAAACCCAGGGTGTGGGTCGTGTGGCAGATGCATGACCACTGAGTTATATCCTTGCCTTGAAGCTGACAAGAGGAGCAGGTTGACCAAAAAAAAAATGGTCCATCTTACGATCACAGATAGCTTGTAATTTATTTTACAATTGGCAGCATGAGGCAGAGAACAGGTTTATGGAGTCAGGATCCCCACCAAAGAATGTCAGCTCTGTCCTATCAGTGCCTATTTAGTTTAATTTTTTGTATTTTTCTTCAAGTTGTGAATGCAGTCAGTTATTTATATTTCTGGTTTTTAAGTTTATTCATTAGCTTAATAATTCAAGATATAAGATACTATAGCTCATTGTACTTTATGTTATTCTTTCAATGATGTTTCTGTATGTGTAGGACTACAACTTCCTTGTGTAATACAGAAGAAAATCTAGCATCCTTTCAGTGGATTTTTGAAGACCCCCCTCCCCCCAAGGTCATCTGTGCATGATAAACAATGAACCCAGTTGCAGATAGATGAAAATATTGCCAAATTTTAATCATTTTCTACTCTTACCTACCATGTGATAAGCAGAGAATCTTGTGCGCATGCCACTATGAATCAGTGATTGCATTGCGGTAAGCCATATGCATGTTTTCGTATACTTGCAAGTTGGGATCCAGTACAGGGAAAAAGGCTGAAGGAGAGGCATTTCCAACAGCCTGAATAATAGGGAGTGAGTCATTTGCACTGTGTTGGTTGTAGCCGTTCTTTCCTCCTTTTTTTTTTTTTTTTCTTCTCCTCTCCCTCATGATGGTAGATTATAGTGTTAGATTTATGTGGGCTTAATTAATTACCTAAACTAATCAATTCAGTGGGAATCCAATGAACATGGTAGAACCGGTTTGGTTTGGTTCATCACATGGTGTGAGATAGGTTTGATAACCTTATTTCTATTGTGGGAAGGGTTTTAGGGTTACAACAGTATTCTATAAATACTGGGTTAGAGTCCCCACAGCCACACTTAATTAGTTCTCTTTGCACCCATTAGCAAGAGACGTTAGGATATCCTCTGGAGGCTGTGGAAGACTGTAGTCGAAGGATTTCGATCAAAGCTTGGAGCGTCTTGGAGCGTATGAGAATCGATATCTTTAAACAGGTATGTCTTTATGATTCATAGTTAATGGCTTCTCTATTGTGTTCTAGGGCAACTGTATGAGATTGGAATGCTTTTGGTTGAAACCCTAAGTACAATAATATCTAACTGTTGGTATCAGAGCCAACCATACAGACCTAGGATCAATGGGGATTGATAGTAAAGACCTGTAAATGAATGATTGAATTAATTTGATAACCTTATTTCTATTGTGGGAAGGGTTTTAGGGTTACAACAAGTTTCCCATCAAAGAAATTTTTTCGATCAACAAAACTTGTCATGCCATATGTCATTGGAAAGAGCAAAACGAGACGGTTCCGACGATATAAAAATCGTCGGCATCGGAGGCCAGCCGCGCAGGCAATCGCCGACGGTACCCACGAGTGGATTTCACTCGCGGGGGAATTTAAAAAAAAAAGTCTGTACTGGCGGCGCCGATTCGTCGCTGAGTTGACTCGGCGAGAATCGAAAACTGTAGCCTCGACCCAGGTCGAGCCAAGCCGAAGGCAGCCTGGGCCGGCTAAGCCGAGCCACCAGAGCCAGCCTAGCCCGGCCAAGCCAGGTCAGCCAAGGCCTTGGCCCAAGACTAGATCGCCGGCACACGTGTGGGCTAGCACGTGTGACCCGGACCCGACCCGCAAGCCCGATACCTGACCCGAGTATCTCGACCCGGAAACCAGTTTATTGACCCGAAAATCGTTTGGTTGGACCATGTGAACCTGTGGTTGAATCGTCTAGTTAGACCGTGGTTTGATTTTGCATCATCTTGTTTGCTTCGGTCTGGACCAAGATAAAAAAAGGGAAATTGGAATATTCGGTTCGGTTCAAATCGATCCTGGGTAGACCGAGCTGACCGAATTGACACAGACCGACCCTGTAAGGCTTATAAGGGCCTATTTGGTTTCTGCTTTTAACAAAAGGACATTAAACAGTGATTCTAGGAGCTAAGAAGGTCGGATTGACCTACGGTTTGTTCCGTTGGACTCCATTTTTTATGCTCTTCAATCTGGTATATATTTTGGTACATTTAGATACATTGAGAAGCATATTGTTATGGAAAATGTCCTTTGTGAACTCAATTTGTAGCGTTTTTGCTGATTTTTTTCAAAGTTATTGTATCAAATTGATTGATTGAGCTAATGTGTATGTTTATGTGAATGTTTAGACTTGTACATTTGTATTTTAAAGCATTCATGGTTAAATAAATATCCCACATGAGCTGCAAGTTGGGATTCGTTCATATCATGGTGGAACTTTATATGATCACCAAAATGAAAATCTTGTTTCATTGTTCAAATTCAAAGATCTGTGTGTAAATGCTTCAGTTTGATAGTGTTTACCGAAAGGTGACATTATCCAAGTTTATTCAAATTAGGGTTTGTAGCTATTGTGTATGGATTTTGTGGTGACCACCAAAGTGGTACACTTGGTTCTATTATAATATGTTTAAAAATCCAACATTTGTGTATTTACAAACTACAGCAAGGAAGTACAGTGTTCACCCAAAAGTGATACTAACATAAACTTTCACTTTATGGATGCAACAAATAACGGCACTGTCCACCCAAAGGTGGCGTTGTTTAAGATTATAAAGAACGACACTGTCTACCCAAAGGTGGTGTTGTCAAATAATATAAAGAACTCATGCACATGGTTGAAGGATCTTGGTTTTAGGGGGTTTCATCCACCCAAAGGTGGTGAAATCTTCAAGAGTCATTATCTCTTCGCAGTTATTGCACAAATATTGAGAGGACTAGTGCACATATTGTCCCAATGAATGTGTGTGTAGTTTGGTTGACTTTTCAAAGATATAAATTAGCTTGCAAATGTTATGTATATATATTCTTGCTTGTTAATTTTATTTGGTATTAATCGTAGACTTGTAATTATTTATATTGTAATATAGTTGTAGGTTTGTAATGATTAAATACCTCAAGATGCCTATCATTGGCAGTCAGTTCTATCAATTGGTATGGAAAATGAAAACTAGTCTAAGAATGTTTAACCTAGATGTACTGAACAGAAAATTTTATTCTGATTCTTAAGGCGTTTAGTCTCTAAGATGAAGTAAGACAATGTTCAAATGAGGAACATTGAAAAAAGATATTCCCTGTGAAATCCAAAGAAATGTTTGATATTTCAAGAAAAGACGGAGAGATGTTTTATTACTCAAGTCCATCAGTACCAGTTTTTGATGATAATAGACGGTAATGGGAGTGTGAGGAAGTACAAGGTAGAGCTGTTAACTATTAATGATAAGCTCAAAGATAAGTGAACATTTGTAGGTAAATTCATTAGAACCTATGCAGGTGACATTTTAGATTTTTACTTCCTCATAAGAATTGTATAGTCAGATCCTGGTGACATATAGTACTAAAAAATATAGTGAACCCTAAAGTGAAAAAACTAAGGATAAAAGTTCAAAGAAAAGGAAAAAATATGAATGCAATGTCATAGTACATAAAACATATCCAGACAAAGGTAAAGTACGAAAGGGGAAGAGAAACCCACAGAAAGAAAAACATTTTTTTTTTGTGAAATGGTCAGAAATTTTATGATAAAGAATTTGACATTAATAAAACTGCAAGATAAAATGAATTTAAGTATAATGAAATTCTTGTAGTGTGACTCAGAAGGGACATATGAAGAAAGATTGTAAAGCTGGACAAACTTAAGTGAAGAAGGAATACGGATTATGAAACTTCTGAGCAAGAAGATGTAGTAGATTGGACACTTGAGCATTAATCGTAGTCTGAACCCATAGGAGTACAAAAACCTTTAATTTTTTTTAGATTATTTATTTTTAGAAGTTAAACTGTATATTATTATCTTCCGCCCTGCTCATAAAGGTTTTAAGACTATTATCCACAGAAAGATTGTAAAGAATATATATGAGAATTAATTAAAGGAAAAAATGACAAGATTAAGGTAAATGAAGGTTATTCACAACAAGAATTTATTGGACTTGATAGACATCAAGATTTCATCTAGGACTCCTTGTTATAGTTTATTTCATGGGTGTTTTTTCAAATAATGAAAAATTAAGATGGAAATTTTTTTATTAAAGGAATTGAAACTATTGGATCTGAATTAGAGAGTTTTGGAAGACCATGTGATACTAGTCTATTCCCTGGTAAATTTGAGCAAGTGTTTCAAAAGCTTAAGAATGTATTTGATCATGTAAGAAAAGAATTGATATTACAACCTATATTATTAATAGAGTGCCTAGTTTGTCAGTTCCAGTTTAAGTTATCTTCTTGTTTAAAACTGTAGAGCTGACATGGTTTTATAACACTCGTAAGAGAGTGATTATTTTGGACATTGAATTGTCATTTTATGGGATGTCAAAACAGATCCAAGAAACTTGAAGTTTGATGAGACCACATGAAAATAGGTGTGAAGCCACCAGTTGAGATAACAGAAATGTTACCAGAGTGTAAGGAAATGATTATAGAAATTTTCATTAAAATCGATGCTTCAGCCATAGTAACAGAGCCAGATGAGACAAATGAGGAGATATATTAGACCATGTAGATCTATGACTTCATCCAATCACATGTTGTATTTCAAAATAGATGTTTTGGTGTTGGACATGATGAAGATCTCAATGGTTTTGAGTAAGTTGTCAGTAATGAAATTGCTCTTGAATGATTAATGGTTATAAAAGGTGTGTTGTTGTCTATGAACAATAACAAGACTTGAGATTTTATGCTTTTGTCGATAAACGGTGTACTCATAGGCTCAAAATGGATATACAAGGAAATGTGTGATTCCAGTGGAAAAATTGATTGTTACAAAGTAAGACTTGTAGTGCAGTGGAATCACACAAAGAAAAGAGAAAGAACTTTAAATTTTTGAACTCTTAGTTGGGTTTTGTTTTGGAGTTGCATCAGATAGATGTAAAGATCTTTTTTATCAAAGAAAATCTGGAAGAAGATGTTTATATGTTTTAATCGTAAAGTTTTGTGGTAAGGATAAAGAAAATATGTTTTGTAGACTTATAAAGTCAATCTGTGGATTAAACATGTATTCGGATAATGGTATTTGAAGTTTGACAGGATTGTATCTTCTTTCAACTTTGTTGAGATTGTCATTGACCATTATATATATAGGTCAGTGGAAGCATATTCACTTCTTAATCATGTATGTTGATGGTTAATCATTGGCTTGTAGTGACATGGTTTACTAGTTGAAACCAAAGTTTCAATGTCTGATAACTTCGAGATGAAGAATGTATGAGTAAGTATCCTTGTATTTAACGTTGAGTTTCCTCATGATAGAAAAATTAAAATTCTAGATTAGTCTCAAAGTGTAACCATTGTTCTTGTTTTCGAAGTGTTTAGTATGCATGTATAACCATTAAGTTACGGATGTTTAAATCGATAAAGGAGACAAATTGACATAATTGTGTACAAGAAATGATATTGAGTGTGAGCCTGCAATGCAATAGGGAGCTTGATATATGTCCAAGGTTGTAATCGTTTTATGTAGCTTTTTCAATGAGTGTTATGGGACGTTTTCAGTTGGATGTTGGTATAGCTTACTGACAACGGGGAATAGAAATGTCATGTGGTATATAATACAGAAGACCAAGGATTGCATGTTCATTTATGAAAGTAGTGACATTCTAGGCTATTTTGATGCAATTTTAATATTTGCATTGATGACAGAAAATCAACCTCAAGGTTCATTGTTATGGTAGTAGGGTTTTGTAACTCTATGTGAAAATAACAAATAAGGTATTTGGTGTAAGAGTTTCTTTTATGATTTGGAGGTTGTAGATTCTATTTCTAGATTATTGATATATATTGTGACAATGTTTTAGCTATGTTATTCTCAAAGAATAATAAGAAATATAGTATTTCACAACATAATAGAGATCGAATCTCTTCAAGGAATGAAAATGTCAAAAGATTTTATATCGTTGTAGAATCTCTGACGAAGGTTTTGTCAGTGGGAGTTTTCAAGAGACGTTAAGTCCAATATAAGAATGGTTGAAAACAATTAATTTTATCAGAGGCTTAAGTGACCAAAGATCTGTAAATCAGTGGGAGTCTCTAGATATGCTTAATCAGTGAGTGACTCTTTATGTTTATACTTGTGTTTTCACATTGCTTATTTTGTTTGATTGTATTGCTCATGGTTTAATGGACACATTTTTTGTAACTATGGTTTTGTTTATATTAGCATTTGTGTTATTGCTATTTTGCATACATGGTTATGTATTTGACATGTCAAAGATAAATCAGGTTGTATTTAGCCAAAGATAAATCAGGCAGTATTTAGTCGGACACTAGGCAGTATTTAGCCAAAGGACGAACAAGGCAGTATTTAGCCAGATATATAAGGCATTATTCAGCCAAGATAAGATGCAGTATTCAGCCATACAAATAATGACGGTAAGTCAAAGTGCGGTATTAATCCAAGCTAGAAGCGGTTTGCCATGAGGATAATATCAAAGAATAAAGGCGGTGTCTAGCCAAGGTATGATATTATATTTTTGAATTATTTAAATACCATGTTTTAGTTACCCATAAAGGTTTTGGGGCACTTTGATTAAGGTTTTTAATCAAGTTTGGACTCGCATGAGAGTTTACTTTCATGCATTATCTCAGACGATTCATGTATTGAGTATACTTTTGTTGTGGCTGACAAAAGTTTGTACACCATATATTGAGATGTATTATTCGCTGTTGCTCACATTGGGAAGCTTGATGGATGTTTCAAAGTTAGTGACGATTTAGTGTTTGGATTTTCTAGCAGGTCTTTAGAGTTATGGCCATAGCCATTTTCTGGGTGGAACGTTTGGTTGAAGTACAAAACAATGTATAAATTATTTAACAACCGTTTGCTTATAAGTAAAGGCAAATGAAAGGGGGATATTTCATCTAGGAAAATTTTCATATACACCCCAATAAGGATTGGCAACACACACCTCCACAAAATTTCAAAACCTCAACACATCCAACTAGACGGAATTATTGAAATACAATTTTACCCTTCTATTAAAAATTGAAATATTAAAGGCATATGTTGAATGACTAATTTAACCTTGTAATGTTATGTATATTGTGTCTCTCTCCATATTCAATCTCACCCAAGCCCTAACTTCGACTCGGTTAGGTTGGTTCCTCCGAGTTCGCCACTAGAGCGGGTTGGTCGGGAGGAATTCTCCGTCATGGCATAGATGGAGCATGAGTGTAAGTTGTTCCGTCGGTTTACATTTTGCGCCATTGTTCGGGCTCGGATACCCAATGCTACCATAAACAACGATTGTTGCAAGACTAATGGTGGTTGAGGTTGGGTTTGGAGGAGGGGGGGGGGGGGGGGGACCCACCGGGGAGGACTTCGGGAGACCGCATTCGGTGAAAGCTCTGGTGAAACTTTCGAGGTTCATTTTCACTTCCCGGTTGATGATACATGAGGTTTTTTTTTTATTTTAAGTATATACGGAGATGTTTGAATCAATGAATTTGGAAAACATATAAAAGAACTCAAATTTTAAAAATGCAAGCATTTACAAACTCGTCTCCGATACCAAGAATGCCAAAACAAGAAATATGAACGAGAAGCCATTGCCATCTCCATTTCATACAATGAGGAAATCTCAAAAAATCTTGAGCTAGGAGGAAAGAGAGAAGAAGGTGGGAGAGAAAAAAAAAAAAAAAAAAAGGAGGAGGAAAAGGAGAAGAGGGAGAGAGAGAGGGGAGAGAGGAGAAGTGAGAGAGAAAAAAAAAAGAAAAAAAAGAAGGAGGGGAAGGAGAAGATGGGTGATTTTGTAATTAATATAGTCCAAGTGGGAGATTGTTAGATTTATGTGGGCTTAATTAATTACATAAACTAGTCAATTCAGTGGGAATGATGATTCTGACTGTAATTAATATAGTCCACGTGGATGAGTGATATGATGATTTCTGACTGTTGGATATTGAGCGTATTGTGTGTCTCTGATATTCTCTTATATCCTTGGACATGACCAAAAACTTGTATTTGGTTACTTGAAAATTTTCGATTGAATTGAAACTTTACATGTGAACTAGGGCATGTCCCTAGAAATTTTGGGTTCACTTGAATTGCCATATGGCTGATATTTAGGTGCCCCTTTGGAGAATACTTTGCAAGTTGCCCCCTTAGAGAATCTTCCTAAGCATCTTTTCCGAAAGTTCATTTACAAAAAATTGATAACTTTTGTAACCATGATTGAATATGTTAATACAAATTTTCAAACAGATTCCTTAGGAGTATAATGTTTTGTTATTCAACTTCATTGGATTTGGTTGAAAAGGAAAATTAATAATTATATTTAGGGCAAATTATGGCTGAGGTATCCTATGTTTAAAAAAAACTACATTTTAGATAAGGATCAGATGATGCGGTTGTCATATTCCACACTGAGAGCATCTTTCCTTTGAAATATTATGTTTGGAACTTCACAATTCATCAAGCGGCGGTGAAATTCTGACCGCTCATAGTGTATCGGGACAAGTGCGGATACACTGGGTGGACCAGATCTTCACGGCCAAGCGGTAGTTACTACAGAGGAATTTTTTTTTTTTTGGTACAAGGTACCTCTCTTTTTATATTTCTTATTTTACCCATAAATGCTTTCGACCTCTTCGCAGCCCCTTTATTGCTATGCATCTTCTGCAACCCCTCAGCCTCTCTCATAATGGATCCACATCCTCTCCTCCCAGAGGTTCGGGAGGAGAGGCGACAACCCCATTGGATGGCCGACACCGAGTGTCCATGGATTGAAGCCTTAGGTGTCGACTCGAATGAGTTCGGATTCATTCAAGCCTTAGGTGTCGACCATCCAATGGGATTGCCTCTCCTCGAAGAGGACTTGGATACCTCTCATAACAATGTTTACCCAACCGGTTAGACCGCAGCAACATTGATGAGAAATTTGAACAAACATTGAAGATGTGGGGCCCTGTCCAAGTGTCCATGGATTAACGTTGATGAGAAATTTGAACAAACATTGAAGATGTGGGGTGCTGTCCGAGTGTCCATGGATTGAAGCCTCTGGTGAGAGGATTTCAGTACAGAGAAATACAGGAAAGCATGAAGATTACACTGAAATCCGTTAGAATAGGATGACATTAAAGTTGGAGGCCATTACCATGCTTACTGTTTGGGCGCCATCTTTCCTAGATATTCTTTGTGCCAACCCCCAAAGAACTCCAAATGGGGTGTCATGTCACTTCTTTTATCACTACCCCAGTTGTCCGTTGAGAGCAGAATCCACCAGAGAGAGAGAGAGAGAGAGAGAGAGAGAGAGAGAGGATGTTGGTTGGTTGGTTTGGTGGGTTGGTGGTTTATTCCCTTCCTTTTAAACACTAAAGAGAAGGGGTGAAGTGAAGGACGGAATCAGAGGGGGAGGGAGGTCGGGAGAGGTGGCTATAGAGTATTGACTATAGTGATGGTTAGGAACGGAAGGGAGGAGATGCTGTATTTGTATTCTCTTTAGGATCTCATCATCATCTATTTCTAGTGGGTTTCACATTCTAGAGGTGGATCCCATACCACATTGGGGTGATGGGATCCCAAGGAGAGTACATGTATATGCAGGTCATCCGAGCTCTGAAAGTGGTGGAAGAAAGGATCATTCAGGTGTTAGAGCACTAACTAACAAGGGGCGGCACAACGACATGATAGATTTAATGGACATGTATAAGAGTTGGGGAGAGGCCGAGAGCAAGAGGTTAACTACGGTTAAGAGTAGCCTTTGTAGTGCGATGAGGTGGCAAGACCTATAGTTGAGAGTTCGAGTTAAAGTATTAGCTCAAGCTCTCTCCAACGTTTCTTTTTCGAATTTTTCGTTTACGATAAAATGTTTTCTCTTTAGCCGACTTTATTCTACTTCCATTAATTAGCAACTCTTCAACTGACTTTCAACTGATCATATTCCACTCACATTAATTAGTTACTCTTCAATAGACCTTCTACTCCCTTAATTAACAACTCTTTAGCGGATCTTATTCCACCACCATTAATTAGCAACCCTTAGATGTGGAATTCGTTAGATGTTACAATTGAAGCAGATAACAGGGCATGTGTGACAGACGGGTCACATGTATCATGTTCATTATAAAAATTGATGGGGAACCTTGGACACATGTCATCTAGCAAGTATGTATATTTACATGATACAATTGAGGTCAAATATGTCTTTCAATATAGTACTGCGGACGCTTCAATTATATTCAATTTTCATGAATGCCCTTAAAAGTGAAAGGTGTAAAACTCTCATTGTTTTAGTGTGGATTTTTTTTATAGAACCCATGATATATAACAAATTCTCATGTGAAAATGATGATTTTTTTTTTGTGTGATTATAGGCATAGTGGTACTAATTGTCGAAAAAAAAAATCCTTTTATAGTGATTAACGTTTGATGGTGAAGATCTTGACCACTCATAGTATATCGGTCAGTATCCCGACACTATAAGTGGTCACGATCTCACTATCGCTTGTCAGTGACAACAGAGGATCTTGATCGCTAACCGTGGTGGTGACACCGAAGTAATCGAACACAAATGGATATGATATATACGTATGTAGGATTGGGCCGGTTTAAAGTCAATATCTCACTTGCACGCCTGCTGAGTCCTATCTCGTATTTTGTTGGGTCAAAAGTTTTCTATTTTCTTCAGAGCCCCGTTTTTCATCAGAAACCATCAAAAAGAAACCATCAAAAAGCCCTTGTTCTCTTATTTGAATACCCACCGGGCCACGGTGATGAATCTATCTATCCTACTATTCTCTTGTTGCAGAGACATTGTGATTCCTCTCTTTGCTTGTTTAGCCCATGTTTGACCTTTGAATAACCTAAAGAATCGTAACCCTTGTTCTAACCCTAGGGTAGGATACATTATCCACCCTCTTCTCCCGGGAGAAGGGAAGAACACAAGAAAAAAAAAAGAAAATAGAGATTTATCGAAGAAGAAGAATTGACAAATATAGACTTATTGAAGTTGTTTGGTGAGGATCATATTCTTGGACCTCTTTCTTCTGTTTTGGTGCTAAATTCAGTTCATTGCCGTACTTCTTGTAAATTTCGAGAAAATTTCCCCTGTAATTTTTTTTTGCATATCCACTTTATCAGCCGCAGAAGTTACTTTCGTCCATGTACACGGGTTTTTCCTTTGAAATGTCTCTTTTGGGTTCACTATTGTTTCCGAACAATGAAACTATACACGAGTTTATCGACATTGTTTTATCCAAAAAAAAAAAAAAAAAAAACCCAATTTGTCATTAGTTCGCAATTGAGTTTGCTATTTGTTGGCTACTTCTTGGTATTGTCAGCATATGATTTATTTTGGCGTACATGGTTTCGATTTTTGGGTAATGGGTCATTTACATTTAATGGAGACATTCATCCAAAACGATCAAATTCTTTGAGATCTTTCCTCATCGATAAAAAAAGCGTATATCTTTTGTAATCCCAGATACTTCGTTACAGCCTTGTGGGAGCTCGACCTGCAGCTTCAATTGGAAAGGTAGAGTTTGATATCTTCCCTAGTAAATTAATTTTTGTGATTATAAAGCTTGCCTGCACAGTTTACGATTGGCCTGTTTCCAATGCAGCATATTCATGCATTGGTCACATAATAAAACAGTATAAAATACATTGGAGGAAAAATGTGAGTTCAACTTTTTAAAGACTTGCTGTTTTATATTATCTTTGGTATTGCCTTCAATAAGTAAAGGATATTGGAAGATGACTTGCCCCATATCTCAGGAACATATCAATTGAACTTATAATTGAAGTAGTAAGCATGTACATTAATCTTATTTTGAAGTGGTTGGGGAACTTGGCAGGATGGATTCCTTTTTCATGGATCCACTGTGTGTCTTTGAAAAGATCAAAGTACTCAAATACATCACCCCCCTCTCCCCCCCAAGTTTCAATCTTCCTAATTCCTCTCATCTGATTTACAGTCTGATGTTATCTTGTTTTGACAATAGATATATTGAAGATTGTTGGATTAAGACACTATCTTGTTAGCTACAATTTTTAATAGGAAAATCTAATTTTCTCAATTCATTTTACTTAAAAAGTTATTCTTCAATGGACATCTGCTGCAAATCCTAATCCATGTGGCCATTAAACTAGTAATGATAATCAGTAAACCTCTATCTTTATCTGGCATTGAAGAGAATGGGAAACATTACAATACTCAACCAACTTGGTTGACCTGCTGGTTTCCCATGGCTTGATTAGGGATGGCAATGGGGTGACTTAGATATCACTGTTTTGCTCCACGTCATCGTGTTCCTTTTTTATTTTTTATTTTTTATTATTATTATTTTTTTTTTGGGGGGGGGGGGGGGGGGATTGAGAAGGCCTAATTCGTGGAGTTAGTTTCGAACGAGCTCTAGTTGTTTGAGTTGAGGTAGGATGGCTTTTATTAAGGTCTCGGTCATTTTTTTACATAAAATTTCTTGCTTCTCTTTGCACATTAATGCCAAAGGTTAAGACCATTTCCAATCCACCCCTTGTAGGACCCTACGAGCTCACTTGAGCCCAATTAGGTCAGCTGGTGTCTATAATTTATAGGACGGGAAAAAAATCAATCTTAAGGGCTAGGAAAGGGTCCTATCGGGTTTATACTGCTGGATACATTCAAAACACACTATTTTGACTTTTTTTTTCTTGTCTTTGGACATTCTGGGGGTATTTCTGGAAATTTCTATGGTTGAATTTGAGTTTTCTTAGTTTTATTGGTAGTAAGCTTTTAAGATAATTAGTCATTATATGTAATGAAAACTTTCTTCTTCAAGTTTTGGACAATTTGGGTGGAAAACCAGGAAACACGACAGAACCAGACCTCTTTGAATCGATCCAGAGATCATATCTTACATCCAATCTTCATGAAAGTTGAGATTTCATTTAAGTTGCCAACCGACTGTCCTCTGAGTCCCAACCAACAGAAGCCCAAATTAACAACCAGACATTAATATAACAATTACTGAAATCAGAACTCGTGGAATCTACAGGACCAGCAGAGAACTTCAATGGGAATCTTGCAACAGAGAGACTCTTTTGATCTCAAACTGACCAGTTACACACTACAGTCGCCCCTGGGGAAGAATCAAACCTCAAAATGTCAGACCAGAAGACTTAGATCTGAGGAAACTTGAACTCACACTTTGAGGGCTGCAAGAACTACCCAGAAATGGAGCACGGCAGATTAAATTTAAGAGACTAAAACAGGATAAAATAGAAGAAATCAGAAGAAAAACCAGCTCACTATGAACTGTTGTATATGGTTGCCCATCAACTCTAGGACAAGCTTTGCCCATCAAACCCGTGTCTGCGGTGAAAACCCAATTTCATTACATTCTATCAAAATCAATTGTGTGGATGCTTGTTTATTGACTCAACTCATTGAAAGAAATAAGAAACTTTCGTCACTTATCCCCCTTTCCCAAGCAATTAGAACTCTAGAAACTTTCCTGAAAATAAAGACTCCTGCCATTCTAACTCGTCTTGCTGACACTAAACTCAAACAAACTAACACTAACTTATCCCAGCCCCAAGACCCATTGGGGAAAAGAAGAAGGTAAGCCCACAATAAAAACTGATATCCCGAATGGATAATAACCCATAGGTTTTGCTGCATCATATGTTTTTTGAAGTGGCAATCTGAGGACCCCCTACTGGTCCCAGTCGACTGCAGGGTAAAGGTCTGAACAGGGACATGGTAGGGTATCTGATTAATGCTGCGATAGTGTTCTGCTCTCATGGTAGAATATAGAAATCTATTAGAAGGATAGACTGGATCTTCTTGTATATTGGATCATATGAAACCAAGGTTTGAGAATTATTTTGCGAAATCTCGAAGTTTTGAATGAAATTTGGTCCATTTTGGTTATAAAAAAAAAAACCGAAATGGCTATTTTGGTGGTCAAATAGTTGAAATTTGCCCTGAAACTTCAGGGCAAACCTATTTATGCATGATTACAAATATTAAGGCATTGGATTGGAAAAAAAAAATGGTATTTAGCTTCAGACTCTAGGTTGATAGTGTATGCTGTGGTGTAATGTATATTTTCCATCACAGAGCCCTTATAGTTGGGAAATTTGGCCAAATGATGCTTCTAGTACACCCAAATGTTGAGGTGGAAGCTCCACAATCGACCATCAAGCATTGATTCAGCAGCAAAATGAAGGATTTTACCAAAAAATTGAGGTTTTTTAGCAGTTTAGGAGCCCTCAGACGAAGGGGTGAAAGCTTGAAATTTCAACATCAATGATTCAAAATTTTGCTGAAAATATTATTAGAAATGACCAAAATTTCGGCCGAAATCGTGTTAACTTGTTAATTCGCAGCCTTTTCGTTTCAACCTCGGTGAAAACTGATATATTTCGTCAAAATTTCTGTATTTAGACTGAAATTACAAACTATGTATGAAACTAACATTCTGATTGGATGGTCTTTAAGTTCAACTTCATTTATGGCACTCCAAATATTCTCATAAATCTAGGGATCCTAATTCCCCTATTTTCTCATGGGAAAACCTAATTAAGTTGAAATCTTCTCTTCCTATTTTAGGATCACGTCTTTGCCTTTATATGTTATATCTTTTCTTTTTTATCAGTGTATAAAGTCCTTTTTGTTGGCTACTGAAAAATCTTCTGCCTTAAGCTATTGAATTGTCATGTGAAAGCGTTCTTCCTGTTTTTCCATGTTAACCAATCCTTTTAGTTTCTTATCATTTCATAGGCTTTCAAAACTTGGTATGCCATCTGAATTATATTCTTTTGGACTACATAATTATTTATTTTATTATTTTCAACTGATTCTAGTTTGATAGAGGCTGTTGTGGACGATGAGCCTGCAACAAGTTGAACAGCCAAAGCCTTCTGCGAATGGATCTAGTTGTCGAAGAATTGAAAGAGAGATCGGGAGTCGGCTAGATAACAAGCCACAGTCTGGCAAGTCAAACTCGAACAGTGTTAACATTGTGGGTAAGAATCACCAACTAAAATTTATTATTTTATTACATGCTTTGCTCTAATAGGCTTCTTGGTTTAGGAGCATTTAGTGGCAGCAAAGTTGGGGGTTATGGAAGTCCTTCACGTGATCGGTTAATTTATTTGACAACATGTCTTATTGGACATCATGTGGAAGTCCAGGTGAAAAATGGATCTATTTTCTCTGGAATATTTCATGCAACAAACGCTGAAAAAGATTTTGGTATGTGTCATTACTTTTGAATGTGCTTTCCAATTTATGCCTTTGTTTTGGAATTCAAAGAGATTCACGAGTTTGTAGAGGTTCACCATACATCTTATTGTGAAATGAAATATATTAATTTTAGAACTCCAATATTTCTTATTCATTTGCCTATTACTTCCAGGAGTTATCCTGAAAATGGCGAGGTTAATCAAGGAGGGCTCCTTCAGAGGACAGAAGTCACTTTCCGAGTCCATCAGCAATCCTCCTTCCAAAACCTTGATAATACCTGCTAAAGAATTGGTGCAAATTATTGCAAAGGTTTAACTGTTTTCTTATCTGAATTTGGTCAGTCGTCTTAGTTTTGGATTCTAATATTGAAAAGTTAGATCAGGTTTGCCACAATATTTTTTTATCTAGTGGGGCATGGTGGACTAATAGTCTGTCATATATGGTAGTTGTATTCTAAAGCAGAAAGTTATGATCCTGATTGCTAGCTGAGTCCTCTAATTTGGGCTAAACTGGCTAAATGTTGTAGGTTTTTTTACTCTGTTTATCCTCTCATTCTGTATGTCAGGGTGTGGCACTGAGCGGGGATGGGTTGGCAAATGGGCTCCAATGTGAAAAACGTCCAGATATTATGATAGACTCTTTGATATCACAATTTCATTATGTTGAGGTGGAGAGGGAACTGGAGCGCTGGACCCCTGATGAAGATGATCTACAGCTTCCTGAATTGGAAAATATATTTGATAACCCTTGGAATAGGTGGTTAAAAACTTAAAGTGACTCCTTGGGATTTAAATTGAATTATAGCTGCATATATGGTTGTGTTGAGATTTTTTGTGTATCATGTGGACCTGGTGTGACTATTATTCTTCTATTCTTATCCTACCTCAGTTTGGCATTCAACAACCCCCAGGCCCCAACAAGAAGGAAAAAAATCTTGCTTAGAAATGGTGGTGCAACTTGACCTGCTATTGTGTCAACCCTACCTCAGTATGAGGTACCAGCTATCAATCCTGATTCAGCCTGGCCTCCGTTAAGTCTGTTAATCTAATCTTCCTTATGAATACTTATCAGACATCATATCACTTATGCAATACTAAACTAGATTTTGGATCGAGCATTCCCAACAGTAGCCCGGCCCAGCATGGTGGAAAGCATGCTCGAGTCAAGGTTGGTCAAGTTGAACCTAGGCTAACCAATCCCCAGGAGTAATTTGCATACATATTGTTATGGCTGCTTTATTCAACTTATGCTTCTATGTTACTATTTTTCTCTTTCAGTTTAATTCTTTGTTGAACTGATTAAATGTAGTTTTATATTTTTTTTTTTCTTTTTTGGGTTTGTTCCCCTTTCGGTTACTGAAATGTTCAATTTCAGGCAAAGTGTCAAGAGCCATCATAAATTGATGCTATTTGCTGATAATAATCGTGAGCAACCTCAATATGTCTTACATCCATTCAAAATGTCTCTCATATCATGAGATACATTTGCACAATTGTTAGTTTATATGTAGAGTTGGAAAGAATGCACCAAGGACAAGTTGATTCACACAGCCATACTCAACTCAACAAAGTCCTTCAATGGTCTGGGGAATGGAAACTGAACTTCCTTTTTATTCTCCCCAAAAACGACCATCATTTTTTAAACCCATTTATAATACTGTTTACCCCCTTTTAATTTTTTTTTTAAACCTTATCCAAAGTACTTGTGCTCTAGCTATGCACTTTTTTCTTCTGCCATAAGTCTTACCTGGATTTTAGGTCACATTATCACTACCTTGATTGGCATCCTTTCTGGTCCTTCCTTTGCACCATATGTTTTTGGAAACTTCATTTTGCACCATCTCTGTACAGGTCATTTATTACAGTTACACATTAGGGATTGAGACTAGCTGGGTTTACTGAATTGAAATTCAGATTAAGGGCTCAATTAAATAAGCAAATTGGTATGTGAAGTGATATATTTGTGTTGGGTTGAAAGGACATAATAGGAGCTTGAGGTTCAGGTAGGTTGCAAAAGGTGGGGATTGATTCTTTATTATTAAGGTTAGGGTTGAAAATCTCAAAAGTGCCAAAAAAGGAGTTTTAAATTCTTAATAAGGGTGCAGTTGGGTGGTCTACTATGAGGATTGATTTTCAGTGTGAAAATAAACTGTGGAACTGAAGTTAGCGATTTGGCTCTTAATAAGGAAGGCAAGTAATGGATGGTTTTAAATTTCTCTTCTGTAATGCCACTGGGGGAGATTTTTTGGGTGAAACAGTAAGAAAATGTGGTACAGAAAGAGAATTGGACAATAGATTTGGCTATGGAATGTATTGGGGCTGTTAAATCTTAAATGGAGATCTCTGTTTATGTTTCTAGTTAATGGCTATTGTTTTGGCAAAATAAAGAATGGTAGGATGTCTACATTTAATACCTCTGGAGTGCCTGCTTCACACCAACCACAAACGACTGAAGAAGGGAGGGTTTTACTCAGGGGTTTTTACGGTTTAGCTATAATTTTAGAGAAACAGAGAATTGTAGAGGATAATAGAATGCAGAGAACAGAGAAAGAAAACTACAGCTGTACCTGTACCTGTACGGCTGTCCCTAGAATCACTCTAGGAGCTTTGAGGTTTCACACCTAGCATCAAACTATCTACAAATAAGGGAAGGTCTCAGTGATGGTTTTAAGATGTAAAGAAGACGACAGCTGCACCTGTTCCTGTACCTAGACTCACTCTAGGAGATTTGAGGTTTCACACCTAGCATCAAACCATCTACAAATATGGGAAGGTCTCAGTGATGGTTGTAAGATGTAATGGCTAGTTGGCTACTGTTTCAGAGAATAAAGAAATCATATATGATTGAGAAACCAGAGCATGGATGAGAGAAGGAAGACTACTGTACTTTAAACTAATCTAGTTTTTTGCCTGGCTGGCATCGCTCTGACTACAAACAATTGCAGACTAATTTTTTTTCTGCTTCATTAATTGATTTCAGAAAGTAAAATGCATTTAGTAGATGATGGTCCATGGTTCAGCAATAGGCTCATTAAATAACCCAGTAACCTTATTGAGTTGGACTGAAATAAGTGAAAAACTAGACTTTTTCAGTTAACAAATGATCTTCCCTGGTGGAAGCAAGGGTGCTATAGTCAAATATGTCATCAATGATGTCTTTTAAGTTTTAATTTCTTTTATGAGTCCCACATAATCATGCTAATATCCACATTTAGCATATTCAATGTTTGTAAGTTTATACTTAGGGAGAGCCTAACCACACAACGTACATTGCTAGTCATGGATATGTGTCTCATTACGCCGTATCATAAGAAAGGTGAATTTATTTTCCCTAGTATAAGGTGGTGAAACTTAAATGGAGATACCTTGAAAGCATCTATTGATAAAGTGGTCAAACAAGGAAACCAGGACTTTGATGGAGACACTAATATGATGTGGAACATGATGACTAATTGTATTAAGAAGGTTGCTAAAGATGTTTTAGGGGAATCAAAAGGAAAATGTCTCCCCTATAGAGTTTTGGTGGTGGGATGATGAGGTTCAATTAGCCATTAAGGTTAAGAAAGTTAGTTTTAAGATATGGCAAAGGACTAAGGATGTAGAGGTTTTAAAAATGTATAAATTTGTCAAAAATGAAGCTAAGAAGATTGTGGGAAAAGGAAAGGTGAAGAAATATGAAGATCTTTATAACAATCTAAGCACAAAGGAAGGGCAAAAAGCTATCTATAGAATAGTTAAAATGAGGGTTGGAAGAATTGAGATTTAGATAATGTTAGATGTATTGAAAGTACAAATGATAATGTTCTAGCAAAGGATGAAGACATTAATGAGAGATGAGAAGATCATTTTTACAGCCTACTAAATGAAGACATCTCGAGTAATAGTGTCCTAGAAGGCTGCATTATTCATCAAGACATTACAGGTCGTAGATTCATACGAAAAATTAGGGTGTCAAAAAGTAAAGAAGTTTTAAGGAGGATGAATGTAGGCAAAGCACTAGCTCTAGATAGGCTCCCAATAAAAGTGTGGAAGAGCTTAGGAATCTGTGGATTATCTTGGCTAACCAAGTTGTTTAATAAGTTTATGAGTACAAAGAAAATTCCAGATTAATGGAGGAGAAGCATTGTGGTTTCAATTTAGAAAAAGAAATGTCATATTCAGAGCTGCTATAGAGGCATAAAAGTAATGAATCATACTGTGAAATTATGGGAGAGAGTTTTTGAAACCTTAAAACAAGAAACTAATATTACGGAGAACTAATTTGGTTTTATGCTTAAGAAGATCCACAACAAAATTTATTTACTTAGAGACTCGTGGAAAAATTTAGAGATTGAAAGAAGGATCTCCATATTATCTTTAATGGCCTAGAAAAGCTTATGATATAGCCTCTAGAGAGTTAATCTGGGAAGTACTAGAGAAGAAATGTATTTCGAGTAAATTCGTGGACACAGTCAAAGATATGTATTATAGTGTGGTGACTAGTGTAAAAACCGTGGGATCAAGGTAGTGAATTTTCGATTACGATTGGATTACATCAAGGATCATCTTTAAGCCCTTATTTGTTTGTGCTTTTCATGGATGATTTAATGGAGACATTTAAGATGAGGTTCCTTCTTCTTCTTCTTCTTCTTTTTTTTTTTTTTTTTTTTTTTTTTTTTTGCTAATGATATTGTTTTGGTGGATGAAACAAAAATATGAATTAAGGTCAAGTTGAAGTTATGGAGATCAACTTTGGAATAAAAAATTTTAAGATAACGGAGTATATGATTTGTAACTTTAGTCACACAAGGACAGATAATGAGGTGGTGAAAATTGGTGAAAGGGAGACACCATAAAGTGATTATTTTAGGTATCTAGGTTTAATCATAAATAAAGAAGGTGATATAAAAGACAATGTTTCATAGAGAATTAAAATAGGATGGATGAAGTTGAGAGATGAGTCTGGAGTGTTATGTCATCGACGTATTACTTTGAAATTTAAAGAAAAATTTTATATGACAGTCATTTGACTGTCTATAATGTATGGTGCTAAATATTGGGCAGTTAAAAAGCATCATATAGATATACTCAGTTTAGCTGAGATGAGGATGTGTTGATATGGATGTGTGGCAGAGCTAGTAAGAATAAGGTAAGGAATTATCATATTAGAGCTGATTTGAGAATACCGACGATACATGATAAGCTATGCGAGAGTCGTTTGAAGTGGCATGACCATGTTCAACGGAGACCTTTAGATGCTTCAATATGTATGGAGGAGTGATTTGATTCAGATCGAAGGAAGTAAAAGAGAGCCTGGGGTGGACCTAAAATGACTCTAGGTGAGGTGCTGAGGAAAGACATACATAACCTTTGTTGTTGTTTTTTTTTTTGTATTGCCCACATAACCATGCTAATCGGCACATTCAATATTTGATTTTCCAGCTGTTTTATATCTTGCCTGAAATCTGATCCCCATCATTATCTTGCCTCACTAGCTGCAATTGGTCTTCGTTGCACATGATCTAACCGTCTCACTTGAGTTTCCCTCCTCTTGTCACCAACAAGGTTCAAAATCTCGAAACTCAATGGTGTCTTGACTTTTGAGAAACCCGAGATTTCTGAGATCTCGGTCGAGATCTTGGCAAGACATTGCACAAAATCTGTGAAGGTTTAAAATGTGTGTTTCGACCCTAGAATGACCATGTTAAGGCTTGGTACTCCAAGGAAACCATATTTTAGCATATATAAACTCATTTAAACCATAAAATTGTTAAAATAATCACACATGGTGGTTGTTTGGGTTTACACCCATGTTTGGCAGTGTCGGTCTAAAATTTAAATGTAAACCTAGGGTAATATTGGCTATTTTACACAATGTTACATTAGTTGAAGATCAAAGAATACATAATGTTACACTAGTTGAAGATCAAAGAAGACCAAATGAGCTAGTAAAATTATATTTTAGGAGAAGAATAAACATAATAGTACTTATTTAGTTAATTGTCATAGTGAAAAAAACCCAAAGTAGTCAAGTAGACCATACAATCATAAATTCATAATTCATACATTATGTCGAGACCAGTCGAGAACTAGTAAAAAATGACCAGAATGGTTGAAAATGTCGAGAATTGGTTGAAAATGTCGAGACTAGTCGAGAACTGGTCAAGAATCTCGAGTTCTCGTCTCGTGTGAGATCTCGTCTTGACCAGTTCGAGAATCTCGTGATCTGGGCGAGTTCTCACCGAGATTTTGAACCATGGTCATCAATTGCTATGACCTAAATTCATGCCAGTGCTTTATTTCTAATTATATCGTTTCTGGTATTGCCATGTGTCGTACTTGATATATTGATCTTAGTTGCGTTCATTCTATTATGTGCTGAATCTATATTGCCTAGCATTCTTCTTCTTATAGCTGTTTGAGGAAGCAATGAGAATTTTTATTTAATATTGTTAGCTTATAGCTGCTTGAGGAAGTCATAACAATTTCCTTTCAATATTGTCAGTATCTATCGATTGTGGAGTAGTCCAGAAGTGCCTTTTCTTTCCAGAGTTGGCCTTATTTTTATCAGCATAATTACTTCTGATTGATGTATACCGATAAAAATTAGTATTTGCAATGTGTCTTTTCATGATGTCGTGCCATATCCCAACTGTTTTAGGTCACGTATACAATCATGTTCTGCCTTCCAAATCTATGTAGTTTTTGGGGCTATATCTTCTTTAAAAGCATCAGTTGTCAAACCCTTTCTTTCTATCTAAGCTGACATTATTTGGCCCTTTTCTTGTCCTTTAAGTATAATCAATTTGCATTAAATTACTCGGTAATTCTGATGTGATTGTTCTTTGCTGCACTATTGAACCCCCAAATGAATAATCGAGCAGGAATTAGGAATCAGTTGTATGTATTCTATTAAGAAATAAATCTAGGCCTATTTCTTCTGGATTTTTTTAAGGATTGGGGCAACAATACATAGCTTAAATTTATTGAATTGAGGAACTCATCTAAGTATCTCATAATTCTTTCGGTTTCTAAGTATTATATTTAAACTATTCTGTATGTTAAATATTTGCTGATTTTTCCCCATCATTTGTTTTTGATAGTTTTACTCATTTTTTTTCCTTCCTATTTTTTGTGCATCAACCGAAATATTTTAAGTTTATTACCTAACCAGGAACTGGGATCAGTTTGAAACTAATGAAGCATTATTCGGAGTAAAGAGTACCTTTGATGAGGAACTTTATACAACAAAACTTGATAGAGGTCCCCAAATGAGAGAGTTGGAAAAGGAAGCTTCAAGAATAGCTAGAGAAATTGAGGGGGAGGAAACTCAAGATCTTCATTTAGCAGAGGTACTTGTCACAGCGTAATCAAGCTTTCTTCTTTTATGATATCTTTTTGTGTTGTTTTGTCGGTTTGTTTTTAAACATTTTTGTCAATTTATTCAACAGGAAAGAGGCTTTTGCTTTCATGAAGATTTTGATATTGATGAGGAGACCAGATTCTCATCAGTATTTCGGGGGGTCGATGATAGTGGGTATGAAGAAAATGCGGATACAACGTTGGATTCACGAAATACTGATACGTTTGGAGGTTCATCTATTACTGTCATTAGCAGATCCTTTTCAGATGTGACCAGAGGGAGAAGTAATGATGGAGCGCAAGCATCATCAGGCTCTTTGTTAATGGTAGCCCATTGGCCATTCATTTTCTTTATATGAAATGTGGATTATCTTTGATAGTTATAGATGTCTGTAGTATTAATCTTCTGAAGATTTAGTATTCATGATACAATCAAATTTGGAGGTTTGTCAAATTTATAGATGTTTGTAGTGGATTATTTTTGTTGGTTGTGAATTTGTAGTTGTCCAAGTCATATTTGTAGCCAGAAGTGACATGTTATTTAGGAACACATAAAACATGGGTTGTGGGCTGGGTGTCTCTGAATCTCGGCTCGTGAAGGTTATTCTGCAGAAACAAAATTTGAACGTGAATGTCTGTAAGATGTCTACTTATTTATGCAGGAGAATAAAAATATTAAAACTACGGACTGTTGAATAAAATAGGAAAATCTTGTTCGAACAATGTTGATTATCTTCAGATGATTAAATACTAATTATCATGCGTCTATAATAATAATAACATAACAAAACTTTCCATATATATATATATTTTTTTTACAATAACATGCATGGACATCAAATTTGTAAAAAAAATTTCAGTCTATTTACCATGAACTAAATCTTGACGAGGTTGAGACGAGATCTCATACGAGACTGAAAAACTGCAATTTTTCAACCAATTTCTTGGAAAATCTTGAGATTTATGTCCATCTCTGTCAGTCTCAATGTCTCGGTTGGGTTTTGGTCCAAAACCATGTATAAATAAGTACCAACGCCCTAGTTATACAACAGGGTTCAACATATACTGCCAGATAGAGGTGTCAAAATTGGGCCCAACTTGAAAACCAAAACCAACCAACCTGATTTGGCCCGGACCAAACCAAAACCAAACTTTATTGGGCTGTAATTGGGCTTGTGATTTTAGAGCCCGGTGAAAACCGAAACAGGACCGGATCAAATGATAAGCCCAAACCAAACCGGACCATAACTGAACTAGACTGATAATGGACTGAAAAGAGTACATTAAGCCAACATTTTATTATATACATGTAGGAGACCAACACTGAAACCGAACCATCCCGATAATGGCCAGATAGAGCCCATTAATCCAACTTGTATGTGTACGTATATATATATATAAAACCGAAATCGAATGGAACCAAATCAATCGTGGACTGATAAGAGCCTATTAATTAAGTCAGCCCGATAAAAGCCCAAAACTGTATCTGAACCAAAACTGACTTTTTTATTGGGCCATAAGTGGCTGAGTTGTTAGGACCGAAACCGGATCGAACTGACCCATTGATACCCCTGCTGGAAAACATAGGTGCAAATCCGAACAACCACTATGTGTGATTATTTTTGTATTTCATGGTTTACATATGTTTATGTAGGCTTGAATAGGGATTCCTTGGAGTATTAGGCCTTAAAATGGCCATTTGACCCTAAGACACCTCTCCGAAACTCCTAGGAAAAAAAAGCCATCTCGCCAAGATCTCGGAAACCTTGGATCTCAGCCATGTCGAGACGAGGTTGAGACTTGAGATTCGAACCTTACTATTCACAACGACGAGGACAACAACGACAACAAAGCCTTATCCCAACTAAATGGGGTTGGCTACATGGATTTTTGCCCTCCAATCAGTTCTGTTCGAGGTCATACTTGACACAAGGCCTAAGCTATGCATGTCTTTCCTCACTACCTCATGTAGAGTCATCTTGGGTCTACCCTTGGTTCTTTTAGATCTTCTATCAGAATCAAATAACTTCTCCGTACTAAAACGTCTACAAGCCTCCATTGAACATGGACATGCAATCTCAAACAACTTTCTCGTAGCTTATCATATGTCGGCATTACTCCCAAATCAGCTCTAATATGATCATTCCTTACTTTATCCTTCCTAGTTTTACCACACGTCCATTTCTACATTCTCGTTTCAGCTACACTGAGTTTCTCTATATGATGCTTCTTAATTCCCCAAGATTCTGCACCATACGTGATAGCTGGTCAAATGATTGTCCTTTAAAGTTCCTTGGCTGTCTGAATTGTCTCAACTCTTAATGTTATCATTACAGCCTTTCAGTTAAAGGTGAAAAGCAGAAACTCATTTGGTAACAATTATTGCTTTAAGTTTTAAACATCTTCAAACTGTAGCGTACTGAAACTTCTTCTCCCCAAACTTAAAGAAAATAAATGAATTTACTCAAACCCCTCAAAAAGAGTATCTAATTGCAGGATTGTCCAAGTAATCAGAATTAGGGGATGGAATCAGTCTCTGCCAATTGCATTCTGATTCTGGGTGAAGTGGGATGAATCGGCCAATTATACACTGACTGATCCACTTTTTTGGATCAATTGGGGGAATCAGATGAAAAAAATATTGAAATAAAGAGAATCTTTCTAGTATTCCCCCCTCCCCTCCTTCTCTCTCTCCTGCCCCACCCCTTTCTCCGCTCCCCCTTTTTGCAGTGCCGTGCCCCCTTCCCCACCCCCTCCCTATAACTCCTCATCCCTACAATTCCTTCTTATCTGTTTCTCTCCCTATCCTCCCCACCCCCTCCCATCACTTATTTCTATTGCCCTCTCCTCTCTCTCCCTCTTCCATTTCTCCCCATCGCCATCCCTGCAACTCTAGCTCTTCTTTCAGTTTCTCTGCCCCTCCCCTCCCTCTTTCTCCCTCTTTCCCTCTCTCTCTCTCTCTCTCTCTCTCTCCCCCTCTCCTCTCTTCCCCGACTTGTTTGACCCTCAACCCTGGTGGTACATGTTGAGTGACTGTTTGACCGTGAAGCAAAAGACAAAAGGTGGACTTGGGTTAACATAGCTCGTGTACTCGGCCAGAGTGCATCAAAGGGAACCAGATGGTTGATGACCATATTGACCACATTCTGCTGCTCCACCTCGTTGATCTTGTCAGAATCGATGCTCCAAACAACTGGATTTTCTTCTGGTGACTCATGAACATAGATAGAGAGAGCAGAAACAAGCTTTGCAACATGCCGATTCCCAAACTCTGCAACATGCCGGACTCACGAATGCAGAGAGAGAGAGAGAGAGCAGAGGGCTTCAAGATGCGGATTCCTGGTCTCTACAACATGCCGGACTCACTCTTCCTCTCCGGTACAGTCTTTCCCTCCCCCTCTCGGGTTTTTGGCTCCATCTCCTCCTCTTCTCCTTGCAGCTGCAACCCCCCCCCCAATCCTTGCTAATAATAGTGCTCCTTTTCTAGTTCAGAAAAGGATCACTTTTATGGCATGTTTGGGACACCTTGGGGCTTCTGCTTCTGGATACCCAGATGTTGGCTTTTGGATAACAAAAAGGCAGGACCAATGATTGTTTCCTGTTTAAAATAATCACCACCCCCAGCAGCAAAAGCCAAGAAGCATGAGGGGACTTGTGGGCATATGGGTGGCTTATGTGGCAAAGGCTCGGGTTTTGAATAATCACCCTCTGCTGCATAAGCCACCCACAAGCCCACAAGCCCACAAGTCCCCCAGCGCTTCTTAGCTTCTGGTGCTGGGCCCCAGAGGTGTGATTATTCTAGACAGAACAATCCTTGGTCCTGCCTTTTTTGCTATCCAGAAGCAGATGCCCAGAAACTGTCCCAAACATGCTGTAAAAGTGCTCCTTTCCTGGACTAGAAAATTGTGAATTTCTGATGTGGTTCTCTTCGTGTTTGTCTTATTTAAGTTCTTATGGTCACCTTTCCTCAATTTTTATAAAATGACGCCAACCCAACCAGATAGTCCTAAGCTCATCGTTATCAATTTTTAGTTTTACCTTTTCCTGCTTCTGCTAAGATGGAAGGCTTGGTTATCTTTGAATTCCTTGAAGAAAGAAGATAAATGCCATAATATTTAGCCATAATCTCTTGATTTTTGTTTTTGGGTGTAAGCCTTATCTTGAATGACTCCAAGCACAACAGGTATTTATTGGGAAAGTTTTGGTTTTTCTATTTTCTATTTTCTATATTCCCTAATGCTACCGGATCATAGTCATCGCTCAAAGTTTCTACTATTGTCGCTACCCAGGTGAAGAATTGTCATTGAACTTTCTTTTCAAAATATCTAATAATGAAGAGATAATGAACTTTATCTTTGGTTCTCGATGATAAATCACATGCTCAAATCCTGCAGCATGAAGCTCCTAAGTAGGATATTCTAGCAAAACTATTAATTATGATTGTATCCCCTCTCTCTCTTTTCAGACTTCATTGTATGTTTCTTAATTTTTTTGTTCTAGCTTGAACTTGAACCAAAATGCTGCATTTGTCCTTTCTAGCTTCCCCCCCCCCCCCCTCCCTCGCTCTCTCATTTTGGGGGGTTTTTGCTAAATGCAGGATGAAGCCCAATCTTCTAAATCAATTGCTAGCAAGGATCTACATCGTTTAAGTTCTAGTGATCATGCCAAACAGTTGACTTATGACTGTGTTTCAAATATGGATGGCAAGAGCAGGTTTCTGTCTTTACTGCTCTTTTACTTTTTTTCTTTCTTTCTGGTTAATTATATTTGTTCCATTGTTTTTCTCTTAGGATGGTGAATGAGTTGCTGATGGATGACTGGTTTCAGGATGCATGAGAACCAATTCAGGGAACGGCATGGAGGAAAGAGCTATCTAGCAGAGACTACAGAGAGGAAAACAGTGAGTTAAGCATTGAATATTGTTGTGGAGTTTTTCTTGCAATTCTTTGTCTCTTTGTCAGTCACTCTTGGTTAGGAGAATATGCATACTCGCTAAGCTAATATCCACTTTGTTCTTTGTTCTGTCTGTTACCAAGTGCAACGTTGGTGAGGAGGCTCAAACATCAAAATCTGAGGGTGAGTACAAGCTGTTTTTATTTTTCATTATATATTTTAAATCCTATATTTCTATCGTATTTTATGGATGTAATGGTGCATTTTCTATTTTCTGATATTGTGTCTTAGGCTGTGTTTGGTATCATTTTTGTTTTTGATTTTTTCCTATTTATCAAAAAGCATTTTTGAAAACCATTTTTGATAAAAAATAAAATGTTGTTTGGTAACTAATTAGCATAATAGTTTCTAAAAGAAAAAATAAGTTTGGTATTGCATATGTTCAAAAATAATTTTTGAAGTCATCTTCTTCTTCACATCCCCTCCCTTCTTCTAAGAACAGACATAATTCTCTGGGTCACTCTGAAGATGTTGGTCCCAGTAGTACAAAATAATTCTAGAAGCCCCACCAGATCGACACCTTCACATTCTGGCTCTTAAACTAATAGAAATGGAAAAAAAATAAAATCCCAAAAAGCAGAATTATACCCAAAAACTAACCGATCTTGCCTTGGACCAGTCCAGTGGACTAGTTTGAGAACATTTACTTCATTTTACCTTGAGTGGATCCTCCATTTGAGATTAATGATAAGATTACAAGCATTTTAATGAAGAGATTATAAGCATCAGAGACTGAGGAATGAATGTCAACAACAGATTAATGAAGAGATTACAAGCATTTTAATGAAGAGATTATAAGCATCAGAGACTGAGGAATGAATGTCTACAACAGATTAATGAAGAGATTACAAGCATCAGAGACAGAGGCATGAATGTCAGCACTTAAAACAGTTCAATATCATTAGAATACTGGAACCATCACTAAACCATTTTAAATCTGTCAGGCTAGAAGGGAGACTGCAACATTGGCAATATGGTCACCGCAAGGATGAAAATCAAGGATTGGAATCAACCCCAATAAACTCCAAGCCAATTCCGATATGCGTTTCACAAGCAAGAGAAATTTGAACCCAAACTATGAACAGACCTAATGGTTTATCTGTCTGAGCGCAGACTTACTAGAGCTGTAATTTATGACTTTGAGCCAACGGCTTAAAATTCAATTAGTTTGAACTTCTTATCGTTTCTTGGTTCCTCGCTGACACCACTCTGTGTGGCAAACTCCATTGCCATCTCATAATCAACTTGCAATTGACAGGAAAATGTTATAACCACATCAGGCCCTCCAAAACATCGGAATTAGAAAAACTTAACCCAAACTCTTCCCCACGATGAACTAAACCCTAGCCCTAGGGGCATGTAGAAAGAGCGAGAGAGAGAGTTCACCTATTTATGGATTTGAGAGGCCGCTGCTGGTCGGTCGGAATGCACCTACAATGCTCACTCAAAGGTCCTCAGTGATAAGATGATGGTGAAACTTGAAAGCAGTGAGAAATTTTGGGTAAGCGACAGAAGAAGAGTCGTTTTTATAAAAAATATTGAATTACCATGTTATCCTCTCTTTAAAGCACATGTTCATTAGCTTTTGCGCAAAAATATCCAAAACCTGTTTTGGCAAAAAATCAAAAAGAGGTCTCAACTTCTTTTTGATTTTGGGCTTGTTTTTATTTTTTCTTTTCATAAATAGCACCTAAAAATGATACCAAACACTTACAAAAACAAAAAATTTAGCAAAAATGAAAAACAAAAATGATACCAAACACAATCTTAGCTATTCTGAAGTACATCATTTTATTGCGAGATTTTTTTCAATGGCATGCATACACGGTAGCTCCAACTTTATTTATTTTCATTGGTGGGCTTCCTTGTGCATGCAAGCTATCAAATTATTTTGTTACCTCTCAAAAGTTCCTGTAAATTTTCAAAATGGTGTTGTCATCCCTTGTTGCAAATGCTTTAATTGCATTTCACCTAGCTTTCTATTTGTTCTTAAAGTTAAAAATGTACTCCTTTGTGTCTTCTTAATCCCTCTCCCTAAAGCCTTTTTATTGTATTGGGTGGAGGAACTGGATTGAGTACACATCTCTTTGGCCTAGTCTTGTGAATATCAGTCAAGTGTTAATTTGGAAGATGCATGAGTATTTGGTAGGGGGTAGGGGGCACCCAACATCTGCACTTTTATTTGGAGGATTTTGAACCTTAAAAGATAAGTGAAACAATATTTTGCCTTCAGTCTATGGATGAGATGATCATCTTGTTTAAGGACTAAGGAGAGTCATGAGAACTTTGATTCATAGTTGTCAATGCGTCGCCTAGGCGTCTAGGCGAGTCAAATAAGGCTAGGCAGTTGGTCGCCTTATTGTATCACACCTTGTTTTATTTGTTTATTTATTTTTTTAATTAATGCTATTTGTAGCATTTTGATTGGATGTATATACATATATACAAAATAATGTATGGAATCATACATATGTATTAAAAACAATAAAAATTGATGCACTAACCCTGTCTATAAGTCCTCTTATTAAAATGTACCCTTACAACGCCTTGGGTATGCCTAGACTCTTAGGCACCTCCCAAGCGCCTTGGTGCCTTGACGACTATGCTTTGATTTCTTTGAAGAGCATTCCTTTGTTTTGAGGTAGTGAGTGATTGAAGATTAAGTGTGGTCAGAGTCTGGTACTTGTTATATGTGGTAATAATTTAAAGCTATAGAATTCAAGGTAGGGTTGCTTCCCTCTATGTACTTGGGCTTCTTTCAGGGGCCATTGATTGATTCATAACCAGATAGTACTCATTGGCTGAATGCTTTAATTTTAGTGCAATCTTGCAAGATGGAATGCTATTATTTCTTGGAAGGGGGAAGTTAACTCTTTTTAGTAAAGCCTTTCTCAATCTCTACTTACCTTTTCCTCAAAAAGGAAAAAGTAGTTCTCAACCTAACGTCCTGATTTACTAAATGTCAATTTTCTAGATTCCAGCCTTTATGGTGACCATGTAGAGGTTGTTGAGAAGTTTGTTGACAACTCAGATGGCCCCAAAACTTTTTGCTTTGTTGAGTTCGTCTGTGAGCCAAAGAAAGGAGGGTTGGGGAATAACCTTGAGGGCAATTAATATATCCATTATTGTTAATCAAATGGAATTGGTTCTTTAGGGAGGAGGTTTACAATATCTGGGTTTTCTACATTCCAAACATGTGTTCAAATCTTGTGAGTGAGAGCTGCAAGCATTCATTATAATATGATTTAATCTAAGCTAAGTTCTCTAATGCTGTTAGTTTCTATCTTAATGGACCTCCCTTGTTCTCCATACACAGCTAGGGAATGAAAGGGAGAGCTCATGCTCATAATCTTTGCATACTGTGCAAGGAAACAAATGATTGATTTGGGGTGAAAGTATTGGTTTGACTGAAATTTTCTTTTTGGTTCCTGTCTTGTGTTATTCAGCCTTGCTACACTTAATTGAATACATTTTACTTCAGATTTAGGAGGTGGCTATTTGATTGTTCTCTCTATAGAATTCAGAACTAAGACTCCCTGAAGCTCAAAGCTAGGTTTAGCCAGGTTGCGGGAAGAGTTCCCATAGAATTGGTCAATAGGGTGTCAAAATGTGAAAGTAGTCTCCACTTACCATAGTTGTTAAGGCGTTAAGGCGAACCAAGGCGATGGAGGCCTGACTGGGCGCCTAGGCGACCAAGGCGCCCAATTTTCCAAGGCTACCCAAGGCAGCCTGGGCGCCTAGGCGTCGCCTTGACAACTATGCCACTTACGCAATCTATTAAAATTTTCAGGATCTCACGTTCTCTCCATTGGATGAAATTCTTATGCAATACTTTAATGATCAATCCAAAACTACTTTTGTACCCACAGATGTTTCCATTTACATAGCTAGCTTCTACTTAGAGGTAAAGAATTGTTTCCAAGTTTGATTGTTGGTTGCTTTCTTGAGATGGCGCATACTCAGGTAACCTTCCACAATCTTCCCCACCATCTCAAACCTTGAATTTGGATCCAGCCAACCTTTTCTTTCCATAGAGAATATTTGGTCTGTTTATACATTCGCTATGGTGAAGATACATGGTTAAATGTATTGGAAATTGTCAACATCACTGTAGATATACAATCATCACTGAATGTGAAGAAAGTTGTCTCAGATAAAGCGGGTTTATCTCCCAGTGCGTCTGCATTTGCTCCTTCATCTTCTGTTTCCTCAAAAGGTCAAGAAAATGCAAGTTTTGTTGGATCATCAGATTGTATTGGATCTGGAAAGCAATCTCGAACAACCCAAGCTGTCAATTCCCATGGTCGACCAGGTAGTTCTATATCATCCACTTCAGAGTTTGTAGCTGCACCATCAGCTTCAAGTGGTCCTGGTTTGTCACCAAGCTCATCTGTGGGATCATTATCTTCAGAGAAATCATCACTAAATCCTAATGCTAAGGTGCTTCTGATGTTCACTATGTATTCAGATCTTAAATTTTCCACATTTTTTTGCTACATCTTTTCTTCAATTTCAGTGTGCTCTTTGATTCTGACAAATGAAATTGCCTAATTGTTACTTTTTTAACATTGACATGTGGTGTAGGAATTTAAGCTGAACCCGAATGCCAAGAGTTTCATCCCATTTCAAACGCCTCTAAGGCCTCCTTCCCCAGCATCTGAAGGTTCCTTTTATTTTCCTGCTAATGTGTCTGCTGTTCCACATGTGCACACCGTACCAGTTGGCGTTGGGGTGAGCCTAAAACTTATCCTATATGTTTTTCTTTCTTTGCTGTTTCAGCGTGCTTGCTTATTTGTTTTCCGTTTTGAAGTGCAATCTTTTACCTTGAGAAATACTTCCTTTTATGCATGATATCATTTAGTATTTCTTGAGAAATACTTCCTTTTATGCATGATATCATTTAGTATTTCTTGGGTGGGGATCGGATCAAGGAATGACTTACAGAAAATATTTTGTACTTACTGTTGATGTTGATGATTGCTTGTTTATCATTTTGTGTTCAAAGTTCAAACTACTGATATCTATTAGAATTGGAGCTTTTTGTTCATTGTACTTGTTAATTGCAATGCCAAGTTCAATTCATGATTGTGAATGGAGAATCTTTTTTGTCGTATAACTATAAAATATTCATTATATCCAAATTCCAAACCTTTCAACCTGTACAGAGATTTTGTTCAGTTGGCAGACTGGACAATATTGACCAGCTGTATGGAAAATAACACACATTGCGAAAAGGTTTTATGCAAAAAGGTTTTCTGAGTAGATCACTTGAATATCTTGACTCATTAACATCTACTGTTTTGATGTTCCCAGGTTGACACTTGGGGGAGGGGGGGGGTGATTCTAGGTCTACCAGGTAGTGCATACCCACTCTACAAAACACAAGCACTCCACTATGCAATATAGACAATCACACCACAACACAAATCATACGTGGTTCACCTCCACAGTGTGTGAAAAGCTACATCCACAGAGTAATGCCCGAATAGGGCTTCGTATCTACTCAATACTTTACAAAAATGTTTTGACTGCACCCACAGTCCAGGAACCACAATCTCTGCTTCGGTTTGTGGAACACCACAAATGAGGGCAACAACCCCACAACCTAACAAGCCCCAACTTGATGGTTAATTACAATATTTAATGTAAACTCACAAAACAACTCTCATCCCTAATTACATAAACTGTCTATAGGTTTTCTCAACAATGTACCAAAATCCTAGACCAAAACAAAGAGAGTTGCACTAACGAGTTATCTCCACCAGAGTAACTCCACCACTAGTAGTTTCTATGATATAGAAACGTGATCCATACTTGCTTAGATTGACAAGATCTCATCCATAATGTTCAAAGTAGGTTTTTCCACCAAAAATCCTACTTCTGCTCTCCTTCTGCTTCGCTAGATTGCTTAATCACGTTCGGGCTCAAAAAACAAAGCTACAGAAAAAAAAAACTGGGCTTAAATCAGACTTATATAGGCCAAGAAAACCCTAATTAATTCTGGTCATTGATCTGTGAACAATAAAATCAGATTTGATGATCCAGATCTTCCAAAAGAAACTCCAGTGATGTTTCGTCATGTCACTTGCCGTCGGTTAGATTCTTGCCGTCAGTTCGACTTTAAAATGGTAGGTGGATTAAGAGCCGTTAAATCGCTGACGCAAAAATCAATTTTGCGAGTTTAATTTTTGCTATCAAATAGAATCTTATGATGCCGTATGATGCACGAGCAACACATGTAATAATAAACAGCTTCAATGTAACACCATACATTATATTAAAGTAAAGAAAAAATTTCATCTACACCCCATCAAAGATTGTTAACATCATCTACACCCATAAGAATGCAGAAACATCACCTAAGTCCACTTAACTGACGGAAATCACTAAAATTATTGAAATACAGTTTTACCCTTCATTTTTATATTTTATCTTTTTAATTTTAAAAAACTTAAAAGATTTATTCCAAACAGCCTTCTTCTCCGGCGAGTTGGTGCGTGGCGAGCCATGCCAACTCCATAACCTGCAACGCCTGATCGCTATTTTAGTTGGATCCATAACCTACAACGCCTGATCGTTTGCGTTGCTTCTCTCCACGCACCAGCTCCCGCTTCATTCTTACTTTCATCAGTAAGATTGATTTTGTCTGTTCTATGAGATAGCTTTTCCTGCAGATAGTATAGAGCCATGGACTACAGAGAGAAGCAAAGAAGGAAGGTGAGATCAAAAACTTCTTTTGAGGGAAGGGGTCTGCAAGGCCGGTGACTGATTTTTGATGGCCGTCGATTAAAAGGGTCGGATTCAGGCGGAGTTGCCGGAGGTTAGGGAAGAAGAAACCCATAGACGCTAGAGGTAGTCAATCTTAGGCGTCCTTTCTTTTCTCCATTTTTGGGTTTCTTCTGTGATTGATTTCTGGAGAAATGAAACATTTCTCCCCAAATCTTTCTCTATAAAATCTTTGCCCGATAACATTTACAGATTCTCTACTCTCCTCTAACTCAAACACCCTCCTCTCACCATCTATCTTCCCACTTCGGAGCAGTCGACGCGTCTGAGAGTTCTTCCTGAGCGGAGCAGTGGCGATAATTGGCAAGGAACTTTAAAATTCCTAAAATCAAGTTTCTGATCACCTGTGAAGCAACCACAAATCCAAAAAAGCACAAACCAAACCACACTAAACATAACCGACCAAATAAAACCCCTGTGAAGCAATCACAAACCCAGAAACACAAGAACTCCACCTTCAAATCTTTCAGAAGTAACAGACCCAATTCTCCCTTGATCCTCTTATATAATCCATTTTATCGTTATTGAAGTAATCAAATTCAAACCCCATATGAACCCAAATCTCAATCAAATAGAGCATTTTTTTTTTTTTGAAGTGATAATTTCTTGAACAACAATTACCAAGGATATTGGAGGATTGAGAGGAGACAGGGCCAAGGATCCTCAAATCCCTCGCAGGAATGGAAGCCTCCTTGATGATGGGATTCCTATTGCATTCGAGCGGCTCACCCTGACCAAATCGATCAAAACGCATCCAGAGCCATGACCACCAGAGTTTAGACTATTCTTGAATGGTTGTTTCTCGCCACGCACCAACGCCTATATGAATCTGACTATGGAGAAAAGCAGAAGAGCAGAAGAGCAGAGGAGCAGAAGAGGAAAGAAGAAGAGGAAAGGAAGAAGAAGAAGAAGGGTAAAATGGTATTTTATCTTTACTCTAAGGGCAGTATTGTCCATGGAAAATTTTATTTCAGTTGACGTCAGCATCTAACGGGAATTAACTGACGGAGTGGACTTCTTTGATTACCACAGCCAAAGTTTTGGGACCTAGGTGATGTTTTTGCAAACTTGTGGGTGTAGATGATGTTAACAATCTTTGATGGGGTGTAGATGAAATTTTTTCAAAAGTAAACTACTCCATCCAATCATAGATCTTGCACACGGATCTGTTGCTTCATTGCACACACGCTTTTTCATAAGCCTTCAAATCGGCATTAAAATGACATAGCATAATCTTAGCCGCCCAAACAGGACTTAACGATGTTCTTGAATTCACAAAGGAAGGCTGCCATTTTCAATAATTGCAATAAAGGACAAACCTTTTAAAAAATGGAAAATTTCACCCTTCCCCTTGAACTTTGCTTTTAAGTCACCCAACCCCCAACTTGCCCAATAATGTCAACCACACCCCCAGCTGTTAAGTAATTTAACAGAAAATTTGAAATGTCTATTTTACCCTTATTGTAAAAAGCATAACTTCTCCTTAAAAAAAAAAGACTTTAAAAATGAAATAGAAGCTCTCACTAGAGAGCAGGCGATCATCGGAGTTGAAGGAAGCTGTTGTCTTCCATCAGAACGAAATCCTCTCCACCAAAGGCAAACCCAAATAAGCATTTCTTCTACGTCTCCGGCAACGTCGCCTCTCTCTTCATCTGATTGGGTCCTTACTGAGGCAGTCCCAGAAGCTTCGCCGTCGTCGGCCTCGCCTCCAAATCCCTTCACGTCTGGTACAAATGTGAGTGGATCTCCAACAACCGCTCCTCTGCCTCCATTGTTGCAATGATGATATTCCGTATGCTTTAAACAGAGGTATCATAAGGCGACTCCGGCATCATGGAGATGAGATGATGAGTGAGTAACTGTCACTTCGTTCAAGCCAGTGATAAGAAAATGCAATTTATCTGACTAACATATTTGTTGTTTTAGTCAGATTAATAGAGACTATCTGAAGGAATAGTGGATGCAATTCTTGGAAGTTGGAACCATTCAAATCTCTATCCATCCACATGATTAGTTGTTTACCTCGACAAAGTTCAAACCCAATTAAATGAGAGTGGACAAGGTTAGCAAAAATAATAAGAGAAATGTCATATTCATATTCAGGATAAACAGAAGCATACCATTTAGTCGGGCTTCAGCTCTGATGCATTAGAAGGAAAGATTGGAAACAAAGCTGCTCCAGAGGCTCCAATGAAGCTTCTTCTCCTGCATGAACACAAACCACTGGAGTAGAGCGAACCCAAGGCAACACGTAAATCATCGCTGCTACTCTTCGGTACTGGTAATTCCGAGTAATCGTGTTTAAGGGGCGATTCAATTGAGAGTCCAGCATTCGCGGTTGATATGTCATTGAATTTGGATAAAATGACGGCTTTGATCTGTGAGGACTTCGGTTGTGAACCTGATATTATGATTTTGCGGGCATTCGTGGTTGATGCTGCATTACTTTTGGATAAAGTAAAGGCTTTGATCTGTGAGGGATTCAATTTTGAACCTGAGAATTTTATTTTGTGGGAGTGAAAACAACAATGACTCCATTCAAATGGCAGGAGCAGCTGTTGTGACTGTGAATACAACATCATCTCATCTCATCTCCAATAGAGGTCGGCTCCGTCGATCTCTTTAGCTTGAGATACTTTAGGGCCGCGGTTTACTTCTACGGTTTCACACGATGAGGTTGTAAAAAAAAGAAAAAGAAAAAAAAGAGATAGTATATTGGGGAGGGTAAAATAGTAAACTAATAGTGTTAAAGGGTAATTTGGCCATTATATAATTTTTAGGGTTGCCACATCATCACTTAATGCTAAGTTAGGACCTGTGTGATACATATTTAACATCTGGGGGGGGGTGACATTATTGGGCAAGTTGGGGGTTGGGTGACGTAAAGGTAAAGTTCAAGGGGAGTGGATGAAATTTTCCCTTTAAAAAAACGTTTTGTGAAGCCCCTATCAAAACACAACTTCCTCAGAGCTTTATATTCTGACTTTTTGTGTTTTTTCGATGCGTACCCAGTTAACTGACCATAGTTTCGCCATACATCATCGAAATTAACATCCGCGAAGTGTGTTGTGAAGCTAACTCGATGCTCTACATGTTTCATGTTCAGAACTTCACACGAAACTGTTGTGGGACCCACCAAAACCTACCTCAAAGTGGAAAGTTCCTAACCAAACTTGGATTTTAGCCACGTAACCATTACCACAAGTGCCATGAGGCTCCCATGCGTCAGAAAACATATATATCCATCTCAGGTCTCATTTAAAGGCATTACCAGAGATCTTGAAAGAGAGAAGTTTTGGAAGTGGCAATCCTGGCAGTGGAACAATGAACTTCAAACAGCCAATAGGGTTATGGGGTCTTATTCTAAGGCATGGTAGATGACTAGGAACAATAAAAGCTAAGGAAGGTATGAAGTTTCAAAATCAGTAGTTAAGAAAATAGTGAGAAAATCTCACTTTCGTATTGAAAATAGAAGAACGAAAATGTTAAGTTACGTTGTTTCTCAGTGACGATATTTTATCGTACCGTAATTCAAACTTACAATTAAAAAGAACATAGTAAAAGTACTATCTAGACTAAACTAATCTCCAACATAGCTGCTACGTCAGCTATGTTGTACATCTGTGTATACACTGTAATACGCCCCCTCAAGCTGTAGTTGTAGCGGAGCAAAGACCAAGCTTGCTGATCAAAGACTGAAATTGGGCGTTCCCTAAGGCTTTTGTAAAAATGTCAGTAGGCTGAATTGTAGTAGAGATGTGCATAGTGCTTATGTGGCCGGCTTGTATTTTCTCCCGGATAAGATGACAATCCAGTTCTATATGCTTTGTTCTTTCATGATAAACTGGATTTGTCGCAATGTGAAGGGCAACATAGTTGTCACAATATAGGTGCATCGGCAACGAATGTGTAATACCAAAATCAATGAGTAAAGAACGTAACCACGTTAGCTCGCAGGAAGCAACAGCCATAGCTCTATACTCGGCCTCTACTGAAGACCGAGAGACACGAAAGTGGACTTGTGCCAAGAAAGGTAATGTATCTTGTAGTAGATCACCCAGTGATTGGACATCTAGCCCAGTCCGAATCACAATAGGCACTAACAATTAGATCCGATCGAGCATCTATGTGCAAACCAAAATTGAGTGTGCCTTTAATGTTTCTCAGGACTCGGTGAGCTGCTAACAAATGTGCTAACCGAGGCTTGTTCATGAATTGACCGAGTACATGAACTGCAGAGCATAAGTCAGGACGTGTAATGGTTAAATATATCAACCGTCCAATTAAACGCCGAAATATAGTAGCATCATCCAGCAGTGACCCATCAATGGGAGACAAATTGTAATTTTGTTCCAAAGGAAAGCTTGCAGGCTTGCAACCTAGAAAGCCAGCTTATTGCAAAATGTCAAGGCAGTATTTTTGTTGGGTTATCATGATACCCGTAGAATTCCTGGTAACCTCTTGGCCCAGAAAGTATGTGAGTAGGCTTAGGTTTTTGTGTCAAAAATGAGCCATCAGATCGGTTTTCAATTGAGATATGTGAGAGGAGTCACTACTGGTTACTATAATGTCATCGACATATACCAATACAATTGTAAAAACGGATCCATTGGTATACCTGAATAGAGAGTAATCAGCCACGGATCGTCTAAAGGCCATGGACAGACGTGCATCGGTAAATTTGGCAAACCATTGTCTAGAGGCCTATTTGAGCCCATACAATGACTTTCGAAGGAGACACACAAGATTCGCACCAGGCTTGTGAAATCCAGGAGGTATAGTCATATACACCTCTTCATCCAAATCCCCATGTAGGAAAGCATTGTTTACATCAAGTTGGAATAATGGCCATTGTTTGGATGCCGCTAAGGCAAGTAGGCAACGAACAGTCACGAGCTTTGCCACTGGGGCAAAAGTCTCATGATAATCAAGGCCTTCTAGTTGGGTGTATCCCTTTGCTACTAAACAGACCTTGTAGCGGTCTATGGTACTATCAGCCCGATATTTAATTTTGTATATCCATTTACATCCAATGGGCCGCTTCCCAAGCGGTAAAGGTTTTACTGTCCAAGTTTTATTCAGTTCAAGAGCTTCCATTTCATTCGTTTGGCTGACGATTGGTTCCTCTCATTACAATGGGGTACACAGAAATGGGGCCTGAAATGTTATGAACTAATAAGGTGTGTAGTACCTGTAATAGGAGTAGTGATAGACTACGGGTGGGATGGTGCTTGTACCATAGCAGTTGTGCATATGAAGTCTAGCAGGCGCCGAGGTGGGTTGCGAGGGCGAGTGGAGCGGCAAGAAGGAGCTATGACAGGTGGATGATTGGGTGGTGATGGACTAAACGAATTAGGAGGTGTTTTAGGAGTATTGCTATGTGGGGAATTTGGTGGTAAATTGGTGGGTGAGAAATCAATATTGTCATGCGGGCCATGTGACATATGTTGTGTCATAGGGGTGGGAAAAACGGAAGATTGTGGAATGGGAATTCGAACAGAAGGTGTATTGATCGGCTGGTGCTCAAAAGGGAAACTGGTCTCATGAAATATCATCTCGTGAAGTAAAAATGCGGTTGCTATTAAGATCAAAAACCCTATACCCATGCCATCCCATAGGGTATCCAAGAAATATATACCGAGTAGAAAGGGGGGAGAATTTGTGTTTATGTGGATCATAATTATGTTCATAACATAAACACCCAAAACTCTGAGGTGAGAATATGAGGGATGAGAATGAAAAAGGACCTCATATGGGTTTTGCCAGAAAGAACTGGAGGTGGCATCCTATTAATGAGGTAGCATGCCAAGCAGTAAGTATGCATTCTCCCCAGAAATGATGTGGAAGATGAGCATGGAAGCGTAATGCATGTGCCGCCTCTAAGAGATGACATTTATGTTCCACTACTCCATTTTGATGCGGAGTATAGACACATGTATGCTGATGTAATACACCTTTTAAAATAAGAAAGGAGTGTAGGTAGGTAGTAAAAAATTCGGTTCCATTTTCTGTGCGAATGCGCTAGATTTTGGAACCAAATTGAGTGGAGACCAAAGCAAAAAATTGAGTTAACAATTTGAAGGTTTCTGATTTATATTTCATTAAGTAGACCCATGTGCTGTGCGTAAAATCATCAACCAAGGTTAAAAATAGGAAGCACCAGATGTAGAGGGAGTGGGGTAAGGGCCCCATATGTTACAGTGTATGAGGGAAAATGGTTTGGATGTTTTTGTGATGCTGTTAGGAAAAGGACAGCGGGTATGTTTTGCACGAGGGCAGATATCATGAAAAAAGGGAAAAGAAACAAAAGGAAAGGAAGATACCAAGGGAGATGGGTGCCCAATCTCTTATGCCAGATTGCTAGTGAAGGATGTATTGTGGACGTTGCAGCAACCCACAGCACAAAAATGGTACCATAGTTGTTAAAGCGACAAGGCGACCTTAGGCATTGGAGGCCGTCCTGGGCACCAAGGCGCCTAGGCACCTACCTAGGCATTGCCAAGGTGACCAAGACATTCCTGGTGTTTTTGTTTTTGGCCTAATATATCAATACTATATTTATGTTTATACTTTATATATTATATGCAATATGCTACATCAAGAACTAACATTTAAGACAACCTAATATGAGAAACTAAACAAAGAATGATTAAAGTATAAAATGTAAAAGTCATTGCTGAGAATGAACAAAAAAAAAAAAAAAAAAGCATTTGGACTTGCAGCAGACTAGCAGAGTCTGTGATCAATATTTGGAAAAAAAAAAAATTGTTGCAGAGAAAGGAGTAAAACCAAGACGACAAAAAAAGAAAAGAAAAGAAAAGGTCTTTGCAGTTGCAGAGGTCGATGCAAAGAAGCAAACAAAGGAGTAAAACCAAAAAAAAAAAAAAAAGGGGTCTTTGCAGTTGCAGAGATCGATGCAAAGAAAAAGGAGGAGAAGAACTCAGTCAACAATCGAAAAAAAAATATAGAGCGATGCAGAGAAGAAAAAAAAAACATTTGGCCTTGAAGAAGAAGAAGAAGAATGAGGTGGAGAAGACAGTAAAACACTAAAACGACATTCGAAAAAAAAAAAAAAAAAAAAACTGTCGTTGCAAGGTTGACGCAGGAAGAAGAAGAAGAAGAAAAACAGTGACATAATGATCATTCAGAAAAAAATAAAAACATAAATTTACATTCTAAATTACATACCTGATTCAAGAACTTGATGCCGACTGCTGGAAAAGGAATAACTCAGGAGGAAATAAACTTGCAGCAGCCCTAATCGTCGCCGGAAGAGGAAGAGACGAACAGTTTTGAGAGAGGAAGTTTTTTTTTTTCTAATTTTCGAATGATTATTGCCTCTACATGTGTATATAAATATCATTGATTCTATGTATTGGTGTACAATATATTATTGTACACCAAACCAATCTAAAAGGTAAGTTTAGAATTTAATTAAAAAAAACAAATAATATAATAATATATTAATCAGATAATCATTGATTCCATGTATTGGTGTACAATATATTATTGTACACCAAACCAATCTAAATATTAGGTTTAGAATCTAATTTAAAAAAATACAAATAATAAAAGAATTTTCATTTTATACAAGGCGGCTGTGCAGGCTGTCTGGGCGTCCAAGGCACCCAAAGGCGACGCCCAGACTTCCTGGGCGGTCGCCTTTCGTACTTTCACAAGGCGCCTGACCACCCAGCCCTGATTTTGTTTCCCAGATGCCTAGGCGATGCCTTGACAATTATGAATGGTACAGACCATCATTGAGCCTCCCTCCCCCAATCAATCTCCTCATTAACAGGTCCTGGAAAACACAAAAAGTTGGGAAAAATATGATTGCACAGTTAAGAGAGGCTGTTATCTGGCTTATAGAAAGCAAGTTGAATGAAAAAGTAGGAACACAAAACATTGTGTAAGTCTACGTTAGGTGAGATAGAAACTGAACCAGAGTGGGTAATAGGTAAATGAGAACCATTGGGAAGACACACGGGTTGTTGGTTTGATGAAGTAACCTCAACCATAGACTTCTGTTGGTGAGGTTGAAATGGTGCGATGCACCTGAATCTATTACCCAGGATGAATTGGACGAATGAGAGAAACAAGAGATTGAACCTGCAAAATTAGCAGAGGTGGGAGACTGTCCAGTGTTCAAGAATGACAAGAACTGATGATATTGCTCTTGAGTGAGGGGAGGGAGATGCTGTTGCTGTCCATGTGATGTAGCAGATTGATCTGAACCTGTAGCAGACAAAGTTGCTCCATTACAGTCTGATTGAGCCATATCTGGGGAATTTATTGTACCACATATGTTGGCTGATTTAGAGCCAGGAGACCTTCAGTATAGCCATCAGGGTAACCATGTAACACAAAACAAGTTTCCTTGGTATGACCGTGCCTGTCACAGTGTTCAAAGTATGGTTGGCGATGTGGACCATCAGAAGATCACAGAGAAGTGGACTGAAAATTCTGAGATGAAGAATTGTTAGGATGATTCTGAGATGATGAATTATTCGACCGAAAATGACTTGGCCGATTGTGATACACTTGAAAAGCTGCTGCAGTATCGAACACCAAAGTAGTTGGTAAGGATTTGTGGCTCTCTTCTTGAAGAACTAAGGAGTATGCGTTGCTCAAGGCTAGAAAGGGCTCCATTAGCAGAATTTGAAAACGGATTGTAGAGAAAGTATTGTTTAATCCCTTGAGAAACTGTAATACCTTTTCATTTTGAAGATTATCTTGAAGAAGCTTGAATGATCCACAGGTGCAAGGGGGAATCGATGTATAGGAACCTAGTTCGTCCCAAAGCATCTTCAAAGCTGAAAAATAACCTGAAACTGTCAATCAATCCTGTTGAAGCATGGAGATGTTATGCTTCAATTCATAAACTCACGGACTGTTCCCTTGCGAAAATCTTTCTTCAAGATCCAGCCACAAATCTCTTGCAGACTCTGCATATACTACGTTGGTGTGAAGATCTTTGACCAGGCTATATTGTATAGCCACGACATCACCATTAAATCATTATGTTTCCAGGCTTGCAGTTTGGCCAGAGGAGCAATCAGTTTTGGTAGAGTGCCATCAGCGAAGCAGTACTTATTTTTTGCTCCCAAGGCAATTCGCATCACTCGTTTCCGGGTCCCATAATTGTTGCCGTCGAGCCGTTGTGTCACTAATATGTGACCTGGATTGTCGGATGGAAAAATCTGGAATGGAGATCGTACAAAAGGTAGATCTCCGATAGACTCAGGCTGAGAGTTGTTCTCGAAAACCATTACTGAATAAAAAAAAATTTCAGGAAAAAGAACTTGATTGTTGAAGAAGAACAAGGGAAACTGATGCAGAATCACTGAAGAGTTATTTCGACTTAAAAAAAATTTGTAGATGCGGAACTTCAAGAATCACTCAGAAATTCAAGAACTTAGATGCAAAAGAACTATATAGAAGCTGCGATCTGAGCAAGGAATTACTGAACCACGATTTGGAGGAACGAAGAGCTAGAACTGTGAAGAAGATTCAATACCTGGATTACAAGAATCGAATCTAGAATTTTCAACTCTAATACCATGAGAAAATCTCACTTCCTTATTAAAAATAGAACAGAAAACGTTAAGTTACTTTGTTTCTCAGGGACGATATTTATATCGTACAGTAATTCAAACTTACAATTAAAAAGAAAGAACATAGTAAAAGAACTACCTAGACTAAATTAATCTCCAACATAGTGGCCACGTCAGCTATTTTGTACACCTGGATATACACTGTGTAATAAATAGTAAGCAGGATTAACTTGAGGCATATGATTTCCTATGGCACACATTAGGATCATGTTAGATGCATTAGGAGCGAAGATCCAAGAGTTTAGTTAAGGAGGAGAGGATTAATAAAAAACAGAGCTAACAGCAGTTCTTAAAAGAAAGTACAAGGCAGTTTAGTACTAAATATTAGCACTTAACTCTTCAATTGATGTAGCTATTCGTGCTTGCGCTAGAATCCACCACAGTCCAAATCAAAGCACCAGCATGATGATGGCATGGGCCCAAACCCCACCACCCCCAAAAAAAAAAAAAAAAAAAAGGGGGGGAGGGGGGGGGGGAAATGAAAGGTTGGCTTCTGACTTGAAAGAGAGAGATGGGAAGGAGTTTCTTCTCTTGGTCCTCTTACTGCATGCTACCTCCCTTGTCTCCTAATTTGGAATGTCAAAATTTAACCTTGGCTATTTGAAATGTAATTTGGAATGCTGAAACCTAACCTCAGTCGCTTCGACACGTCAATACTTATCTTTTTCTTCTCCTAGTGAATGGTTGGGTGGGGATGGGGGGAAGGTCTGCTTCTCTTTTTTTTTTTTCTGGGGGGGGGGGGGGGGGGTGTGGGTTGGATGTGGTGGCGACATGGTTCCTGCCAGCCCTGGCTCCTCTTGCTCTTCCCAAGCTTCATCAGCCTTGCCTCTTACCTTTTCTGTGCAAGTTGACAGCTAAACCTACTCCTGATACAAGACTTTGTTTCTTTCCCTTCTACATCTCTCCTGCTGCTACATCAATGTTGTACATTATTAAAAGAATGCTGAACATGTTATTTCACATCAGATTTGACAAAAGTGACCATTCACAACATTATGGGAATTTTTTTGTTTCACATCAGGTTTGACAAAGATTTGTCCAGTTTGCAAAATCTTTTGCCACCTGGGCACTTCAAAATAGGTGCTCTAGTCATGCCCAATGCTTCATTCTTAGATATATTATGCCACAAGGTTACGTGCCATTGTCAAATTCTAGTTGCATGGTAAAAGCTGGCCTGTTTTCCTGGGTCAAAACTGGTTGGATCATTCCAGTGTCATCTTCCCGATTCAATAGGAGACTGACTAGCAATGGTGGTGTAAGGCGGAGTTGACCAGTTTGGTTGATTGGTCTATTAATTAGTATATTATTTAGTGTGTTAGAGCATGGTAGACCATTATTTGTAATTGTTAAAACATGGTAAACCATAGTACTGTCCTTAATTTGCTCATATGGGTATAACTTTTAATAGTTTAAATTAACGACCACGTTGTATTCATTTTTTATGGTTGAGTGGAAGCTGGTTGAGTTGGTAGCAAGATTCAAGGAATCATTATTGGATCAGTTGAGTCAGTCTATCCTGATTTTGGGGCTATTCGAATTGCCCGATTCGGCTTGTTTTTCTAGGGTTCAGATGATTCTGGCCAATTCCGGCTTAATTGGAATTGGAATTGGAATTGGAATCAGAATTGGCACGAACTGATCCCATCCCTGATTTCCTGTTCATGAACCATGGATGGTAGATCCCTTTTTTTTTTATTGCTTCAGTTCTATCTTAATGTTTTTATAGTTACTGCTGGTGCTGTTAATGCTGTTGTTTTTGCCATCCTCATCTGTTGGATTTTTTTATTATTATTATTGATAGCTAGCATGCATGATTTTTGCAGATTGCGCCCTCATTTGGACACCAGCCTTTGATTTACAACCCACAGGCTACACAAGTGCAATCACCTCAGCCATATGTCCATCCGAATGGACCTCTGGTATGCTATTAAGTCTGCATTTTCAACATTTTGTAGAGCCATCAAGACATCTTCAATTATTTCTGTCCAGAAGATTCATGCTTACTATGATTTTGCTAAAATTATTGCAGTATGGGCAGCAGATGATGCTTGGCCACCCTAGGCAAGTTTTGTACATGCCAAGTTATCCTCCAGTAAGCCAGTTCTTCCATTCATCAAGCATTTTAAGGAATTGATTTTAATAGCATTAGCTTTGCATCTGAACTCTTAATATTTTTATATTGTTTAATTCTTCCTTCTGAGGAGCCTTCAAGTTGCTCCATTAGTTCACGACCAGCCTATACCAAGTATAAGATTACTTCTATGGCTTGCCTAAGAGAGTTTAACAAGTCACCTTTTAGAATGTTAATTGTTTTTATGAAAACTCTGATTCTGCCCATTTTTCTTTTCTTACACAACTTCTGGTTTCCGGACAGGAAATGCCACATAAAGGGAGAGAATTTTAACTCTGCAGATTGGCCAACACAAGCCTTGCTAAATGTGCTTGTAATAAGATGCTTTTAAATGATTGGCTGACAATTTTGAGCAGAGAAGCCCAGTATTCAGTTAACAATAATTCTAGAGCACCATCAGGAGCCATGGAAGTTTCACTCAGCTTAGGATGTTCACTATTTGTTTGTATTGTAAAATTTGGTATTGAAACTATGATGTCTTCGGATGGATTACCATAAGAAATGATGTCTTTGGATTTGACCTTTTTTGTTTGTGATGAGTCTTTGGGTGTACCTTGGCAATATTATTTGGCAGCAAAACTTTCAGTAGTAACAAAAAGCCTCTAGTTGAATCTGTAAAACTAGATGGTTCAAGGCAACATTGGTCAACATAAGTTAAGATGTTATTTTAGTGTTCTCCTACTTATTTCTTGTTACATCTACTTGCTTATGTAGTATTTAGTCTTGAAGTGGTGGTTCATGACCTTAAGCACCCTAAGTTTTGGATTGAAATTGTTCCCCTTGCTGCCCCACTATGGTGGAGAAAGACAGGTGGTAGATTGTGTGCTACTTCTGCCTGGTGAAGCTAGCTTCATCTAAAGTTTCACACTGAGCTTTATCCCAGCCAAATGAGTTTGGCTAAGAATCCTGATATGCCGTTTAACTGTATTTGAAGTCATCGATGGTGGTTCCCTCCCTTAACGCACTATTCATTTGGGTTAGAGTTGATGCTATTTGTTTCGGTTCAGCTGCTTGGGTTTGCCCTGAATGGTACCTGACAATTATTTACCTTGATAGCATGGATTAGGAAACTGTTAAGCAAGTGGTAACCTTTTTGTCTTCTTGGGTCCAGCATGGGTTAGAAAACTGTTTAGAATTTCTGTGGTTCTATGTGCATTACACACCCACTTGGGAAAGCCTTCCTCTATGGCCAATTCACTTTTGTCATGCTGCAAGGTGATGTAGCAACTCGAATCATTGGAGGGATATGGTGAAGTTTGGATTCGACATCTGTCAATTTTTTTAAGCTAAATCTAATTATATGCTTTTAATGTATTGGTGTATTTACGTCTAGTTTTTTTTTAGCTTTTTCCAATCCTTTTTTAGGGATTCAATATGTGCCCAAAGCTTACTTTGTTATCTGAAACAAAACTATGGTAATGTCCTTTTCTTTTTTCTTTCCCCATTTGGATCCGTTTATTTTGACAGTAAAATTTTACGTGTAATATTTTGGATAAATTTTTTTAGTGTTTGTTTCTAAGATGTAAAATATATTTTGAAATGTCAAAGGTTTTTCTAATAAACAGGATTCTTATCAATCTCTTTTGCTTATAGATTAGGGTTTTTTTTTCTTTTTTCTTTTTTTTTCTTTTTTTTTGGGGGGTGTTAGGAGGTTAGGTTAAGACATTATAGGCTCTATTGGGTTGCAAGTAAAGGGAGGTGAACTGAAACAATGGGGAAAGTTGTTTTTCATTTGTCATTCAGACTCAGATTGGTTGTAAGGGAAAATAAAAGGAAAGGAATAAAATTTTGTAACCTTTAAAAAAAATTTATAATCATTATTTAACATGATTGTGAAAATTATTTATATTAATTATCATATTTAGTAATAATATTTTTCAGATGTAAATTTTGTTTTACTTTTCAAATCAAATGATTTGAATGCAAGGAAAGGTGAAATTTAATAATCATATATGGAATGATTTGAAGTTAGTTTTATAGTTATATGGGGTTAATAATGACAGAAGGCATATTTTTTTTTAGGTTTGATAATTTCACTTTCCTATCTTTTTTTCTTATGTTTTTTTACTTCCCTTACCTCTTCTTAATTTCCTTTGCAATCAAATGGAGCATTTGTAATGATTCCTCCTACCTACCTATCTATCCAATGGTTTTTTTTTTTTTTTTTTCTAAGTTTGAAGCAAGGTTTTAGTAATATCAGCTGATCGATCCCTGGCTTTTTTCTTCCTAATTTTTCAGTAAAGCTCAAATCATATATATCTAACATAATGATGTTTTACCATCAGTTTTTGTTAGCTATTTATTTTTCAAAATATAATGAATCTTCAAATATTTGACAAGTAATCAAAGTATCAAAGGTTTGGTCGACAACCTTGCCGTAGCTGCTCATCCTACTTATGACCTGGATGTGATGCTCAACATAGTCACAACCCGCCTTGACCCCTTGGCTTTGAATGATTTCACTGGTTTTCTCATAAGCCAGGAAATCCTTAAAGATCGATGCTCATCTCATCTGGAGCTGCCATTGGTTGAGGCCAATGTAGCAGCCAAAGGTTCAACTAACTTTTCTTCTCAGCTTTATACCCATAGTCAGGGCCGTGGTAACTCCGCTGGCTGTGGCAACAGTACTTACGACAATAACAGTGGTCGAGGGAATTACTGCTACCTACTCCCTCACCCACCCTCTTAACAGATTTGCCATCAAACAAATCATTCAGCAGCCACATGCTACAACCGGTTTAATCCCGATTTTCAAGCATACTCTCAGCCCGCACCGACAGCCAACTCGGAAGCTCTTCTGATGTCGCCCTCAACTTTCTTTGTTACTTCCTGGTACCAGGATTCGGGTGCAACGCATCACATTACCTTTGACATTGGTAATATGACTACGAGCAGTTCTTACAATGGCACCGATCAAGTGCGTGTTGGTAATGTTTGACAATCCAAAATATTGGCACGTACTTCTCATATTTCTTCTCCTTCACATACCTTAGGCGTTCATGATGTATTGCATGTGCCTAAAATTACAAAAAATCTATCATCTGTCTATAAATTTATTGTTCATAATAATATATTTTTAGATTTTCATCCTACATGTTGCTATATGAAGATCCATGCATGGGTATCACTCTTCTACAAGGAACAACTGAAGCAGATTTATATCGTCTGATTCGTCTCCCTTCGGCTGCATCAACTTTCTCCGCCATTAATAAGCTGCCTACAGTCCACAGTGGGGAACAGGTTTCCAAAATTTCAAAACATCTACTGAACGAGTCCATGACTGTTACAGAATCACCTCATGTTGAAACCTCTCCTAAATTCCAAGATGATTTCACTCCTACAAATCAACAAGAGATTGGTCTTGACTAAAATACTCTATCCGTAAAATTGAATTTTGAAATTTATATATACAATACACCCTATAAATCGTGAATTACAATCCATTTTCAGATTGTTTCAGCAGCTTTTTTTTTTTTTTTTTTTTTTTTTTATACTGCATATGCAGCTATTGGTGAAAGCCACCAAGTAGGGAAAAATACATAAGGGTTAAACCAGTATCTCATCACCATCAATGTGTGTGGGCTCCACCTCTAGAGTGTGGGATCCACTGGATATATACCATGATGGAATCCCACGAAAGATTCAAATGAACCCACGCCACATCGAATGTTATGAGATCTTATACATGGAGAGTATATACACAAGCAAGTGATCGAACTCTTAATAAAATTAGATCTTCTTTTGGGAGGAGTGTCATGGAATGTGATAATGTGCATTAGAGGTTTTTTTTTTTTTTTTTTTTTTTTTTTTTGTGGTGTCTTGGACCCCGGAAGAGTGTCTATAGGTTAGGATGGGGTGCAATGCTGGCCCCAAAAATCAGGAGAATTGAACACTTGACCTATCGGCTTTGACACCAATGCTCAATAGCCTAACATTTTGGCAATCATGCTAAGCAGCGATCCTGATTACACTGGTGGTCCATTAAATCCCTGATCACACTGGTGGTCCATTAAATCATTTTCCTTTTAGGTTTTTAATTTAAGTTACTTTAATCATGTAATAACTTTTTAACCACTAATCGTGCTAATGCCTAGTGGTTATATATGTTATAATAAAATTAAAAATAGAGAATAAATAACTTAGATCTACAAAACATGACTATACTGAAGGAACTAAAGGGTGGGGGGACCTATTACCTATATATAAGTGGTCAAGGAGGGGGGGACCCTGTATACATGGTCAAACCACCACAATTGAAATTGTAACTCATCAAAATAATCACCATGTATCCAGTGGTTAAAATGGACTGACTTATGCATGCTTGTCTTTTACATATTCAGTAATTCATGTGTGATGAATAAGAGTATCTAACATATAGAGGGCTAATACTCATCTCAAATAAGTATTGAAGTTGTTAAAATGAGTTTAAAGTTCTGTAAATTCACTCTATAACTATTTTTGTCGTTATCATTTTTAGAGGGCAGGCCTTGTGCAACGGTAAGGTTGTTCCATTATGACCTAATGGTCAATTTAGAAATAGCTTTTCCAATAAACAAAGGTAAAAACTGCGTATATAAACCCTTCCCCAAATACCACAGTGGCAAGAGCCTCTTGCTCTGGATATACACCATTTTTTTTTAAGGTTGAAAGTTAACGATTAAATTAATCTGAGGTCTTATATCACATTTAATCTATAATCTATTAGAATACATTTTTTTTCCATATTCTCTTTATTATAATCCCCATATTTTATCTCACTTATTCTTTTCTTTTCTTTTCTTTTTTTTAAATTGGGGGGGAATTAGTTATACTATAAAGGAAGTTCCCAACAAACTAGCTAGTTGCAAAAATAGAATTGTAATATTGGCATTAAATCCATGCATATATTAATAAATGAATATGCATGTTGCATTAATTATACATCATATATTGTTGTTAATTGTGCTTTTGAACTAAGTATTTGTTTACTATTGTCTATAAGATTTCATATGTTACTGAAGATTTTGCATGCATATATTATTTTTTTTTAACACATTTGATTGGTGTATTGTCTATAATTTGTACCGATAATGAAGATATTAAAATTAACTTATTGATATTTTTTATTAACTAAATAATATTTCACATGTAACCTTCCTCTACATCTTGAAGCAAATAATATAAACATTGAAAGTAGTGCATAAACCCTAAGATATTGAATTTCAAGTCTAAAAGAATAGTACTTATGGGATATTACTTAATCATTTTAGAATTAAAAATAAATATCCACTAGTTTCTCTTCATTTTATTAGGTCATAGCCTAAATATAAGATGGCTTTAAAAAAAAAAAAAAAGAGAGGAAATAAAAATATTTATTTAACAAAAAAAAAAAAAAAAGAGACAAAACTATGATGCAAGGGGTGTCCTAAAGTGGCCCAAATTAGTTGGGACTCAACTAGACCATGGACCAAACAAGCATCTGATCCAACTTCCAAGCCAAAAGTAAATAGGATATATATACTCTTCTAGGGCAGGTGGTTTCATGGCCAACCCTAAACCTCCTTTATAATAAAGAATAAAATAAGATGTGGGAGAAAATAATAATAAGACTATTTTAATTGGATGATAAAATCATTTTTTAACAGTGACTATCAACTAAATAATTTCCATTTTACATTGGAATTTTATTTTTTTAGGGTAAGAGAACATTTTAATCCAAAATTGTGGGTTACCCATAAGAAAATGATTATCAATGAAAGGTCCCCCCATCTAAGAGGATCATGAAGCATCTTTAGTATTGTTTAATCAATCATTTCCATTAAAATAATATTATTAATAATGATAATTAACTGGTATTATTAGAGGGTCGAACTGTAACAGTTCAGCTTTTGGGTTTGTCTTAGTGGGGACCGGTTCATTCATGGACCACTTCTCATCAAAGAGGCAGCTCTTTAAAATCATAGTCAGGTCAAGTGGCCATCCCTGTCAAGCTGTGGGACGTGGTGGCCTGGTGGAGTTGTTTTATTTTTTGTTTTAATTTATAAGAAAGATTTAAAAAAAAAAATTCTCAACACGGCACTATAAAATAGAATCTTTTTTTTTCTCGATCTTTTATAAAACGAAAGTGCGATAATACCATCAGCTTTATGATTTTTTGGACTAAAATACCCATAAAAGTAATCTAAGCATTTCGATCGTGCCGACCAATCATCCTCAACTCATAAAATTGTATTATATTTAATTTCTTAACACATCCTCCCTCACCTATGAAGCAAGAAAGTTTTATCTTGATTCTTCAAACAAAATTCCGATTTGTCACGCATTTGTTATTATGTTACTCACGTAAGACCAAATACTTTGATTCGTGAGTAGGGAATTTTTTATCTTTCCAAATTGGTATTAAGAAGTAAAGTAAGTGTAGAGTAAAATAAAACAAAAATATTAAGTGGTTTTATATTTATTCAAAGAATAAAAAAAATGAAAATAAATTTTAGGAAAGACTTATCAATTGAGCTGACCTACAGTAGTATGTATGACATTTTATACGTTATCGGAAAAATGAGGAGTACAGAGAGAACCGATAGCCAATCATTTGGAGGAAAGAGAGAGTGGATCGAGCAAGATTTCAAGAGAAGAAAGAAAGGAAATGTGTGAAAGACTAGAGAACTACATACCAATATCGAGTTAGTGTGTAGATCCAATGAGAAAAGCTGTGATGAATAAGGTTTAGAAACTTAAAATAGGGTGGGATTAGTTTCTATCGATTTGGGTTTGAAACACGGAAAAGTCTCTCCGCATTGAGGGGATAAGCTGTGTACATTTTGTTTCTCTCCAAACCCTATAGTAACGGAACCTCGTGCCCTAGGATTCTCTTTTTGTTAGACGTGTTTTTTGAAATCAATGTCACTCACTTAGCCTTATCCTCTTCTCTGATCTCTTTTAATGGGAAGGAAATAAATATTATATTACATAATATATGAGAAAAATCCATTTAAGCTGCCAGCATGGGTATGTCGGTAGCTCCTCTCTCCTCTCTATCCCTCTTGACGAGGTGCCCAAGCACCCTTGATCGGTGCACTCTCCTATACTGTTTGCTCAGACAACATTTTCTCATCATTTTTGTCTTTCTTTTTTAAGAAGGCGTATCAGTGTAGGGACTAATGGGAACAAATACACAAACATCCAATTAAAGGGACGGTATAATCATTTTATCCTTCCTGTGTCTAAGTGTAGATATACACTGTCGGACATGAATTTTGTTTTTTTATTTAACTTGATGGGAGTGATAAAGACCTTATTTAATTCATTCGAAAAGTAAATGATACCATGGGAAGCCAATCAGGATTCAGGACTCCGACCCCATGACTTTTATTACATAACCTAAATCCATGACTCATGTAGCACATTTATTGTCTTCCAAGCAAAGAGGCTCAAAAGCATCAAATAAAGTTTCAAAATTTCATCCAATTGATGATGATGCTGATGATGATGATGATGATGATATGGACAATGTGATTGTCACCGTTTTGAAGTGACAGCATTATATAGACAAATTCTTTCAATTGTCACCGTTTGATGTGATTTACATAAGATAAAGAACAATGACGTCATTAATATCATACACAAATTTCTTTGAAAATAATTTTCACGGTTAAATGAAACCCCTTCCTATCTTTACCAAAAAAAAAAAAAAAAAAAAAAAAACCCTTTATACAAAATAATAAATAAAAAAATCCACCACCCTTATGCCTAGTTTGGCCAACCGTATTTACATAACCAATTTTTTTTTTAAATAAAGACAAATTAAATGAGAAGTAGTTTTTTCCACCAAGAGCGTATCTCCTTCTTGCATGGGTTCTAACTCTTGGATGAGACCTATGAAAATATAGAATAAGAGTAATTTTTTATGGAGCCATCACCAATCTATTGAATGTGAGATTCATTTTAAATTTTAGAATCCAACGGATATAGACCGGGATGGATTCAGAAGACGATACCAAGTGAGAAATTGACTTAACAATTTCAACATTGTATACAAAACAAATTCCATTGAATACGTAAACTTTTTTTGTTTGATTTTTATATTCTACCGGAAAAAAATAAATGGCATGAGACGTGTCTGTCTTCCAGTCGGAGGTATATCCATCTATTATTATTAGAACTAGACGCATATCTATTCGCACTAATTTCGATAGCAACTTGAAGATGTTACATCTCATTTTACTGTTCATTCTTTATCTTTTTATTGACATCCCTCTTGTTATGTGTTCGGATTTCTGACTTATTTATCGGAGTATGTTCCTCAAACCCTGAGTCCGATCACTCTTACTGGTTTGAGAAAACCCTTCTCCAATTAGATTTTTAAAAATTTTTTTATTTATTTATTAGAGAATCCTGTCGACAATTGACCTTTAATGGTAATTAATACGTTTTCCTGGGCCAATGGGTCAACTTGACCCTGTTCACAAGAAAATTACCAAACTATCCGCTTCTCCTCTACTTCTTCTCTACTCAATAATGGTAGTTCCTGCCATTTCAACTAACGAGGAAGGGTATTTAATGAAAACTATTCAGTTATTTAATTAAAGGGAAGGTTAAAATGGGAATAATCTGAAGGTTAGCTCTGCAATCTGCATAAGGCGACCGATTGGGTAACCAGTTGAGAAATTTCAGCCAGTCTTATTATATAATTATCCTATTTTTATTTTGATTATTAGAAAAAAAAAAAAATTCAGAGATCTCCCTTCCATGGCAATGAAGGACATGATAAACAGTTTCGCTAATTAAAAGTTTATATGGTCAAGAAAGAGAGAGAATGTCAGTACGTTTTTGTATCTGAAAGAATCTCTATGTTGATAATGTTTAGATTTTTTTTTAATTTTTTAAAATAAAAAACGATGCGATTTTTAATTTTGTTATACACACTATCATAAGCGTAGACCTTCTCATAATCTCTCTTCCTTAAACACACTCTCTCTACTTTGGATCATATGAGCCCCCATGCAAATCACAATACACTCTCACCCATTAATTCATTGGCTTCAAGTAGGAGATTAATCGTGCCATTAAATCTCTTTTTAAAATATCAAAATTCTCCTTAATTTGAACTTTTCTCCTCTTCCCATTTGGAATAACTTAAATTATTAGTCTCTTTCAAATGAGTGGGATATGCAAATAATTAAACACGTCCATGTAAATCCCTTTTAAAAATATAAAAATTATCTCTAAATTGAGTATTTCTCGACTGCTACAGTTAATCGATCGATCATGGGCTCATTATAGATTGAACTACAGACATTCTGCCTTTGGTGTCATGAGCCGCAAACCCTTTCAGAAAAAAATAATTAAAAAAAATAAAAGATTTGTCACGAGAACCGACTTGCATGATGGATTCTCTTGAAAAACATTGGTGTGCTTGTAAATGAGGTGTTCTATCTAAGTGAGCTATAGTTTGGTATAGATATTTTATCATGTTAAAACTATCTTGTCATGATAAGTATTTTATGATTGAACATGGTAGCGGATTTGTTGGATCTAAGTAGGATATTCTCCATCTGCGCGCCTGCAGTAGAGGAGTTCGATTCCATTATACACGATTTGGCAAAAATAAAATAAAAATAGATATGCATTGCCTACATTAAGATTTAAAAATTTGTCATCTACTTCCTATAAATTTTGGGAACAAAAACTTCAAGTGGAAGATGCGAATAAATACAATTATCCGTGTAAAAACCATTTTTAAAATATCAAAATTCTCCCAAATGTTTCTCCTTTTCCCATTTGGATTAAATAAATTATTAGTCTCTTTCAAATGGTTTGGCTTCGAGTGGGAGATTCGAATAAATGCAAGTGTGCATGTAAATCCCATTAAAAAAAAAAAATTTCTTTGTATTGAATATTTAACAACTGCACCAATCAATCAATTGATTTTTATTTTTTTTTTGGGTAATTAATCAATCAATAGAACATGGGACCATTATGGACTAAACTATAGACATTCTGCCTTTGGTGTAATAAATTGCAAGTCCTTCAAAAAAGAAAGGATTGGTTGTAGGAACCGACTCCCTTGAAAAACATTGGTGCATGCTAAACGAGATGCTCTGCTTAACTGAGTTACAGGCCCTGTGATAGATATTTTATCATGTAGAAACTCTATTGTCAAGATAAGTATTTTATTATTGGACACGATAGTAGAGATTGTTAGATCAAAGTAGAAAAATTCTCCATCCGTCCGTCAACAGCAGAGGGGTTTGATTCTCTTTATATGCGATGTGGCAAAAAAGACTTGAAAAAAACGAGATATGCATTGCTTGCATAAGATTTAAAATTTGTTGTCTATTTACAAGAAATGTTTGGAACAAAAAAATCAAGTGGAAGATGAGAATAAATGCAATTGTGTGTATAAAACCATTTTTAAAATATCAAAATTCTCCCTATATTGAACATTTCTCCTTTGCCCATTTGGAATACTTTAATTATTAATCTTTTTTCTATTGATTTGTCTCCAAGAGGGAGATACGAATAAATACAATACATGTAAATCCCTTTTTAAAATATCAAAATTTCTCTATATTGAACATTTCTCGCTTTCCTATTTATATCAAAATATAAAAAAACGAAGACTATGTTTGGATATAAAGAAAAGAAAAACAAAAACACAATAAAGCAAAAAAAAAAAAAAAAACGATGAGACAAACTGAATTTATATGTCCATATCTCTCATTTATTTCAAAATTTTATTTTTCTTTTCTTGATGACATCTAAATATAGTCTTTAAAAGAAAAAAAATATACCAAACCGAAATCAAGATGTTTTGTGGGGTTAAAGTCAAACGTGGAATTGTTCTTCTTCTTTTTTTTTTTTTTATTCTTTTTTTTTACATTTTGTTTAATAAACATCAAGGTTGTATGATTCAACTCAACATATGGAAAACAAAGAAAACTAATTGAAATTTACAATAGTACAGTAATCTTGGAATTTTTAAATCTGTGAGGCAAGGGGAGATGAAAATATATTTTATTAAGGCTCTGATTGCTTGCAAGAAAAATTAAAAATAAGAGAAGTGAAATTTAGACTTTTTTTGGTATAGTTTATATTTATATATATGAGTTATGTATAATAAATTATTTATGAGAATAAATTATGAGACATGAATAATAACCATATAATACCACTATATAAAAATAATAATAATAATAGATTATCACAATAATGATAAATACCTTCTATCATATTTGTAGATTTCGGATTATATTAATTTATTTTAAATATAAATAAGAATCATAAATCATACCAAACAAATATATATATATATATATATATATATATATATATATATATATATATATATATATATATATATATATATATATATATATATATATATATATATATATCATAATGTATTATATAATTATTTATATAATACATACCAAAGAGATCATAAGAAAAGTAACTTTCATAATCATTACAACACATGCTGTCAAACGATAATATAACTAACTCAAAATCATTCTATATTTAGTTATTAACTTACACTTCACTTTGCATCCAAATCTTTAGCATATAAAAAATAAAATAAATTTTACATCTAATAAGTATTATTACAACTTATGGTTAGAAATTTAAATAATTTATACAATCATATTGTATTAAAACTTATACCTATACAAGTTTTATTTTTAAGTTAAAAAATTTCACTTCCCATCCTTTTTAATTTCTCTTGCAGCCAAATTGAGCCTAAGGAAATGGGTTAAACATATCATAGGAGAATTTCAATAATTAGAAGGGAAAGAATCACAAATTATCCCTTTGTGGAGAGTAAGAGAAGGAAGGGAGGAACATAAATTCATAAATAATTATATAATACATTATGACATATATAATTGTTTGGTATGATTTATGATATCTATTTATTTTTAAAATAGGTAACTATAATCTAAAATCTACAAATAGATTCACAGGTGCTTATCAGTATTATGATAATCTATTATTATTCCTTTATGTCGAGTGATATCAAACAGTTATTATTTATGACTTATAATTTATTTTCATAAATGATTTATCATAAATAACTCATAAACATAAATATAAATTATATAGAGAAAAGTCTGAATAAAAAAAAAAAAAAAAGAGAAATATCACTTTAAAAAGCCTTAAAGGTTTCAAAATCAACCGTCTTCTCTACCATTTTAATAGGGGGCTTAGCAGTACAAGGTCGACTTCTACAAACGATTGAAGATAATTTTGACAATCTAAGTGTCGAATATGATAGCAACGACTCGATGTCCTTTATCATTGGTATACGGTAGCTCCAGTCGTACATGATATTCGGAATGTGACAATATCATATTTAATCATGTGTTTCCACTATGTTCTAAGGGATTATAATAGATTGGCTGACTCCTTTACAGGATTTCTTGCTCCATATTATCTCATATTGTGATATTTTCTCTCTTATCTCAGATTGTATAAACTCTCAGATGGAGATATCATTTCCCACACTGCATTGATGAGGCATGGGAGATTCTTCTACACCGACATTGTGGAAAACTTTTTCCCAAATTTTTTTTTATGTCCTATAAATGATAATATATTTTAAGTTGTATATAATGATAATATTTAATTGAGAAGAAAGCGTAATTCAAAAGGAGAGGAAGCATAAGCAGAAGCCAAGAGAGAGAGAGAGAGAGAGAGAGAGGGGGGTAAAAAAAAAAAAAAAGAAGAAAAAGGTGGTGGGGGTGAGGGCGATGGTTTGATCTTTTAATGGTAGCTTTGGGTTTCCGTATCAGTGTTTTTTCTGTGTGAGCGTCTGAGAACTGAGGAAGAGTAGGAGGAAGAAGAGGAGCAATGAGCCGTTGTATTCCGGAAGGAGAGTAGGGAGCCAGAGAGTTAAGCGCAGCAAAGTCGAGAAGACTTGTGGCTGGAGAAGGGTTCAAGTTTCAACTGACGAGACATGCACAGATCCATCCCTACATCACTATTCCCCACTTTACGAAATCCAAAGGTGTGTCTCTGTCTCTTTTCTTTATTTTTTTTCCTCTTTTAGTCAGTATTTTCTACTCCTCTTCTTCCTATTACTAGCTGTTTCAGCCTTTTTCTTCTTCCTTCTGAACAGAAAAATAATTTTAACTTAAAAAAATTATTCTTCTTCCTTTTCTGCTTCAGTTATTTTTTTTTATAGTTTCTCTTTGTTCTCAAAGCATGGTTGGTATTTGCCGAGGCTTGACATGCAGATTGTTTGATAGGTTACCTCCGTTCTTTTTTCCTTCCTCTTCGTTTGGGATATTATCTTTATGGATATGGGCAAGGTTATTGGTGTATCAGTGGCCTTCGAGTTGTACTTATATTGGGTATTTATGGTTTATCCATTAATTGAAGGTCATTGGGCGTTCTTAGGCTTTATCTTTTTCTTCTTTTGTAGATTATACGACGGGTATTCTTATTCTTACTAATATCTGTGTAGTGTTTATTGTCAGCGGGCATATATTTTCAGTTATCCTTCTTTTGTTTTTATATTTTTCCTCTACATGTATTTGATCTTGATAATGGGTAGTTTATCGATTTCTTCTGCCGGAACTAATGAAGATCAGACGGGTAAGGCCGAGCCTGAGCAAGCTAGTTCTTTATTCTGCCATCTAAAAAAAAAGAAAGAGAGAAAAAAAAAAGCTAGTTGTTTATTTATTTAACTCAGGCAGCGACTTTGTTTTTGACGGTTTAGTTTATTGATTTCATCCTACTCTTCTACTTATGATACCTTCCTTGTATTCATTGTTATCTATTATCTTTATGCATGTTGGATGGACTCCTTGAGTGTTACTGTGCTTGAACATGGAGTTAATTTATAGATGCTACCATGATACCCAAATAGAAGTGCGGAATAAGATTATTGATCTAGTGATACTGATATGATTGAGCTGGCGGTCTGCATTTTCGATTGAGTCACTGAGTATGGTTATTGGAGTAGTAAGTATCTTTGTTTTGTTATGAACTGGCGATTGACCCCGTCATTTTTATTCAATTAATAACACTGATGTCAATAAGTCAGAATGGCTTTGATGCATTATACTTGCAGTAGAGTTTCACATGATAAATGCTTCTCAGTAGTTATTACTGCTGTATATCTCTTGAGCAGTAGGCCTTTCAATTGCACAGTTTTTGTGTGCTGTGAATAGGTGAATAGCTTTTAGATGGTGCAGAAGCCTGTCATTAAAAAAGTTTGAGAAAGTCTCAACATTACCCTTTTCTTCTATCCATCCTGAGTGTCATTAATTTATCAAGAAGCTGGTCTAACTCATGCTAAGCTGGTTGTAGTTCTTCTTTCTAGTTTTCTGATTTAGTTCGAGGTGGGGATATTTGCAGCATACTGGCTGGCACTATTTTGATTGGAATTCTTGGACCTTATGTTGCTGTGCATCTGCTATTTTTTGGTTCTTTTGATGTCAAGAACTTACTCATAAGTTTCTAGATTTGTAGATTTATATACTTTGCTAGGTGGGTCTATGACTTCTGGATATTACCTTGTTGAATTCCTGAGGTGGTTCTATTATTAATCTTGTTTGCTTCTTTTTTTTTTCCCTTCTGAATGGGTAGAATAATTGACAAGTCTGTTTGCATAATACATTCAAATCTATTTGTGTGAGGAAAAGAATTTTACTATGTCGTTGCAAAACCTGTTTTCATTCATTTTATTTTTTGGTCTTTTGATAGATGAATCTGTTGTCATGCTCTCATTTGGTCTTTTGATAGATGAATCCCCAGCCATTTGAATGAAACTGTCAATTAACCAATACAGGAAGTTAACTGGCGATGTACTAGGGAAGCCGATTTGATAGGTATATGCCGTAATTACCATCTGGAGTTATGTCTGGTCACTCTCATCATTGGGTATATGGGAATTCCCCAGGATGGGCCACCTGTCAATGGTTGCTGATCTCAACCTTATGTTTCATCATGCATGGGCTTTTCCCTTGCTTCTTCAACGTTCGCTGTTTTTCAAGCAGATTTGACTTCTTGGAAACAATTTTTGAACACATATAAATTCATATATAGTTAAAAAATTTCTTGACTAGATGTTATGAATACTTTTACTGAATTGGAGAGTTTGCTGAACTACTATGTGGCAGTTATGTTTTGTATGTGCTTGATTGGCTTCTGCAATGCATGGGCCAGAAATCTGCCCTTTATAATTAGAAACTTTTGTTTATACATGTATATTAAACGTGACGTTATTATAAATTATACATAATTTTGGTGGCAGAAACCTTTTTGCCAAGTTGCATGTTGAAGCAACTTTATCATATAAAGCACGAGTAAGAAAGATGAATATTTAAGAAGGAAATAAAATAAAGTTGTGGTTCTCAATTTTGGATTTCAAGCGTTTGGCACAATCTGTGGCCTGTGAAGTGGCAAGACAATTCCCTGGTTCTTGCTTTATTCAATGGCATTTGACCTTATCCATGCAATGCTGCTATTTGCTAGTTTTAATGGCTGAGAAGGATGACTCTTTCCTCAACATGATGCAATTCACAGGATAGGTAAAACTTCTTTAGAGTCTGTTAATGCCATTGTTATAAATAAAGGTTGTTGTCTTTTATTATTTGGCTTATACCCTATTATGTGCAAAATTTGGATATTCAAGTTCTTCACTTGTAGTGTAACTTAATTAATAGACATTTATCTCTGAGTTTAAACCTTATAGTTGTAATTTGTATCTGTCCTTTTGATGGCAGTATACTATCTCTCGTGATTTATATAATTCCAGGAAGACCATAGGCATTGACTTGCGGGTGATCCTTTCTTTTCTTTTGGCTTTTATAGGGTTGCGGCAGTTTCACTGCTGAATTTTTTCTTTATTCTTGTTTCTAATCCTGGGTAGATGTGGTTTCTCATGAGGTTGTAATTCATTGCTAGTGGCTCAGCTTTTATTCTCCATTAAACAATTTCATTCCCTGGATTATTTGTTCTGGGCTTTTTATCACTCTTCTTTCTTTGTTACCTTTAATTTTCTTTATTTATTTTTTTGCATTACTTGTGATGCTATTTCAAATATGTTTTTCTTCTGCATTATATTTGGAAAACTAGATTATACTGCTACTAATTTGAGTAATGGATTTCTGAGCAGGATTACCAAAAGTAAGTGAAAAAGATCCTTAACAGCGATTGTTGAGTTTAGAGGATTTTGCATCATAAAGTAGAGATGCTGGGGAAGAAGAAGGAAATGATATAGTGAGGCATTACATTATCAAAAAGGATTCTGATCTAAGTTTTGTTCATTCAACATTGCCACCCGTTAATCACTCCATTGTTGTGCAATTCCACTGGTTCACAAATTTCACAACCATCTCTATCTGAGAATTTGGGCTTGAAGATGGGCTCTCCACCCCGGCGTGGTAATGCTAAATATTTAAGTCAACTGCAAGACCAAGAATCTTCCTCAAGTCAATCAACTGGTCAATCTCACCATGATATGGTGACTATTGGAGGATACAATCTTCATGGGCAATGCATTTCAGCACAATCAGGTATAAGTAAGCTTTAATTTTATGATTACTTGAATTACTTTGGTTTTCTTTTTATTGTGTTTGTGAGGTATAAATGTCTTTAAAACAGTATTCTTTCTTGCTGGTTACAAAAGATGGTCGAATTCACGCTGTAACTTTTAAACGATGTGGATAAAACTTTCGCATGAGTTGCAAGCCTGAAACACCTGCGTTCTGGCATGGGCTTGGAGCTTTCTCTTTCCTTTTGATAAATGTAGTTTGTCCTAGCAAGAGAATAAAGTATACTAGGAGCTGTAAATGTGTAAATGCCTTTGAGAACTCTACATTGTTTATAGTCATAACTGAGGCATGTTGAACATGCAAGGTGGGATAAACCAGGTCAGTTATGGATGGAAGGCCGGTGGTTTGTGCAAGGGTTGAATGGGGCAACAGGAGTTTCAATTTTATTTATTATTATTATTATTATTTTTTAAAATTTTTGGGTAGGGTGATTTCAATCGGAAGTCCAAACACAACATTTAATCAGTTGGACTTCGGGTTTTAGTTGGTTCAGGGAAATCACTGCCACCTTTACTTGGTTACATGGTGAAATGAGATTGGAGGAAACTGGAAGTGATTGCTTCTTTAAGTTATGTACTTTCCTTTCACGGGGTGGTTTGGGGATGGTGATAATAGCCTGTTTTTCTTTTGTTTTATCTTGGCTTAAAAAGAAGGAACCTAGACCAACAGTGTGGGAGGCCATTTCCTAACGGTTGCCTATTTCTGCCTGTAGACTGATGATTTAGTCATTTTCACAATAGGAGGATATGGAATTCTCTGAATAAACCACTTGTTAACTTTAATAGCCTATCTCAACCTCATGCTATTGTGCTCTGTCACATTGTTATGACGTGTTCCATTGCCCAATTGGACTAAAAATGTGGCACATGACTATATTGTGTGACAACATGTCCACAAACTGTGAGTGCCAACAATTAATGCTACATGGCAGAAATAAATGGTGTGGCAATGCACTCCCAGACTTTTGGTCTAGTGAAACTCGAAACCTCCAGAAAACCCTTGGTTTTTCCTCCTGAATCTTTGAAGTATGTACAGTTTGGGAATGTTCTGAGGTAACCTAGTCTCCTGTGCTGAAGTTCCTTTGTTATCTATTGTACTGCTGTTACTTGGGGATTAATCTTTTGGGTTGTTAGTGTTTTAGCTTCTTAAAAGTCACTTTTTTTTTCTTTTTTTTTTTTGGGGGGGGGGTGGTGGGGGGTTTCAAAGATTGCTGTAGAGGTTTCTTTTGAAATTGAAGGGAGGGGAGGGGGGTAGAATAAGGTAAAAAGTGAGATAGTTTTCTGAAGGATCTTCCATTCCATGCATTTCCAGAAACTCTGTCAAACCTGTTGTGAATGAGATTCAATTACTGTGAGTATAGGCCTAAGGAATACCATGCTAGAAAATTGCACACCAAAAACAGAGAGAGGGAGGGCGAGTGGGAGAGAGGAAGCTTTTAGGGGTTTACTGTTTACCCTTTTGTTGGCAAAACTGTGTATATTTTTTATGTTTGCCATTCAGGAGAGACTTCTGTGTACATGTATATATTATTATTTTGTTCTTCATTTGTGATAGTGTTAAACAACTTTATCAATATGTTCGTCAATGTGTGATATCTTATTTCCTTGATTTAGAAAACCATCTTGGTCTTTTTCTTCAATGAATCAGTCATTGTCTTAAATGATTTACTAGTCAAATGCTTCATCTCGAGCGGTCCAAACCCTTGGTCATCGACTTGCTTAGTTGATAGCATCCAACCCTAAAGCCTAGGCGTCAGGGTGGAGAGGCCCTACCCAAGGTCATAAGTCAAGCATCCGCACACTACCCAGCCAATGTGGGCTAAACTTCTCCCATTCCTTACCATGGAGCACAAACCCCTCCCACCATGGGCCTACGGGCTGCATCAACTACCCCCCCACTTTGAGGCATGTCCCCCACATGGCTGGTGCATGGACTACCCAGTCTGATACCATTTGATGGCGTCAAACACAAAAGCCCAAGATTCAGGGTGGAGAGGCCCTACTCAGGATTGTTAGCCAAGCATCCGCACACTACCCGACCAATGTGGGACTAGACCACTCCCATTGCCGGCCATGGAGCGCAAACCCCTCCCATCATGGGCCTACAGGCTGCATCACTTTGTTGACAACCTTGCTGCTTGACTACCTGATCTTTGCAGGGCATTGAATTTACGATTTCTGGTCTTCTCAGAAAATTAGTTGATTTTACTTAGTGGGAAGTTTATATAAATCTTAACTGTAATATTGAGTTTAATGCATGCAAAATGACTCTTAAATGAAGTTTGATTGGGGATTCTACTTACTCATGTGCTAAAATTAGTTAAAACTTTTTTGTGGGTTTTTAAAATGTGGTTTACGTGGTTGGTGTCTAGTTAGGAGGGAAAAAAAGGGAGATACTGATCTCTAACGAGATATATTTTTTAACTATAAGCTTTCTTTAGCGCCCCCCCCAAAAAAAAAAATTTCACATCTTTCAAAGTTACTTATTCATTTTCTTCTGGTGGATTGGGAAATACTGATCTCTAACCATATATATTTTATTTTAAATTTATTTTCATAAAGTCATGAACTGGCATTGATGAGGGTATAACATTAACCTATAGTCCAAGCATTGGAAGAACATCTTTTAATCTTACTTTTCATTTTCTTCTGGTGGTTATGAGGTCTCTTATGTTACACCGGTAGCAATTTTGTAAGTTGGATTTTGTTTCCATTTATTCAGGAATTGTTGAAGGTTATGGAAAACGAGCAGAAGCTCACATGAAACATGTTGTTTCACTGGGAAATCCTGATTTTGTCTTCCCTGCTTCGTCGGTTGATTTCAGCCAGACAGTGGTAAGTCAATTTGTTTGCATTGATGGTGGTTCCTTGGTGGTTGTGGTTGTAATGCTTCTCACTAAATGATCCTGTTTCAGGCTCCCATTCCATACTCTTATCCTGATCCATATGTTGGTGGGCTATTGGCTGCATATGGACCACAGGCTATTGTGAGTATTGTCAACTTTCTCGTTTTGCTTGTTTTTTTGTTTTACTGTTGCAGCCTAATCCAGGTTGCTTTTATCCAGAAGAGATTGAAATTTAATTTCAAGCTCTAATTTGTTGGGATGTTCTTAGCCTTTAACATTTGCAGTTTGTGACGAAGGGAGCTGATTGAAAAACTGCAGTCTTATATGAGTAATTGTGCCACATGTGTTTCGAGTGAAAGTAATCTCATGTTAATCAGTAGATATACTTCCATTCTTTCTGTGTTCTGCATAGTTCACCTGATCAAATTCATAGAAACTGAAATATATTTCTAGGTAAAATAGAGATTTCAATTTCTGGCCCATCTTGTCCATCCTGAAGATCTTTCTGGTCAAGCCAGTCTTAGGCTTCATATTTGGCCTTAATGTGGTTCACAATGGATTACATATGGTATGGCTTATGTTTTATATTGTTGTATATATCATGTCACACCCCAATTCCGGCTGAACCAGAAGTGTGAGAACCGCTTCTAAACCAACGATTCACACCAGAATCTCAATAGACCGTGTCAACAAACCACAACATGCAAACTAACCACAATCAAAGGATAATAATAGCAGCAGAAATTTAATAAATAAATGAACTGAGTTTTTAATTGTAATTACATAATTATCCAAATTATTCTCAAATCCCAAACATAAATAAATAATGTATTATATCCACATATAGTTAACTGAAAAGAGTAAATAAATAACCCTAAAGGAACACAAGTAAGAACACTCACATGAGGCATCGTGCTCGTCCCCCACTGCCTGTGTATCTATAGCTGCTACTGTCCCGTACGGTGGAGCAGCCATAAAGTCCTCCATAGTATAACCTGCATCAACATCTGAAAAAAGAATATATATATATATATATATATATATATATATATATATATATATATATATATATATATATATATATATATATATATATATATATATACAGGGTGAGCTCACAACTTAGCTCAATAAAGCACAAGACCATGCAACAAACAGAATGCATAAGATAACATTACATTGGGTCAGGTATAACTTGCAAAGTGCTATGGTAAGGTTTGGCGGCCACTGCACCTCCATGCACGAGAGTGTGAGCATACCTAACAGTCAAGTTCTAATCCACACTACTGCTATTGTCCCACATCACTCACTCTGGTATAGAGATAGAGCTAGACTCTGGTTTTCAGGCTACAAGGGCTTGCAAGTGGGTTCCGTTTCTAACCAATCTTACATGTCATCACAATATTCATGGCCCCCAGCACAACTCCCTACGACATAGAGATAGGGTTCGAGTCTGGTAGGCCGGCGGCGTCACAATCCTACGTCCTCCCCCTGATACCCTACTCGTACCAATCCCGCTAAGGTAGACGGCGATACGAAAATGTGTTAGTGTGAGGATATATCCAGGACTACACTTCCCTTTACATTCCACACACTAACGAAAACATTCACATGCCTAACAAACATCATCCTAGCGTACGAATATGCATGAACAAATACTAAAATTAAATAACAGGATGATATGCAAAAATGCACAAGCAACTATCAATCAGATTACAGAAATAAAGGTTTACTATCCTTGATTAATTAATTAAGGTTTGGGGTTTTGTCCCTTTCCTGACGCGTGATTGCAAGTCTGCTCTGCGTCACAGAGTCTACTCACGACGTCCACAAGTCCTACATTATGATATTTATTGATTAGAATTAGGTTTACAACGTTCTAGTTGGTCAGAACCAAGTCTGGCCAAGCAAACAGGCTCGGACAGACATACCGGTCTTGCTCAACAGACATACCGGTCTTGCTCTAGTCCACCAGGTATGTGCCTGCGGTATATACCGCATGGCCATACCACAAGACTTTTGTCCAGCCGGTATGTGCCTGCGGTATATACCGCCTGGGCATACCGCAGGATGTTAGCCCGACCGGTATGCCCTGTGTTATGGCACACCGCATGACTTGTTTATCCATCCGGTATGCCCGGCGGTATGAGTCCGAGAGCCTGATCTCGGACCTCCCTCTCCTATCGGTCTTGGCTTGTTTTCAAGGTGCCTCTTAAACCATTCTAGGGTCAAGCTACGGTTAAGTCACTTAAGTTTAGATTATTTTATTGCTTAACATCGTAGAACGACGTTCCCATCCTTCTCAGAATGGATCTCGACAAGAACTAGGGTTCTACAGATCTAGGGTTTTGGATCAATATGCCGTTTCACGGCTTTGATCCGTAACCCAAGCATTATTACGGAGGTAGAGCAATTACCAGTGTTTGTTGAATGGCGGTGCTCTCCTCCCAACGGAAAATCCCTTCTCGAACAGCCTCCTTCCTCTTTGCTCCTTCTTAGATCTCTTCCAGACGGCTACAGGGTTTGAGAGTCTTTCGAAAGGATCTATGGAGAAGAAATTATGCATATATAGAGTGAGAGACCATTCTAGGAAGGTCTCCTACGTCAAAAAGATCTTTTAAAATAGGATTCGGAGTGTGGGACCCACTGCAGTCCATCAACACTCGCACACACGTACCGGTTGGACATACCGGTTTGACTCAGAGTCCAGCCGGTATGTCAAAGCGGTATGAGAAAACTTGCTTTAAAAGATCGTTTCTCGTACCTGGAGTTCGTGGTTCATCACCCGGCCTCGTCTTCTGGTCCGGTTATGATTGGAAGGCCTGTCACGACGCGAAACATAAGTTAGACCGGGTTTCCGGAGTGCGGGTTTTACATATCATAGCTTTAGACTTATGATATTTGTAACTAGGAAATAGTTATTTTTTTATGAATAAAAATGGGAAGTTAGTCAAAGTGATTGATGGTTACTTTTCTTGGACCCAGATATAAGAAAAGTTGGAATTTCAGAACACCATATTTTAGGGGAGAGAGTTACTCTGGGAGGGGTGAGTCTGGAGATGGTGCTAACCTTTGGCATATTTTGCACAAAGTGGCCGCTCTCAAGACTATAACCTTGGGCATTTGCCTATTAGTTCATTTATCTTTTCTAAACTGCATTTTATATATTCACTATCAAAGTGAAACTATTTCTGATATTCTTTGCCCCCCCCCCAACCCCCCAAAACAAAAAAAAAAGGTAGAAAATTGTGCTTCAATTTGTTTTTCTACAGAGTTCTCTTTTTTATCAGATTCAGTTCATTCTATATATATATATATATATATATATATTTATATAGGGTTCATTGAAAATTTGCTAGATGTCCCATCTCATTCTAGAAGAAACAACCATGTATTAGGCGAGAGAGTCCCATGTTCCCTAGTATCCTTCAACTAATAATTTTCAAGTGTTGTGAGTTACAATCCGCCTGTCCATCCACCAAATCATACACAATATGTCATTACATAGACACAAGACACGCACATGTATACATACAAAAATGTCTGTCTCAAGGGTACGTATCATCCATTTTCCGATTTGATCATAATTATCTATTGCTTTATGCATAACTTCCTCCCTCCTCTCGTTCTAACCTTTTTTTTATGGTAGTTCATGTTGTTGTCTTTTCTAAACTACATTTAATATGGTCATATTGTCGAAGTGGAAGTATTTCTCATAGTTTTTCCTGAATTTTTTTGCAATATCCCCCAACATCCCCAAAAAAAAAAAAAAAAAGAGATGGAGAATTACACTTCAATTTGTTATTCTGTAGATTTACTTTCTCTTATCTTATTCAAGTTTATATGGATTCTCCAGGGTTTATTTAAAATTTGCTAAATGTCCTTTCTCATTCTAAACTTTGCTATGTGCTTGTATGTCAACCTTTATCTTTATTTGTTTCACGTTTTTCCAAGGGTTAGTGGATTGAATTCCACATTGCATGGTTTCCCAAAACATGGTCTGCATTGCCCCCCATCCACCCGCTTCCCACAAACCCAAAAAGTTGGCATTTGGAATAAATATACCGTATGAATAGTTGCTTATGAATGATCAACTGAACAAGGCATAGTGTTGGTTTATAAATTCCAGTTTCTTTTCTTGTAATCTGATGGAATGGAATGCCTTTGGCTTCATTTAAGTATATGTTTTTCTTATTGCTGTTGATCTTTCTTGTGACGTAATTGGGACATGACAGTATCATCCCCAAATGGTGGGGATTGCACCTGCACGAGTCCCACTGCCTCATGATCTTGCAGAAGATGAACCCATCTATGTTAATGCCAAGCAGTACCGTGGGATCCTTAAACGGAGACAGTCCCGTGCCAAGCTTGAGGCCAAAAACAAACTTATTAAAGACCGAAAGGTATCATTCTATTTACTGATTCTTGATTGCCCTCAATGATCATTTTGGATTCTTGAGATAATTAATATGTCTGTGATCTCGCTTAAAATTTTTGCAGCCATACCTTCACGAGTCTCGACATCTTCATGCATTGAAAAGGGCTAGGGGATCTGGTGGACGCTTTCTAAACACTAAGCAGCTCCAGCAATCCAAGCCTTGTGCAGCCACTGATGGCAAGGATGGTTCGGACTCCAGTCATTTGCATCTTGGAGGAATTCTATCAGAGTCTGAAGTACTTCAATCAGAAAATGGGAATGGGGGTGCTTCTGGCACATCCTGCTCTGATACAACAAGTGTTTCTAATGGTGATGAAATCTACCATCAATCGGGTGCCAGGTTCTCAGTCTACCCTCCGCACATGGGTCAGACCATTCAAGGGGGAGGGGGCATGGTGTGTAATGGGTCGCAGCACCGTGTGCCTGTCATGCATTGAGAGATTGGGACTGCCACAACCAGATCAGTTGTTCATCTGGGAGGGTTCTTGAATCGTGATTAACATCCGACAAGTACCTCCTTCTGGCCTTGTGGTATTCCTCTGGCAGTTCATCCTTGGCTCTGTTACTTTGCATTTGGTGTTTCATGCTTGCTGGCTAACTTGTTATAGAGAGAGTAAACATTAATAGTGTTACTAACTGGCTTCTTGGATCTGTGAAGACAATTGGGCACTTGGAAAAGACTTGTTTGAAGATACTGCGGCTAAGTTTATATACATGTTCTCTCCAGGTTTCGTCCTGGACCTTGTGCAGCTTAAACCTGAATCACCTGATGGATGGTTTCGTTTGATATTGTTGTATCTGAGAGTTTTAGCCATAGTTGGTTCTTGTTAAAGGTTCTCAACACCAGGGCGAGGACCTGGCAGAGAAGCGCAATCAATCCCCGTTGGTTCTGTTATAGACATTTTCAAAAAGAATCCTTTCTTCCTACTATAGCTCTCTCCCTCCATTCCTCTGCCAGAGTTTCTGTGACAATTGCTAGAGGACAAATGAATCAGTATATTGGTAAATATTTTAGTTGTGTTTGGTATGCATTCTTGGAATGTATTTTGGGTCTATAATACATTCTGGGATGACAAAAGTATTGTTTGGCTTGTATTAGTTCTTGGATCATGGAAAGCTTTAGAGAACATGGACTATTCTAGAATGCTCTTTGACTCATTTTGCATTTTAAGCCAATAAGGGAAAGCGTTGACTGTTCTTTGGTGTTACCCTCGTCATCGTGAACTGCAGTGGTGTCTCGAGCAGTCAAACTGTTGGTCGAACATTTGATTCTTGTGGTTTCATATAGTATTATCATAATGGAACTTGAAAATGAGTGTTGTTTGCGGAAACGAATATAGGATCTCTGGGTGAACTGGTTCGTCTCATACCTTCTGCTGTCTCGTGTGTGGAACCATGTCTTTTTCTGTTCCAGTCTCACTGAAATAGGTAGGGTTGGGTGAGAAACGGTCCCCTGTTGTTTGTAGGCCTTCGATTCCATTGGGGTCCTATGGTCTCTTAGAAAGGGGTGAACTATTGCCTTGCTTTTTAATCTAGTCTCATTGAATGTATTCTTTGTTTTGATGGTGTATTTTTTGAGAATGCATACCAAACACAGGTTTTTTTAAGATATCCAGTGGCAATCATAAAACCAGGAAAAAAAATAATAAAGGGTTAATATGCAGTTGATCTAGATCAACCATACTAGTAAGCATTCTTTTTTTTTTTTTTTTCTATTCTGCTTAATGGGATTTTGATTACAACTATTTAGAGTCTGCAAGAGGGAGAGGGAATGGGTGCCTTTAAGGGGTGTCAAATTGGAACAAAAAATGAACATTTAAAATGGAACCGAAATTAATTGAATCGGTTCTGATTTTAGACATTAGTTTCCGATTTGATTCGATTAAGAACTGAAAAACCTTTTTTTTTTTTTTTTTAACCAATTAGAAAATTGTTAGATCGAATACTCAAACCATATAATAAAAAATCGAATATAACTAAACCAAAGAGGGGACTAAAAAACCGAATATAACTAAACCAAAGAGGGGACTGTTAGACTTTAATGGAATAAATAATCCATGCAATTTTTTTTCCCAATGGAAACCCTAACATATTGGATTCTTCTTTATTTGACTATTTTATAGTATTATTTAATTTTGTGGAATTTTTTTTAAACAAATGGAATAATGTTTGATTTAAAATCAAATTTTAGGGTTTTGTTTGTTTGTTTGTTTGTTTGGCAAAGGGCTGGCTGTGTCTTTATCCTAACCAACCAAATACTCGAACCAACATTAAAATAAAACCAGAAATCGAAAGCTAAACTGAATAACCAAAACCAAATATGAACCAAAAAACTGAATCGATTCCTATTCCATTCCAGTTTTGAAATTAAGAGTTGGTTTCTATTTTGGTTTTGATTTTTATTATTTAGCATATGAACCAAAAACAAATCAAACCGATTAACTTAAACCGAACTGACTGACACCCTTTAAGGTGTCTTAAGGCACAATGTGAGACAAATAAAGTCAAACTCATTACCTCCGGAGTGCTTGTGCAAGACACCAACCAACTACACTAAACAGTTGTTTAACTATTGTATGCCTTTTACAGAGTTGATTGTTTGAGATCAAGGGATGGATTGCCTATTGGGTTTGGTCCATATTGGGTCCAGCCCAATAGGAGTGTTGAAGTGAGCCCATATGAAATATGTGAGCTCATACCCACTTTATAGAAAAAGTGAAAGAGTTTATTTGAATTTATTTTCAAGTGAATTGGTGGAAAATGAAAAGATTCCCTTTGAAAAGGATTCAAATCGTCTCCTCCCTGAAGAGGGAGACGCCCCCGTCGGATGGCCGACACGTGGCTCTTGGGAAAATCCTAGCCCTACATCCGAGCCGACACCCAACCGACAAGCCGAGCCGATAGGGAGTGTCGGCTGGGACGTGGGGCTCGGATTTTCCTGAGAACCACGTGTCGGCCATCCGACGAGGGCGTCTCCCTCCTCCCTGAAGTACAGGGAAGAGACGATTCGGATCCCTTCGAAAAAGGCAAAGGAATTATTTATTTATAGAAGAGAGAATTAATAGATTTTGTAGAGAATGTGATATATTTTTTGACAAGCTACTCTTGTGAAGGCTACCCTTGTGAAGCCATTGACAATTTCTCTTGGAGCTCTTTTGGACAAAAAAAATGCAAAATTTTTATTTCTCATGCTCTCTTTTGGCAGCTTGTGTTTTCTGGTAGTTTTCTCTAAGTGATTTGAAGTTTTTTTGAGACTTCTAAGGCCCCGTTTGATAACACTCCAACTCTCATGGAGCTACTTCTGGTCCGGAGTCGTTTTTCACTTTTTCTCCAGAGTCAGGATTTTTGGAGTAGAATAGCGTTTGATAACACTGCTCCAAAATCAAAAGATTATGCTTCCAGAATGTTGTTTGGTGGTGGTGGTGTTGGTGGCGGTTGGGGGGGGTGGTAGTGGTGGTGGTGGTGGTGGGTGGTGGTGGTGGCAGTGGCAGTGGCGGTGGCGGTGGCAGCAGTGGTGGTAGGTGGTGGTGGCGGTGGTGGTGGTGGTGGTGGCGGTAGTAGTGGTAGGTGGTGGGTGGTGGTGGCGGCGTCGGTGGTAAGTGGTGGGGGTGGTGGTGGCAGTGGCGATGGTGGCGGCGGCTGTGGGTGGTGGTGGGGATGGTGGCGGTGGAGGGGTGGTGGTGATGGCAGTGCCAATGGTGGTGGTGATGGCAGTCAGTAGTGGTAATAGCTCCGGAGCAAAAGAAGTAAGTTTTTTAGCTCCCATAGACATTTTTGGAGCGGTTCACTCCATGGGAGTCAAAACTTGAACCGTGTTTATCAATCGTCATTCTACTTCGGATTAGCTCCGGAACTAAGAAGTAAGGAGCTGGAGTATTATCAAACGGGGCCTAAATGTGATAAAGTATCATTGTAATGGTGGATGAGAGGTGCTATGAGATTTATACATCCACTAATAGCGAAGAGACATGTGTCCAGAAGACCTACCGATAAGAGTGTGACACATGTTCGAAGGCAGGCACCAATCAGAGTCTGACAACTACTGTACACAAACAATAAGCTTGAGCTCGACTACCAATTGGGCTCCCGAGATCAAGAAGAGTTCGACCTCTACACATGGATTTTATCAATACGAGTCCGTCGAGGGCGAAGATATAAATGGCAAGATGGCACGGATGCGTAGTCATCCTGTGATCCATGCCAAGCTAGCAGCCTGTATGAGCTATCACGATAAGATCAAGTATGACCATCCTCGCTAGAAGGCAATATATAAGGCAACCCAATCTGCAGGAGCTTCTCCACAAAGAAGGGTCCGACCCCCAAGAAGGGAAGTTTATCCTCATTTTAGATCCGACGGCCAAGATCATCTGACTAACATGGAAGTCCAAGATCCGACGGCCCTCATTGACGGACATACAAGGAAACCTAGCTGACATCCCATATGGGGCAATGGTCAAGTATTCTAAGCCGACTTCCTACCATAGGTGGTGACACTTGCCATAAACAAACTGATCATTCTATGCCGACAAATACAGTATCTGATGAAGGTAAACACAAACATTCTTTTTACCCATAAAATCACTTTGCCCTTTTGTTGAGACAATTGTTTGTTCCCTCCTAATCAAATGAGCTTTCACTCCTTGTGAGAGCTTTATATTGTTTGCTAATCGGATTGACTTAAGCATTGAAGTGGTCTAAGATTATCCAACCCGACCCCTCACCTTGTGTTTTTTGCCTTCCTGTGTGTAGATTTCGGTGGACCAGAGCCTATCTAGATCTATGCAGCAATAAGAGGTGTTATGTGGGAAAAACATCATCCACTTAAAATCTTACACATGGCAACACTCATCTTCGGAGCCGACCACGTATGATGCATTGTGCTCGACTTATACCGCTCGGAGTCACAGTCCTTTTATGACACGATACCGGTTCGAGGTATAGACCTACTCGGTTACGTTTTTGGTCGGAGGTCAGAGTCCTAAAGCAACTATGTCACGACAGGGGAGTCCTTCTCCTACTGTGATACAACGCCGACTATCACGGCTCTACGACCACTCATAGGGTGACACGAGTCACTCTCCCTGTTGACCGACTTAGCTTCCTTGGCTACGGTCTCCCACTCCTACTCGGAGTCTATGACTTGGGTGTCCCTCAGAGCGACACTTGGCAGTCCTATTGGCGATCTACTTCCCTAAGTCCTGGTGCCTCCATGCCTCTTTCCGATCTCTATAAGTAAAGGACGATCCCTCAAGGTAATTCATTCACAATCTCTCTCTCACAACCATTCTCGTACACCCTAACTCTCTCATCGTTCCCCTCTTTCTCTAAACTGGGGATAGCTTCCTGCTATCTCTTGACTGTTTACATTGGGAATCTGACTTAGGCATCGGAGTATACCCGGGGTTTAGTCGCCCAACTCCGTTGTCTCATCTCTGTGATTGCAGGTTGCTTGGATCTCAGACCGACGGGCGATTTTCGATTGTAACAGTTAGGCGCCCACCGTGGGGCCTCCCTGATCGAGTTTGACGAACAATGCACGAAGACTTTAACTTCAAACTATTTTCGATGGCACATAGGAGAACTCATGCCCAGGCTTCACACCAACCATCCGAACCTTCCATGCAAGTTCAGGTCGACAGCAGCGGAAGCACGCCGGGGACGAACCATACCCCGACACCTGCACAGACACCAACGGCGACAGCACCGCAACCACAACCTCAGTACGTGACTCGTCAACAATTTGATGAACTGAGGCAACAGACAGACCCTATAAGACCTGCACTCTGTAAACCCGGTCTAAACCTTGGTTTTGTGTCGTAGCAGGTCTTTCGATCATCACCGGGCCAGACGGGACGAGCGGATGACAAACAGGTACGAAATCGGATCAAAGACGGTCAAATAATCATCATTTTATGTTGATCGGTCGATGGTACCGGTCGACCGATCAGCTCTGCGCAGCTGAGTGCGGAGATCCAGAATTAGATCTCTGTGGGTCTCATTTTCCTAAACCCTAATGCCTGAACCTTCCTAATCTTAATAGGGTTACTAAACCCTAATGTTAGCCTATAAATACACCCTTAAACCTCCTCAAATCCTTTCCATTGTCTCTTACAAACCCTAGAAAGGAGAATGAGGTTGGAAAAGAAAGGAAGCTAGGAAGAAGAAGAAGGTGCCGCCATTATCGTTCGACGACGCTCAAGTTACGCCAGTCAACGGTAAGTGTTTGAATCAATCTTCTTATCCTATGATAGTTATAGGGGTGGATCAATACCATGCAAAGTAGGTATTGATCTAAAAGCCCAATTGGACCTTAAAACCCTAAGTTGCCGTCAAACCCTAGATTCGAGTTCCGAGATGATATTCATCGAAATAAGACTTGAATGAGTTGGGGATAACTCTAACTCAAAGATTGGACTTAGAATGGATAAGAGAAACCCTGAAAATCCAAGGAAATCGATCGACGGCCATCGAAAAACCAAGTGTATGGTCTTCCGGAGACATACCGATCGACCATACCAGTTGCTAGTTTGCTCACAGAGCTGCAACCGGTATGTTGCGACCGGTCAGCTCTGAAAGGCTGGTTTTTGACTTTGTTGGTTTTTGACCAACGTGAAACCTTAAGGAAATTATTCTAATGAACCCTAATAATATTGTAGGACTTTGTGACTTCCCGTTTGGATCTTGCGACGTGGAGCAAGCTAACAACGAGCGTCAGGTAAGGGAATCTGACCTAAACCTAATAATTAATGGACAGTAAATCTTTGTTATTGACACTGAATATATATGATGTGATGTTTGTGCATATTCACATGCCATCTTTTAATTTCAATTATTATTACTGTTCATGTATTGTTAGGATGTGATTGTTAAGCATGTGATTGTTTTCGTTAGTATGTGGAGTGGGGCATGGGCCTGGGATCGCTCCTCACACTAGCACCTTTTGTAGTATTCTGTCTTAACATGCTTGGTACGGGTGTGGCATCAGGGGAAGGTCGTGGTACGGTGGTCTCCGATGTTGATGCTGGCCTGGCCATGGTTATGTGGCATTGTGGTCTCCGAGGTCGACGCTGGCTTGTCCACGATGCTTTAGCTCTATCTCTATGCCGTAGGGAGTTATGTTGGGATAGGGTCTACCTGCGTTATGTATCTATCCTAGTGGGTTAGTTGCGGATAGGGCATCAAGGGAGGTGTGGGAATGCCTTAGCTCTATCTCTATGTCGTAGACGGTTGTGCTGGGATAGAGCATACATTGATGACATATAGGATTGGTTAGTTGCGAGCCCGGTTTGCGAGCCCTGGCTAGTAGGGGCTTAGGTACTGGTATGGGTAGAGCATCAGGGGAGGTACGGGGGTATCTTAGCTCTATCTCTATTTCATGATGGGTGCATGTGGGCCAATGGGGGTATGATCCATGAGGTGTCACACACTCGTGTATAGAGGTGCGGGGGCCACCAAACCTTTCTATAGCACATTGCAAACTTAAACCAGACCACAGTATAAAATTGATTGTTACTCATGCATAATATTGTGAAACTGTCTGATTGTCTTACTGAGCTAAGTTGTGAGCTCACCCTTTGTATATATACATGTTTTTAGATGTTAATGCAGGTTATACGGTGGATGACTACATGAACGCTCCGGCGTATAGTGATGTTGCTGCTTTGGGTGTACAGACAGGAGAGGACGAGCATGACGTTTCATGCGAGTGCCCTTTCTGCGTGTACCTTTGATTGGATTTTTATCTATTTGTTCCAGTTATTTTCAGTTGGATTAAGTGGATGTAAGGATATGATATTTTATGTTTGGATTTGAATAATTGGATATTCTTTTTAATTTATCAATAGATTCTCAGTTCATTTATTTAAAGACTTTCGATGTAATATTTATATTCTGATTGTGGTTATGTGCAATGGGTTTGTCCTGCCCGGTAAACGGTTCTCAATCTATCTCCTCTTTCTGTCTTCGGTCTACGGTCCAACCAGTCTATTGCCTTCGGATGGACCAAAACAAGCAACCTTTATAAGTCTTTTGATGCGCTCGGAACTGTCTGAACTGAAAGTGAAAGGCATCATTGTCAAAGTCACATTTCTTTTCATTAGTGAACTTTGCTTTTTAGAGCTTTCCTTCATGGAAGATGATCATGGATCGATGGCAAAAAGTGGGGCTAGGAAGAGAATCCGAACGTAGCTCTCCTTCTTATGATAGAGGGAAGGGGGGTGAATCTAAGAGGACAGCAGGGAGATCTTCTTCTTATGAAGTTATGCATAGGGATCCAGCAGATGTGGCCAACTCAGTTACCGCAGGAGATTATAGCATAGATAGGCATTTTGTATAATCACTAGTGACATTGGCACCAAGGTTCCCGGTTAGCGACTCTGGGTCTGGGGCACTGGCCCCCAACGTCTATACAAAGGATTGCGTATGGGCAATATTGAAACTGTACTTTCCAGTAGTATCGCTGTTGTCTTTTTTGCAGCCTTTGTTGTTGCTGGAACTATGTGGTATGGTTCAGCAACTACCCCGATTGAATTATTTGGTCCCACTCGTTATCAATGGGATCAGGGATACTTCCAGCAAGAAATATATCGAAGAGTTGGCACCGGGCTAGGCGAAAACCAAAGTTTATCAGAAGCTTGGTCTAAAATTCCTGAAAAATTAGCCTTTTATGATTACATTGGCAATAATCCAGCAAAAGGAGGATTATTCAGAGCGGGCTCAATGGACAACGGGGATGGAATAGCTGTTGGATGGTTAGGACATCCTGTCTTTAGATGGAGAAAAGAACACGCATACCTTTTGGAAGGATGGTGCGAAGGTGGTGTTGCAGCCTCTTAAGGAAGGTGTCATTAGTGTGACAAGGCAAACAAATGGAATGCAAGCTGAGAATTTGCTGACTAGGCGAAAGTTTGAAATGGAAGCTCGGGAAACAGGGGTAGTTTATGCTGTAGTGACTAAAGACACTAGCCCTACTCTTAAGACGCTTTCGCTCCTATACCTTCCAAGGTTAGCAAATTGCTTGAACAGTTCGCTGAACTTATCCCATAAGAGTTACCAGCGGGATTACCGCTATTCCTTTTTCTACTTCTTCTTCCAAGCGCGGGATAACCCCAAGGGGTTGTGGGTTTTTTTCTACCAATTGGGGCTCTCCCTTCACCACCCCCATGGGGGGGGACACGGTCTATTCGAGATCCTGGTGTGAACCGTTGGTTCAATGACGGTTTACTCACACCATTCTGGTTGGATCAGAATTGGGGTGTGACAGACCCGTTGGCTCGAGCCTTGAGGGGTGCTCGAGCAAGTAATTCGATCTCCGAAGGGGCAGGAGCAAACCCTCCACCCGCACTAGCGACGAACGCACCACGAGCGGCCTAGTCAGGGGCACATCAGCCCCTTGCGCAGACAGTGTCAGCGAGAACCACACCGGGCAATCCCCCCTTGAGACCTCATGATCGGAGCAGAGGTTCTCACCACCCTGCAAGAAGCGTAGGAGGATCATCCAGTCGGCATCGTCCAGCCGACCGTCATTAGGCCGAGGGAGCGCATGGAGCACCTCCTCCGCCTGAGGGGGACGCGATGTTCTTTCTTGACGCCCTCCGCTAGCAAAGAGTCAATGTGGAGACGCCGATGACGGTCGCAGCGCCACCTCTGGCCACTCCCCAGTCAGAGGTCGAAAGGCGATTGTTGGAACTGACTACTCGGCTTCAGCAAGTGGAGCAGAACAAAGTCGCTCCACCAAGGACGGCCTACACCGCCATCACAACACTTTCTGATGAGATCATTAGGGCTCCCCCTCCTAACAATTTCAAGATGCCCGTCCTAGACTCGTACAACGGGAGCACTGATCCCGAGCAGCATCTGGATGCGTTCGTCTCCACGACACATTTTGTTAGTCCCAGGTTGACACTGAGAGGGGGGGGGGGTGAATCAGTGGCCACTAACAAGCTTTTTCCACTAAACAATTTCCCTGATGCTATGAACACTGCTGCTAAGAGCTGTTGATCAAACTGTGCTATGCTGCCTTGAGCTGATTTCTTGAGACCTTTTCACAGACAATCTGTCAAACACATTTCGTGCACACACCAACCACCCACCCACAGGTATCCATACCAGGGGCTTGGTCTGCCAAGTGTGTACACCCAGACCTGCAGCACACGAACTTCTATTCCACAATCACAATCACACGCATGAGACACACAATATAATGTGGTTCACCAATCACAAATTGTGATGGCTACTCCACGGGGCAATACCCTAACCAGGGTTTCGTATATACTCGATACACAACAGAAATGCTACGGTTGCACCTATAACCCCGATGCTACAACATCAACCGCATTCACAGCTACAACTGTGCTCGAGGCACCTACCCCAACTCCAGTCAAGCACCCACTTGACAGGTTATACAAAATGGATATCATAAATCATTACAAACCCTTCCCATATATCTCTGATACAATAAGTAGGATTTGTGTGCGTGATTACCTTCCCGGCGTGATCACAGTAAGATTAGTTCTCACCAAATGGATGTTCCAAGCTCTCCAGAGTGATAGATACGCTTCGTCAATGGAATGGACCTTCGGCATTCTTCTAACGCATCTCGCACACCATCAATCACATCAAACTGTCACTCATACTCACACTTCACTCCAAACTGCTCAAATACCCATGTGTATCAGAAGGAAGAAGGTGAAGAGTGATTTGTTCTTCAAAGAGAGCTCCAAAGCACCATTTCACCCAAAACCCGCAACTCTTTCTTTCAAAACCTTGATTTCTTTGTTCCAACAGGTTCTTCTCGGAGAGAGAAAGCCGTGAGTTTTTGAATCGCCTCAATCGGAGCTCGGACGACCAAGATATGGCCAAAAGAAGTTCGGCCAGTGAGATTATTCCAAATGGAATCTCCGACCATGATTCGGTGCGCCGCGACACACCATAGCGACGCCGCATCTGACGCAACGTACATCGTTGTCGTCCGTTGATTGGCGGAGAAGGTATCTTTGTCTTCAGGCCGTTGGATCAAAGCGCAAAGGGCGGGATCTCCTCTAGGCCCTCCGATCGGCCTCATCGCGTCAGGCGCGATCGGAGTCTACGAGATCCATCGGATGCGCATCTTTTGCGCATGTGCACCATGTGCGTGCTCCACCGAATCAGGGATCCACTCCCGTGCGACGCAAACCACCATTTAATCTTGCTTCCAGCCACTCAGAAGGCTCGCGATGGAATCTTTGCGTGAATCTGACGCTATACCAGATCCCGCATTTTTGACAGCCCTCCATTTGGAATCTTGCTGTTGTGGCTTGATCCAAGCCACCCATACGGAATATGCTCTCTTCAAAATGACCAGAATACCCCTGTGAATATGTGGTAATGCCCTGTAAGTCGATTTTTTTCCAGTAAGGTTTGGACATTTTCCTTCATTGCGGCATTTCGTCGAACAGGCTGCGTGCATGCCTCTGCCCGACGCATGCGCCCGGTCTTGGCTTTCGCTGCGTCGCGGCGGGCGTTGGCTTGCTGCGTGTGCGGGCGCCGGCTTGCCGCGTGCGCGCGGTGCTGGCTTGCTTGCGCGCGCGTGCGGGCTCGCTGCGCGGTCTTGCCGGCAAGACTTTGCGCGCGGCATGCCTTGCGCGCGGCGCCGCTTCTTGCCGCGCGCGGCATGCCGCTGGCTGCGTGGCCCCTGGCGGCGTGGCCCCTGCGGGCGTGGCCCGTGCGCATGCCCTGGCCGCTGGCGTGGCTGTGGCGCATGCCCTGCTGGCCTGTTGCCATGGGCATCGGCCCTGCTGGCCAAGGCTGGCTGCCATGCTGGCCTAGCCACCCAAAGTGGGACCCACCTGGTCCTCTTCCATTTTCTCTCTCTTCCATTTTCTCTCTCTTCCATTTTCTCTCTCTTCTTTCTCTCCACTTCAGTTGGACTGTTTCATCAATTAAGCTTCATTCTCTTTGGCTGCTTGATTGACGGAGAGTCCTACAGATACTCTCTCTCCTCAATATCACTTTCTCTGCTTGGGTTGCCAACAATGACAACACTGACTGCACTGGGTGTCAACACTTTTCTACCCTCTCAGCGACAGCCTCATCTGTAGAGCGTTTCCTTCAACGCTCAGAGGCGCTGCCCGCACATGGTTTAACAACCTACCTTCGAGGAGCATCACTTCGTTCAAACAACTGTCGAACAAGTTCTTGATGCACTTCCAGGCCAACCGAGTGCGCAAGAAGACATCTTATCATCTGTCGATGGTCAAGCAGTAGAAAGGTGAGTCCTTGCGTGACTTCATCAAGCGCTTCAATACAAAAGTGCTGGAGATCAAGGACGTCGAGCCCGTGGTGCATATGTCCAGCTTGCAGGCTAGAGTAACGGACAGAGAGCTTTGTTGGTCCCTTTCCAAAAAGCCCCCGAAGAACTTGAACGATCTGCTGGCTAGATGCGAGAAATACACTTCTGCAGACGAAACGACAAAGGCCCAGAAGAATAATGCGGTCAACAACCTGAAGACCGATCAGAAGCCTGTCGATAAAAAGTGGTCTGAGTTGGTAGACCGAGCACCAAACTCTAGTGACCCTAACAAGCAAAGGTCCGGCAAAGAGCAGGAACATCGGCACCCGTACATGACCTTCGACTACTACACTCCACTCACCACTTTAATGACGGAGATCTTAGAGGTAATCAGGAATGATCGGAACCTTCGACCACCACCGAAGGCTTTAGGTGACGGAAGAAATAAAGACCGCTCTACATATTGTGGCTTCCATTGCGACCACGGTCACGATACGGATGAGTGCAAGTACCTCAAGGGGGAAATTGAGGATCTCATCCGGAGGAGTTACTACCGCAATTTCGTTAGAGACGCTGGCAGGGGACCGACGCCTCTTCGGAGAGATCGAGGGCTACCCCCTCCACCTCCGAGGAACCAGCAGCCAAACAATTTCCGAGCGGACGCAGGCGATGACCAAAACGCAGATCGGAGGGACGACCGAGATCCCGAAGGAGGTCCTGCAACCCCTAGACAGTGGATCAGTGTCGTTCAGTTTGGTACAATCGGAGGGTCATCTGGAAATGAGCCAGCCAGAATACCAGTAAAGGAACGGTTGGGAGGAAGACAACATATCCAGTTCGGGTCCTTCCCGTCCTGTCCTGAACTAGAAAAATGGGGCAGAAGAAGGTGAAGGAAGTCCCATCCGACGTCAAAAAGACAAAAATCTGGTCAATGATTCGTTGGTAGTCCTCAACCGAAGGACCGACCACGAACAGCTATGGGTCTGCACATTCCTGAGGATAGTGGCATCTATGCCATTACGAAGGGGCCCAAGGCCGAGGGAAAGACAGTCCTCACGATCATAGGAGGACCGACAGCTGAGAACACATCGGGAAGGTTGGCCAAAGCTTACTCATGTTCAGTGGCAAAAACGGAGTGGCCGTCCAAAAAAACTCGAACTGGAGAAATCATCACCTTCAGCGACGAAGACCTCGTCAACGTGACGGTCCCCCACGAAGATGCCATTGTCTTTACGGCCAGGATCGAACATTGCGATGTCGCTAAGTGCTTGGTAGACACAGGGAACTCAGTAGATATCATATTCTACCACGCGCATCAAAGGATGCAGCTATGAGACGACCAGCTCCAACCAATCACCTTTGACCTTATTACCTTTTTTCGGGGACCCGATCACAGTGAAAGGAGACATTCAATTGCCAGTGATACTCGGCCAAAAACCCAGGCAACAGAGGGTGATGGTCAAATTTATGGTGGTAGATCAGCCATCCGCACATAATGTGATCCTCGACCGCCCATCATTGAACAAGCTCAAGGCATGCATGTCCACCTACTACCTAGTGATGAAGTTCCTGACAGAGAACAGCATCAGAGAATGCCGAATAGATCAGGTGACATCCAGAAGATGGTACGCCACCGAGCTGAAGAATAGTCAAAGAGCGCTGAAAGCAGCACCAGTTAACATAGTGAATGTCCGAGACTTTGATCCATCGAGTAGGACAAAGCCCGTCGAGGAATTGGAGCAAATCCCTGTGACGATCTACCCGAAAAGACGTTCCAGGTCGGCCCCTTGCTACCTGAGGACCAGAGAGAAGAGCTGATAGAATTCCTGAGGCAAAACCTAGACGTATTTGCCTGGTCGGCCTCTGAGATGCCAGGAATTCCTAGAGAGGTGATAGAACACCACCTGGCTGTTGACCCCCAGCACCGACCAGTAAAACAGAATAAGAAGAGCTTCACGCCTGCCTGGCAGTCTGTGATAGACGAGGAAGTCCAGAAGTTGCTAACGGCCGACTTCATACGAGAGGTAGATTATCCAGACTGGCTGGCCAACGTGGTCATGGTGCCCAAAGCAAGCGGAAAGTGGAGGATCTGCATAGATTTTACAGACCTCAACAAGGCCTGTCCAAAAGATAGCTATCCACTACCGCGCATCGACCAATTGATAGATGCCACAGCCGGGCATAAGCAGCTCAGTTTCCTTGATGCATACTCAGGGTACAATCAGATCAGGATGAGGAAGGCTGATGAGGAGTGCACTTCCTTCGTCACCAATCAGGGACTCTTCTGCTACACGGTCATGCCTTTTGGCCTAAAGAACGCAGGAGCCACCTACCAAAGGTTGGTGAACAAAGTGTTTAAAAACCAAATCGGCCGAAACATAGAAGTATACGTCGACGACTTCTTAGTAAAGAGTCGACACGCCGATCATCACCTAGCCGACCTCGACGAAGCATTCCAGGTCCTCCGCAGCCACAACATGAAGCTGAACCCCACAAAGTGTGCCTTCGGAGTCGCATATGGGAAATTCTTGGGTTTCATGGTCTCGGAAAGGAGAATAGAAGCCAACCCCTCGAAGATCACGGCCATCATAAACATGGCCGCGCCGACCAGACCCAAGCAGGTACAGGAGCTGAACGGTCGCATAGCAGCACTCAGCCGCTTCATGTCAAAGTCGGCTGAACGATGCCTTCCCTTCTTCAAGACATTGAAAGGAGCTGGGAAGTTCGAATGTACTGCAGAGTGCCAGAAAGCCTTCGAGGATCTCAAGGTTTACTTGTCCTCACCACCCCTACTAGTAAAGCCCAATCCTGGAGACGAGTTACAACTTTATCTTGGAGTCTCCGACCGTGCGGTGAGCGTCGTGCTGCTGAGAAAAGAAGATAGGGTCCAGCAACCGTATCTACTATGTGAGCAAGGTGATGTTGGACGCAGAGACCAGGTACAAGCCCATTGAAAAACTGGCGCTCGCCCTGGTAACGGCAGCATGAAAGCTCCGACCATACTTCCAGATGTACCCTATCTCGGTGCTTACCAACACACCTCTGAAGAAGGTGTTATCAAAGCTGGACATATCTGGCCGGCTAGTAAATTGGGTAGTGGAGCTAGGCGAGTTCGATATAAAGTACGTCCCCAGAACCGTCATCAAAGCCCAGACATTGGTAGATTTTGTTGTCGAGAGTACCCTGCCCGAGGGAGAAGTTGTAGAACCTCAGGTGGTAAGCGCCCTCGAACCAACCGAAGGCCCGTGGACACTACAGGTAGATGGATCCTCCATGGATGGCCGAGCAGGTGTGGGAGTAATATTGACAAGCCCGGAAGGCTTCAAAATCCGATCAACAGTGAGATTCGGATTCCGGACGACAAACAATGAAACCGAATATGAAGCTTTGCTGGCCGGCCTCAGACTAGCAAAAAGCCTGGCCGTTCGGAGCCTCATAGTTCAGGGTGACTCGCAGCTGGTCATTCGATAAGTACAGGGCGACTATGAAGCCAGACAACCAGAGATGCAGAAGTACGTAGACAAGGTCAACTCAACAATCAAAGCCTTCAGAAGAGTTGAGTTACAGTACGTATGTCGGGACAAGAACACCGAAGCAGACGAGCAGTCTAGGTTGTCCCTGGAAGACATCTCAGGGATGGACTCTGACGTATATGTAGAGCTATTGGAGCACGCCAGCAGCTCTGCCAAAGAGGAAGTTGCACCAGTCGAAGTCATCTCTAGCTGGTATGATGACATCTACCGCTACCTCCGAACGGGTGCACTCCCGGATGACAGGAAAGACGCACGGCGCATCAAAGCCCTGTCCAAGCAGTACACCATCCACAACGATGTGTTGTACAAGAGATCCTACACCATGCCATTACTTTGGTGTCTCCGAGTGGACGAAGCTGAGCAAATGATGAAGGAAGTCCACGAAAGAATCTACGGTCGGCACCAAGGAGGCCGATCATTATTTCAAAAAATCTTTCGACAAGGCTACCACTGGCAGAGGATGCATGACGACTGCATCGAGCTGTTACGTAAGTGCGACAAGTGTCAGTTCTATGCACCAGTCCTACATGCTCCGACCGCACCTCTGTAGCCGATCACAAGTCCTCTTCCTTTTGCCATCTGGGGCATGGACATCATGGGGCCATTCCCCAAGGCAACTTATCAGCGGAAGTATGTCATAGTGGTTATCGACTACTTCACAAAGTGGATTGAAGTTGAAGCTGTTGCCAGAATTGACGCAACCAAGGTGGAGCAATTCTTCAGGCAATTCGTCGTGTACAGATTCGGTGTGCCTAGAATCCTTGTGACGGACAATGACACTCAGTTCGCCAGCGCAGCATTCGTGGAGTTATGTACGGAGTTTCGAATCGACCATCGATTTGGGTCGGTCGGTCACCCGCAAACAAGCGGACAGACTGAAGTGACAAATAAAACCATATTGTATGGTCTGAAGAAGATGGTGGCAGACCAAAAGGAGAAATGGATTGACATGTTACCAAGTATAGTCTCGTCATACAGGACGACCAGTAGGACACCAACGGGAGAAACTCCCTTCATGCTTGCCTTCGGCACGAAGGCAGTTGTCCCAGTCGAAGTATTTCATCCCACTTTCTGGATGCTAAACTTCAACGAGGACACCAACTCAGATGACCTCCGAACTAACTTGGACAATCTAGAGGATGTGCGGGAGTCGGCGGCATTCAGGATGGCTGCATACCAACAGTCAACCGCTCGGCATTACGATAAGACAGTATGACCAAAGCAGTTCAAGGTCGGAGATCTTGTCCTCAAAAAAGCCGCAGTCTCGGAGCCCACCAATCAAGGAAAGATGGCACAAAACTGGGAAGGTCCTTATCGTGTTCTTAGAACCGGCCGACCAGGGTCATATAAGCTGGCCACCCTCGGCGGTGAAGAAATACTGAGGACATGGCTCGCCACCAACCTTCGCAATTACTACTAGTGAATGGTTATTAGTCTTACTGTTAAGTTTTGGTCCTATCGGCCGAACTGTCCAGGCCAATATCTTAGTTTTCAATTTTTTAAGTTCACTGGTCTCTGTTGTACACCGTACCCCCTAGGGGCACTCGCTTAATTTATTTTAGTACAAGAAGTACTTTCATTCAGAACACAGCTAGCAGCACTTGACAATAGTCGTTCCTTTCGGTACAGTCGACCTACCCGCGCCCTCAAGTAGGCCCGAGTAGCATGCCGGCCTTCTGTGACTCTGCCTACTCATACCCTCAAGCAGACATGAGTAGCATGCAGACGATCACCCGATCTGCCTACCCATACCAACAAGCAGGTAAGGGTAGCATGTTGATCACAATTGACATTGCCTGCTCACACCCATAAGCAAGTGTGAGCAGCACGCAAGTGCTCAATCATTCTGCCTACCTATGCCCACAAGCAGGAAAGGGTAGCACACAGATCAAACTTGACACCGTCTGCTCATACCCACAAGCCGGTATGAGCAGAATGCAGGTGTTTGACATTTCTGCCTACCCCTGCCCACAAGCAGGTAAGGGTAGCCTACAGACCACGCTTTACACCGCCTACTCACACTCCCAAGAAGGTATGAGTAGCATGCGGTTGTCCGAGCATAACCTCGAGTAGGACTGATAGAAGCGCAGTACTTCTACCCTACCCGTGCTTGGCTACTCAGAGGAACATCCTTAGTTTTCAATGCCTTAGCCATTTCAGTAAAGACTAAAGTGTTCTTGGCCTGCCCAATCGTCAAGCCGACAACACTTCCGGGGTAGGGGCAATACAACAACAAGGGAACGAAGTCCGAGCAGTGGAAAAATAATACAACACAAAAAGAATGAGAAAAAATGATTTTTATTTATAAAAGCCTACAAGGGGCAATAGTATAAAGCCCACGGAGGGGCGTAACAATTACAAAAAAAAAAATACAAGGCAGCCCCCGCGGTCGGAAGACCACTCAAGCAGGCCCGACCTAGGCAGCGGGATCAGTGGGGACGTCGCTCGGCAGCTGCACGTCCAGAAGCTCGATGATCGGCGTCTGGGGGATTTCGTAAGGAGGCAAGTCATCCTCCTACACGTCCTTGACCTCCATATGCACAGTCGGCTCCACCAAATCTTCTTCGGCCAAGATCGAAAAGTCCGACCAGTTGAAGGCAGCGCCCTTTTCAACGAGCTGTTCCTTCAAGTAAGCAGCTCCCTTTTGGAAGAACCCACTGGCAGCCTCGTCCAAGTCGTCCGCGTACTGCGAAGACGACCGGTAGTCAGCCACTGCCTGGTACCGAATCTCGGCCTGAAGCTCCTCCGCCCTGGGCAACGCCTCCTTCGCCTTCTTGGCATCGTCCTCAGTCGTCCGTCTGGCATCCTCGGCCGCTCGCAGTTTCTCCTCGGCCTGATGGACCCTTTGTGCTCCTCCGTAAGGGTGTCCTCAGCCTTGTCCAGTGAAGTCTGGAGATTGGTCTTCTCTAAAACGAGGCCTTCATCCTCGGAGGTCTTGTCCTTCAACTTGTCCTCTGCGGCCTTCAGAGCCTCCCTCAGAGAAGACTTCAACTCCGCCTTCTCATCCATGTCAACCGCCAAGCCCGTAGCTTTCTGGCTGAGCTCGGCCACGAGGTTGCTACCCTGCATACCAGAAGGATGGAACAGTTAGTTAACAGTCAAACATAAAAAAATAAAAATAAAGTATGATCGGAAGATAAAATGTTAACCATCATACTTGGGTGATGGCAAGGAAAGTCCTCTTCAGCAGATCGGACATCTCCAAGGAGGAAATAAGCGCGACGTCCTCCGGGAGGTGATTCTCCGTCAGCATGATCATTGCCACCCTTGCACTTTTGAACACCGAGTCGGTGTCCTTCAGCCCAAGCTGTGGAACGAACATCGCCGCCTCCGCCTTCTTCTCGAAGTCGCCCTTCCTTGGGGGAACAACCCCCCCCCCCCTTGCACCTTGGGATCGGTGGTCACGGTCAGATCACCTTCGTCGCCCGGAGGGGCTGGACCTCCTTCGTCGCAGCCCCCTTCTTGTCTTCGTCAGGCCGACCAACCCGTACGGTCGGCCGGCAACTCTTGGGCCGACCGAATTTTCTTCTTGGGCGGACCCTCAACCATGGGCCTCTTGCCCTTGGGGTCCTCCGCTGTCCCACTTGCCTTCGGGGCGGCCACGCCTGTTTGATCGTTTCTTCGATCAATTGCCCTACCGGCATCGGCAGCCCGCTTGCGCAGGATCCGAGCGACCAGTTGGTCATTGGAGAAGTTCACTACGACAAAATAGACGAGCAAACAGTCAGTAACTATAATAAAATGGACGATCGGAGTTCAACATTTAGAATCAAAACTCACCTAGTAGGCCGTACTTGGCCAACTTCACGGGATCCGCCAGGTCGACATACCAGACTATCTGGCCCTCCAGCACCTTGCGTTGGACCCGTCTCTCCTCCGTGGTCAGGAAAGGGACCTTGTTGAACCCTGTCGCGTCGACCACCAGCCACACATTGGACAAGGGCAGAGCAGGGCCACCCACAGGAGGGCCCACAATGAAGAATTTCTCTTTCCACCCGTGGATGGAAGAGGGCTTCTGAGATATCAGTGGGAGCTTTTTCGCGCTCTTCTGACTGAAGTAGTACCACCCACTCATGGAGCGAGTCTCAGTCAGACTGGAAAACTGGAAGAGCAACCGGAACAAGTTCACGGTCGGAGTTTCTCCTAGGCGGACGACGAACATGATGAAGGCGTAAATACACCGCCACCCATTTGGAGTCAGCTGAACGGGGCGATGCGATACGTCTTCAGAATGTCGACTACGAGGGGGTGAATGGGAAAACGGAGGCCAGACTTCAGGGCGTGCTCGTACACGCAAACCTCTAAAACGTTCAGGCTGCAGGCCCTCTCCTCAGAGGATGGGAGTTGGACCAAGACATCGATCATTGGCTCCTCCAACTGGTAGGCTCTGCAGATTTGGGACAAAGTCGTCTCGGAGACGACCTTGCTCGGCACCCTCCATGCAGGGAGTTTGTCGAGAGGAGGAATTATAGGACGGCCACTCCTCTGGCGAGGAGCCCGTCGAGCAGAAGTGCCAGTTGGGCGACTACGCTCGGCGACGTCAGAGGAACTCTGCTCAAGTTCCTCTTCAGATGTCGGATCAAAAGCCGAAGGGACGACTTCCGAAGATTTTCAGGCAATGGCCCTTCCACTAGAGTCCGCCGACTCGGTGGTCTCCGACCCAAACCCGGCTAACGGAGTCTCGAGCCCTCCTCTTCCTACTAGGAGGCTTTGGGGTGACGGAGAACCCATCCATAGAGTCAGACGACCTCTCCGAATATGAGGTCCAGTATTGGGCCATGGTTTCACTCTCTTTCACTCTTCCTAAAGGTTTGACACTATTGGACGAACAAGAACTACTAAGCATGAAATGGAAGAGAAATGGAAAGGAAGGACAAGAGGAGAAAACTTAATGTTTGGAAATGGCGAAGGAGATGCACGATTTACTTGAAGACTTGTGGAAACTCCGACCACGTAAAGAAGACTCCGATCTCAGCTCAACCAAATGATCGAATGAAAGTGTTTGGGACGTATTTATAAGCATCAAGTTTGAAAACCGGCTTTTCGGGTTCCGACCACGTGGCGGAACAGTAGTGGCCAACGTCTACCGGGCCGGGAGAGACGTGACAGGCTGACATCATCCGCAATGATGACAAAATATTTATGGCGCTATTTCTCGAGACGATCTGATTTAATCTCCACCGTCTGATGGAGCCGACCGTTCGTCGTTGTAACAACTATTTATTGCGCTTCGTCCCGAGGCGCGCCGATTGTTTTGTGGCCGTCGAATGGGCGTGGCAGTTCGAATCGCTTGAAGAACGACGGTTCACGAGTCTGACACCTCGAGTTCTGCGCACCGACTGGTCGTGCGGACGATTGGTGACAACTGCCATCCACTCAAACGGGAGTTTCGATCGTGGTGGGAAATTCTTGGAGGATGTTGGTACGACCAATGTTTGCGACTGAGCATACTTTCAAGGTATCTGAGCAGATCTTGGCATTTTTGTTCGGTATATTTGCACTATCGAATTCCTTGAATCCGACAACGCAAGGGGCATCTGTTATGTGGGAAAAACATCATCCACTTAAAATCTTACACATGGCAACACTCATCTTCGGAGCCAACCACGTATGATGCATTGTGCTCGGCTTATACCGCTCGGAGTCACAGTCCTTTTATGACACGATACCGGTCGGAGGTATAGACCTACTCGATTACGTTTCTGGTCGGAGGTCAGAGTCCTAAAGCAACTATGTCACGGCAGGGGAGTCCTTCTCCTAGTGTGATACAACGCCGACTATCACGGCTCTACGACCATTCATAGGGTGACACGAGTCACTCTCCCTGTTGACCGACTTAGCTTCCTTGGTTACGGTTTCCCACTCCTACTCGGAGTCTATGACTTGGGTGTCCCTCAGAGCGACACTTGGCAGTCCTATTAGCGATTTACTTCCCTGAGTCCTGGTGCTTCCATGCCTTTTCGATCTCTATAAGTAGAGGATGATCCCTCAAAGTAATTCATTCACAATCTCTCTCTCACAACCATTCTCGTACACCCAAACTCTCTCATTGTTCCCCTCTTTCTCTAAACTGGGGATAGCTTCCTGCTATTTCTTGACTGTTTATATTGGGAATCTGACTTAGACATCAGAGTGTACCCGAGGCTTAGTCGCCCAACTCCGTTGTCTCATCTCTGTGATTGCAGGTTGCTTGGATAGCAGACCGACGGACGATTTTCGACCGTAACAAGAGGCGATATTATATTCTTCCAAGTTGGTTGTTTGTGTTCAATTTCTTGTGATTCTCAAGCTTAGATATATAAAATTTTAAAAGACTGAACCTTATAAAACTATCCCTTATTATTATAATAAAAGTTTTTGATTGGATTAGGTCCGTGGCTTTTTTTCCTTCGTAATAAAGGATTTTACATTTTTAAAAATTTGGTCTCGGGGATGTGTTTGGTAAATTGTTTTTTTTTTCTTCTCATTTTATAATTTGATTTGTTATCTTTTTATTCACAGATAGACGATAAATGTTTGATATAACATTGCTTACGTGTGTCTTCTGCAATTTTTTGGTTGAAACCTTGAAAGTGAGTTTTAGTAGTTGGTATCAGTTCGGTCTATTCAGTTGATTTTGTATCTGATTCCATTTTCCTGATTCCGATACCGACAAATGACATGCATTGATTCGCTGTGGAGCCGATTCAGATGGGTACCGTGTGAATACCGTGGTCCAAGATTGTTCCTTTAAACTTTGCTAGAAACCTTTTATCGTTGTACACAGTGATTCACGGTCCTTTTATAAAGGCACGATTGCCTTTTCATTGGTATGGTGTCAAATGGTTGGTTTGGTCCGGTTTTAATTGGTTTTTTTTTCTTTTAGATTGGTTTGGTTTAATTTTGAACCAAATAAAGAAATCGGTCCAATTGATTTCGTGACTATCATCCCTTATCGGTCCTTAAGGCTATATTTGGTAGCATTTCTGTAATAAAAACGGATTTGTCAAACGCCAAAATGTTGTTCTATGGTATTTCATAGTTCCCGTAGCACAAAAGAACACTAGTAACGTTTCTGTCAATGTTACCAAACACGATTTTATTATCGATATAATCTTAGTATTTCATATATTTTACCAAGATTAAAAAAAATAAATTTATTAATTTAATATATTTTTAATTTGTCTTATCAGCGATCCAATGTATAGAAATCGTTTTCTGCCAAAGGGTCGGCAGGAGACTCGATTGTATCCAATCAATGCCCGATACGTGGGTGTTGGTTATATCCGAGCAGTCCATCCCAGCAGATCACCGAGTCAACACTTTTTTGTGTTTTACCTTATCGGCTGGGATGGACGGCTTGGATCCAGCTGACACCCACGTGTCAGACATCGGCTGGATGCAATCGAGTCTCTTGCCGAATCCATAGCAGGAGACAATTTGGATCCTTGATCCGGTTGGTTTTTCACTTTCATTGATTTCCGAAAATTAAAACCAATATCGGACAGAGTTTAATTCGGTTTGATCCGATATACTTTTAAAAGTATATATTTAAAAAAAAAAGAAAAAGAAGAGGAATTGGAATCGAATTTCCTTGATATTTTCGCAGCGGTCCAGCCAGCTAACGCAAAGGAACGGGGCTTTCTTTCTGAGTCTTCTTCTTCAGGTCGTTCTGCTTAGACCTTAGAGAGAGAGAGAGAGAGAGAGAGAGAGAGCAGGGAAGAGAAGATAGGAGCAAGGAGAAATGGTGTCGTATATGAGTGTGTTGATGTACGGAGTGGGAGGGATAATTGTGGCAGGGATGGTATTATTGGTGGCGCTGCAGGAGAAACTGGTGTATGTACCTGTGCTGCCAGGGATGACCAAGTCCTACCCGATCACCCCGACTCGTCTCCGCCTTCAGTACGAGGATGTCTGGTTAAGATCATCCGATGGAGTTCGCCTTCATGCCTGGTTTATTAAGCTCTTCCCTGATTGCAAAGGTACACAACTACAGCTCCCTCTGTTTTATTTATCTTTCATGATTCTTAAGTTTCAATGCTTCTTAGTTTTTGGTAATTTTCAATTCTCCAATTGGATTTGGTTAGATCTACTCTGGGGTTAGGGCTTTACATTCTTTGTTTTATCGCTCGTATTTTAATTTTCTATTTCTTGCTTCATTATGTCCTTTTTCTTTCTTTTTTGTTTTCCTTGGTCGAATTTGAGATCACGGATCGTTCTTAACCTTCTATTTGTTGTTGTTCGTTCTTTATCTTGTTCTAGTTCCGTCTATGCTTCTGCTTGGGTACTTGACTAGCACGTTTTACATTTTGTTTTGCTAGACCAAATTCCGAGCAAGAAAATGAATCTGGGGTTAGGATTAAGCGGTTTGGTTTCAGTTCTTGTTACTGCTGGCAAACATTTGCTAGTTGTGAGAATTTAGAATTCTCTTCTTTGCTATTGACATACTAGAATCCCTCGTAGTATGGGATTTCCTAATTCTGTTCATTTATCTGATTTTCAGTTGGACCAGATTACCCCTCTTTGGGTAATTGTCTTAGAGATGTTTTAATTCATTTGGTGCGTCAAAAACAAAATTGAAGTATGTGTGCAGCACTTGGCTGGTTGAGGCAATCTACACATTGATGATTTTATATGAAAGTCTTCTTTGCTTTGCACAGTTTGCGATCCAAAATCATGTACTCAGTCTTTTTCTCTGTTTGGTTTTCATCCTCAACGGTTCAGAATTATTGTGTCTATGTATCTCATTCCTATTAATTTGATATTGGTTTACGTGACGAGCCTGTAACAGTGGAATTGTCTTTGCAGGTCCAACCATTATTTTTTTCCAAGAAAATGCTGGCAGTATCCTAATGATTTCGTTTTCCTAATGATATTGTTGCTATTCTTATTTTTATTTAATCAATTTATGCATACTTAATTAGGCTCAGATTCTTTTGGGAGACCTTGACTTTCATCATGCAGATATCGCCCATCGTCTTGAAATGGTTCGCATAATGTTGGAGAGATTGCAATGCAATGTCTTTATGCTTTCTTACAGAGGGTGTGTTTATGACTACAATCATATTCAAATGGTTTTATTTAGTGCTGAATAATTTTTTCTGGCAGCTGGACTACTCAGTCACCAAACAAACATAAATCTTTCTTTTTATAAACAGATATGGAGCAAGTGATGGCTACCCTTCCCAACATGGAATTACAAGGGATGCTCAGGTTTCTTTTTTTGTCTCTGTTTTGTTTTCCATTCATTTGTAGTTGGCCTAAGGTTTTGCTAAATTGAGTAGAGTATATTTTCAAGTCTATTTTACTTCTGCAACTGCTGTTTAGACAGATTCTGTCTAAAACTTCTTTTTTAGGTTAGGGGAAAGATAATGTGCTAAAATAAAAGAATAGGAATATACAGTACTGTACATCCTCACATAAACATGGTATCATCTTCAATTATGCTTTTTCCTTTTTATAATTAATTTTCTGGAAACAACCTTGATGGTGCACTTCTACTTCTTTTGGTTAGGCTGCATTGGATCATCTGACTCAACGAACTGACATTGACACTTCTAGAATAGTTGTATTCGGAAGGTCACTGGGAGGAGCAGTTGGAGCAGTGCTTACCAAAAACAATCCTGATAAGGTAGTGTTCTTCTGTTTTCATCATCTTTTAAGTTTTATCTCCTTCAGTGTGGTTCTCTTATGTGAGTTGTAGTTTGCTCTTTTCTCCCCACTTCAAATCATTTTCTTTTGGCGGCAGGGAGTGAAATTATGAAGTCATGATTTGCTTAATATCTGCTGATTTGTGGGACGTGGTTGAGTTACAATGAGTTATGTTTGGACTTCAACTTGTGCCATTTTAAAACTTGTTTCAACTTAATTGGTGTCTTTGTTTTTGGACATGTACTGGACAGGTTGAACCTGAATTCTTTTGCTTTCCATTGAAGGTCTTGGTTTTAGGTAGTTCTTTGCAGGAGAATTTATTTCATTTATATTCGGTTAAAGAAAAAGAGTTACTAGATACCCCTTTGAAGCAAATTATATTGTCCTCCGTTCCACTGTGCATGTGCACGTTGGGTTGGGGGTAGGCGCTGGGTTGTTTTATTTTCAGCAACTTTTCAATCCACTCAATCACAAATAGTGAAAACTGATAATATTTTGACCTGTCTTGCGGCGGACAAAAGGTTGATAGCCCTGACGAACTTTTCGTCACCTTTCTGGGTTAGTGGGGGAGGGTTTAGTTCTATCGTAGTTGTCAAGGCGAGACTCTGGGGATTGGGCTGTTAGGCACCTTATTACATATCAGAAAGGCCGGCACATTGGCTGTCTAGACGTCACCTAGGGCGCCTTGGTCGCCTTATTACTTGAGTCAGTTTTTATATCAGGGTTTTTTTTTTTTTTTTTTTTAAATATTTATCACAATATATTTATTTGACTGTGTATACAAGTCATGGTACATGTGAGATACATATGATCAGTGGGTTATATAAGCTGAAATGAGATAAGAAAATCAATCTTGAAGACTTCAGGAAAGCTAAACTCGTCGGAACTCTGAACTACAGAAACCCTATACTTTTTTGTATGGATTTTCAGACATTCAGTCTTTTACCTTGCTGTCTTGCATATAATATACAATGGATGGCAATAGTGGTATATGATATAAGCATACAAGTAGTAATAAATAGAATAAGGGGATGTAAGAAGGGGTGCGCCTTAGATGCCTAGGCACCTAGACACCCCTCCAACGCCTTGGGTTGCCTTGGCGCCTTGACAAGTATGAGTTTTATTCTTGGCAACTTGTCAATCTATTCAATTACTAACAGTGGAAACTGATAATATATTGACCTGTATTTCTGTGGACAAAAAGGTGATAGCCCTGAGAATATTTCGTCACCATTTCACCAACTCAAGTATTCGAGTTATGTACCCAGCGTCCCCCCAAATATTCAAGTTATGAGTTGGTCAGAAACCTAGATCCTTCTCAACTACCCTTATACTGAGTTTAACCTGGTATTTTTGGACGTTTTCATATGTTGTTTGAGTGATTAAACCTTTTGGCAGTAGTGTGATCAATAGGTTGGGAGTTGTTTTCAAGAACTAATTGATACTATATAAAATTGAATTGTTGCCACTTGCCAGACCTGTGTTATTTGGATATTGTAGTTGTATTTATGGGATCTGAGAAACGCATTTTTTCTTTTTTTTGGATAAAGACACAATCCTTTCTACAAGGGCCAGCGATAGTATTAACCATTAGGTTCCCTTCAGTAGTACTGGGTTGGAAAGAGATGGAGGAATCCATGAAGGGATTAGAAGCCTCAAAGGAGAAAAACTGAGTAGGACATAGGAGATATGATGTTGAGGTAGATGGGAGGGACAATCAGTCTTCTGGAATCCGGACTACTCATTAATGCAGTACAGGATTGTGCACTGCAAACTGAATTCTCTGGGGGAAGGACCAAGCGCTTGCATAATATGTACTTAATTAGCTGTATGAATTCAGAAGAAAAGAGAATGTGCAGAAATATTAGTATCATACTATCATTTCCCAAGCACATATTGTTGTCCCTTGAGGATGGACTGCTGTAGAGCTGCTGTTTCTGGTCCCTCATATATTTTGTTCAATGTAATTGTACTTCATAGCTGAAAGTAGTTGTTTAAGCTTTTCTTTTGTGAACCCAAATTTTTCTTTCTTTTGGTTCTTCACTGGCCAGTTTGCATCAGATAAGCTACATAACATTCTTCAATTTATCTTGTTTTTTATATTGAAAACATTCAATATGATAAAGTGACCACTATTCTGACTGTTCCTATTCTGCTAGGTAGCTTCTTAGTGTGCCATGAATCATTTTTTTTTTTTTGGTCAATCTTTAATTCTGATCTTCCTCGCCAGTCTGATTTTATGGTGCTTGTGTAGATTGAACTTCTTTTATGGTCCAATATAGAACGATAATAAATGCAAGGGATTTACAATGTTTAATTGATCTCTGTATATTTCATTTATTATAATTGTTCCAGGGAATTCATTAGTGGAATGTTTCCTATAAAATTGAGGGAATTTATAGGTTCTTTATCCCGACTAGTTTTCCAAACTAATCCTGCAGGTGCATCTGATTCAGAAGAGTATGTAAGTGATTAATGCACAACATCTCTTTCTTTTATTAGGAATTCTACCAATTGATATGTTTCCACAAATAATTCAAATTGTATTTCCTTAGCATTGTCCTCAGTTTTTGGAAACTTATAAAGTTCTTCCATCATAACCTGACCAATGAACCTATAAATTCCCTCAAATTGTACCTGACCCCCCAGGTACTGTAGACATTCCCTCAGTTCCATCTAGGACTCTTTGAAGACTTTTGAGTATCTTCGATGGTTACATGTGATTTATATTTTACCATTATGCGTCATCTTGTAAATATGTCTTCTGTATTGCAGGTTGCTGGTTTTATATTGGAGAACACGTTTACATCTATACTAGATATGGCTGGAGTTTTACTACCCTTCCTGAAGTGGTTCATTGGAGGCAGTGGTTCTAAAGGTCCCAAGGTTCTCAATTGTCTTGTTCGTTCACCATGGAGTACAATAGATATTATTGGGCAGGTGAGTTTTCTTATTCATGAAAATCTTGATCTGCTGTCTAAAATCTTGTGACGTTAGGAGACCTGTTATTCTGACTGCTAACCAGGTGAAGGTGCTTTCTTTTTCTGCACGTTTTGCTCCATTTATCCTGTTGATTTACAGGTTCTTTTGAACTTACTGCAGATCAAACAGCCAATCCTTTTCCTTTCTGGATTGCAAGATGAGATGGTTCCCCCATCTCAAATGCAGATGCTCTATGCTAAAGCTGCCACACATAACAGGCGGTGTGTTTTTGTTGATTTTCCAACTGGCATGCACATGGACACTTGGCTTTCTGGGGGTGACCGCTATTGGAGGTCAATTCAGTTGTTCTTGGAACAAAATGCCCCCAAGAATGAGGATAGGACTCGCCACAATGAAAATGGTAATGCCTTTATTAAAACCTCTGATGAATCCTGTGGGGTTTCTTCCTTTGTTTGATTCCACTGCTCGATGAGAATTATGAGTTGTTCGTTTTTGGTCTTTGAATTAGATTGTCTCATGTTTGTTTGATTGATTTAGTGGCTTTATACTTTACCCAACTGATGGATTATGCTTGTTAATTTTTATGCTGTAACTTTAAAACATTAACATCTGCTCTTTGCCATTTAAGTATTATCTGTAAGGGCTGGCATGTATTTTCGTTGTCAACTAGAATATATTGGGATGCAGGTGGAAAGCAATAGACGAGTGTGTTTGGTATATTCACCCGCTAAATAGCATGAGTTAACTCCGAATAATCTGAGTCAACAAATATTTAAATTCCAGAATAGTAACAAGTATAAATGGGGCAGCTCCATTAAGCCTTAATGTGGGTAGGAATAGGGATAGCACTTTCTACAGGCCAGATCTGTCTACGACTCTACGTGCTTAATTGAGGCTTGCAAACAGTCAATACAACATTGCTGGTCAAGTTCCAGAACCTAGGGCCAAGTCAATTTTATTACATAATTTAGTAAGGACCTTTATAATTTGATTATATTAGTATAAATTTAGTGTTATCCCAAATAGTGTCAACCCAAGAAAGACAAAGTAGCTGGAGTTTCTAGAGTAGTTTCTGTTTCTGACTCTTCTGTAGAAAATTAGCAGCAGCAGTCTCTATTAAGCACTTTTTTTTTGGGCGCAAATCTCTATTAAGCACTAATCTGGCTTCTTAGGAGGTCCAAGATCTAAGAGTGTCTTATCTTATGATCTCCCAATTTCCAAGTAAGCCCAACAATAGAAGATGAAACCAGCAGCATCATAATTATAGAAAGCTATAATCAGATAAATAATTTTGAAATTCAAGCAACTCCAAGGTTTCCTGCTTTAACCCACAGCAATGAAAACCTTTCACATCCCATGAAGGATCTCTGCCAATTAAAAATTTCAACTAAAAATTGGGGACGGTTGCTGGAAGACTACCTACAAACAATTTGTGTGTTTTTATCCTTAATATCTGGGACTGGGACATGCAACTCTAAACCCCCTAGCATTGTTGCACAGTCTTTGTTCTATAAAAACTTTAGTTGTGCTCTTTGGAGGAGCTAAAGGATCGAAGGGCAGGCCCAAAAATGACTTTGGGAGAAATGGTTAGAAAAATACATGCATGGCTCTGAATAGAGTTGATTGGCAGAGCAGAATCAACGTAGCCAATCCCATGTAGTTGGGATTATGCTTAGTCAATTTGAGATGTCTCCTGGTCAAGGATTAAAGTATCGTGTATCGATAACGTATCGGTCGGGCGATTTTAAGAGAAGTATCATATCGTATTGTGGTTACACTAAGATACGGGGTAAGATACGCACGTAAATGATTAGGGAACACGCAAAACATAATTTTGAAGTATAAAAACACTATAATAAGTAATCTTGAAGTATTTCCAAGGATTAAATACATATTTGATGACATTCAATGAGCTACAACCTTCGGTTCGCATGAATTGTAGATTTTCAGCAAGGAAGAAGACCCGAAAAGTGGAAAAAATCAGCTGTAACTTGTATCAAGCTTTATTTGTGTATCAAACGTATAGATCCGTATCGGTTCATATTAAGGTGTATCGAACAATATCGATTCGTATCGAGGTGTATCGAGCCGTATTGGTTAGATACACTTCGATACAAGTTTGATTTTTTTTTTTTGGCGAAAAAATGGAAACTTAAGTGTACTGATACATATCAAGTGTATCGAGACGTATCGGTTCGATACGGTCGATACATATGGATATACTTTTTGTTTTAAAAAAAAGAGATATGTATCGAAGAGTATCGTATCGACCACTATCGATACAGGTACGTTTCGGTGGATACGGGGTGTATCGTATCGATACTTAAAACTATGCTCCCGGTTAGGTGACTTTGGAGCAGACTACCATTTTGTTGTCAAGGCGTCGCCTAGGCGTCCGGGCGCAAAAGAAGGGGCGTCGCCTATACATGTTGGGTCTTTGATCCCATGGGTTTTCATTGTGATAGTCCACTTTAATAGCCTAAACTATGGGTATAAAGTAGGAGTATGGGATTAGTGTTTTTGCATCCCAAGTTTAGGTATATAAGTCTTTATCTAGTTGGATAAGACTTCTATTGATTTAAGTCTTTCATTGCTTTTAAGTGTTTTAAGTGTTTTAGGTTACTTTCCTTTGTTTTAGGTAGAGTTCTATTAGAAATAAACTACCTCCAAGGTAAGTTATTGTTTGGAGGAGTTCTAGGACTAGTTTGTTTCTTGTTTTAAGTCTTCTATATAGGTTTGTAAAGGGTTACAAGCCTGAGCACGAATTTGATGAATGAAATATTAGCTGTTGCCTTTCCTCCAATGGAGAACCTTGTGTTTGATCAAGGATAGGGACTGGTGTACGATCCAGTTGACACCTTGCAGTGGGAAGCCCAGGTGGATCATCTAATGTTCTGTTTCCTATTGGTTGCTACTCTCCAGTTCCTCAAGATATTCCTGCATTACTTTTTTACTAGCTCTCCAGTTCCTCAAGATATTCCTGCATTACTTCATTACTAGTAAGTGAGATTTCTGATTTTGTTTCGATCGTACTTTCCTAAGATTTTCCTGTGAAAATTTCCCCCAATTTTGGTGATTTCAGATTTGATCCACCATTAGATCAGTCCCATGTTATGGTCGAGTTTCCCATTCATCTAGAAGGAAACTCGATCCAAATATATGGTCCTTTTGACCAGTGAATTCTGATGTGCTAGTGTTCTCCTACATTCTGCCTTGTTGAGTTCTATTGCTCTGGTTTTGTTTCTGAAATTTCCCATAGAACTTGGTCTTCAAGTTTTGCAAGCTCTGGCCATATCAGCCGTTGGATTACTCTCCCATCTGGATTGAGTTCTCCACTCACATTAAGGTAGAGTTGATCCCAGTTTCATGTCCTTCTGACCTGCTGCTGTTCAAGGGGTTTCCCTATTCTTCTATATGTCCTGTGGTGACAAGTTTATATAGTTATATCAGATCTGGAATTTTGGAGCTAATATCTGAATAAGGTCCTGCTACTTGGGATTATTTGACCATTCAATTCAGTCTTACATAGGGACAGATTTCCAAAGCCAGCATTGCAGTGAACTGGATTGGGCCAGAATAGGATAATGCGAATAACATAACAGCTACATAGGGACAGATTCCCAAAAGCCAGATTCGCAGTGAACTGGATTGGATCAGAATAGGATAATGTGAATAACATAAAATCTACCCCAAACACATAGGTATTAGATTTAGGACACAAGCAAGTGAGATGATAATGAACTATATATCCAAAAATCAGAACAATCCAACGGCTGGATTGACAGATATGAGCAGTCCTAGATGAAGTAGGATTTATTGAAGGGTGCAAATTTTTTAAGGAAATTAAAACAGAAAATTTTGGTTAATGAATAGATGATCAGGATATGTAATGATGCTGTAAATCATAATGGGAACAATTTATCAAAAGGTGAGGCTGATCTAATGGAAGGATTGGAAGATAAGGGGAAGTCCTCGTAGAGGTAGGATGATGAAGGTATGAAGAACAGCAGCAATAGAACCTGCAACCGAAGACAATGCTTGCAAACTGTAACGGTTTCGACGGGTGCTAATGGTGGACATGTAAGGACAGAACAGATGAAGGATGGACTGAATGGAAAACGAAAGATAATAGTAATAATGGAGCTGGAACAGAACTGAAATAAATTGCAGGAACTATACTTACTAGAAGATGGAAGAAGAAGAACAAAACAGGAAGTAAAGATATGAACCTCAGGCATCTCACCTAAGAACTCATTGACATCCCATCAAACCTTTCTAGTTTCCCATTAGATAGCCAAATCTCACTGCCATTAACTGAGTCTCACAGTTGCAGCAGCCATTATTTCATTCATACTTTCATGCTCAGGCTTGTAGTCCCTTACAAATATATATAGAAAAGACTCAAAACGGCAAGCAAACTGATGCTAGAACTACTCCAGACGATAACTTACCTTGGAGGTAGTTTTTCTAATAGAACTCAACCTAAAATAGGGAAAGTAACTTAAAACACTTAAAACGATAAAAGACTTAAAGCATTAGTAGTCTTATCCAACTAGATAGAGACTTGTCTAACTAGACTTGGGATGTTAACACACTATTCCCGTATTCCTACCTTCTACCTATAGTTTAGGCCCATTAAGGTGGCCCATTACAATGAAAACCCATGGGTTCGAAGGCCCAACATACATATAACTCGACCTGAGACTTATTTCCACTAAAATAAGCCCAATGTTGTGTCGTATTTGCATCAACTAGTAACTAAACGATTTCTGTTTCTGCCGCCGTAAATTATTCTCAGAAATGATTTCTCATACATAGATCAGAAATATAAATAAAAACCATACCAAAGAGAACCTAAACCCCACGATTGGAGAGTCCAGAGTGATCCAGATCTGGAACCACAGGGTAAACTTGAACCAGAAAAGTGGTTCAATCAAGAACAGCAGAACTACGGATGGCCCTGGTCTTCAAGCTGCTGCAGGCCTTTCTTTCTCTGATATTTTCAGCATGTATCTGTCTACTGCATCAGGTGGATTCCAGGTTGGAATCAGGTGGATTCCTGATTGATCATCTAACTTCTATGTTTTCTTTCAAATTTCAGGTCTGTGGTTGATTGTTTTCGAAAATCTGTTTTGCTTTATTGATTGGCTGTTCTGCTAAGTGAGTTTCCGCCCTAACTAATTTCAGTTTATTGTTCAAGTTTCTAGTTTAGGCTTTTGTCTTCAAACTCTAAACTTCAATCGATTGTAAGTTTTCCTAGTTCAAGTCAATAACTTCAAAATTCTGGATTCTGAATCTGAATTTTTGTTATGAACTCTGTTTTCTGTTGCTATCTAATTAATTCTTAATATCCTGATTCAGTACTGGTTTCAGACCTTTCTAGGTGGCCATCGATTCTGCTAGTTGAACAATCCTACTTGCAGTAGGATTTTTCCATAGGATGAAGTCCAACCATCCAAACCACTTCGTATTTCATAGGTCTGTTCTATCTATATAATTTGGCCTTAGACCTAAGTTTCGGGATGATTAGATTCAGTTTGGTTAAGTTATTGAAATTCTTTTAAATCTGGTTTGTTCGTAATTCCTGGGATTCGCGCATACCAATGAACGATGTCAATAACTTCAGAAAATAAAAATTTTATTTGTAAACAAGTAAGCAAGAGAGGGCACTCGTGGACCAATTGAGACAGCAAAGAGAAAGAGCCTTTGCAGAAAATTCAGACAGGTGACAAAAGAAAGAAGATAGAGCCTTGCTGACAGATCAGAAGAAAGAAGAGTCTGAGACCCTTGTCCCAATTGAATTGCAAGGGATGACCCTTTCCAGATGACCGCGTTTCTGGATTTATTGAGGTTTTCTAACCTATTCCAAATCTCTTGGTGACTGGATAACCCCATTGTTTTGGTAGCAGAGGTATGGCGAGCAGTGATACAAGTAACCCAAACATAGCATCCAAAATTTTATTAACTGACTGAGATGATTTGGAAATTGTCAGAAGATGTTTATGTTATGAAGCAGCAAGGAGGGAATACATCTGAAAACAGCCCCATTACAGGAGGTACAAAGAGCAAGCTGATTTCAAAAGCACAGGATGAGCTCAACTTTCAACCATCAAAGGAAGAAATGAAAGAAATTGTGAAAGGAAAGGAGCCTGAGATTGAGAACATCTGAAAACAGCACCCATTACAGGAGGTACAAAGAGCAAACTGAGTTAATTTGAAAAGCACAGGCTGAGCTCAACTTTGCACCATCTAAGGAAGAACGAAAGAAATTGTTAAAGGAAAGGAGCCTGATTTCGAGAACTTAGCTTCTTCTCCTCCACTTCAAGAATAAGAGCCTAAGGGTGAAGTTACAGTTGAAGAGACCACAAAAGACAGCAAAAACAAGGTTAAAGCAATGGTAGAAGAGGAGGTCAGGGTTGAGGAAGACTTCAGAATGCTTCTGAGGTGGATCAAAATTTAGAAAACCCTGTTTGGATCCGCTATGGGCCTACCCAAGTGTTAAACAACTCAAACAATGACAAGAGTGATAGAAAATGAAATTATGTGGAACCACTAAGGCCATTAAGTCTAAGATATGATTGTATGGGACAGATTGAGTATTTAAATGAAAGAGGAAGGATACTTCAGGGGGTGAAATAGAAAAAGGATATTTTAAGAATAGGGTTTTAAAAGTAGTAAAATGGGAAAAAGAGGAGTTAGGGATCTAATAACAGAATCATAGAGACGACTCCTTCAACCTTACAATTTGGGCAGCATACAGAGAGGCAGAAGACAGGTTTATTCCAATTGGGAGAACTCCCTCTGGTAAAGTCCTATTGACTCGAGATTTCTGACTAAGAATCCCAACTCAAATCCCTCTTTGAAGCATGCAATAACAGTCCCAACAACCAATAATTAACTTAGAAACAAAACACTGCAATCAAACTGGGCTGTAAGCATGGGACCAGTCGCAGTTGCAGGTTTCAGTTCTCCAAAGAGATACAGCTTCCAGGTCTCTGCTTTGGGGATTTGAATCGCTCATACAGGTGCTACCATAACCCAGAATTGCAGATCAAATCCACAAATATCAAGGCAGATTGACAGGCTTTATGCAGTTCGGTGGAGTGATAGTTGCAGAAAAGGGAAAGTAAATAAACAACTGCCAGGGAAGAAGAAGTAAAGAGAGAGAGAATTAGGTGAGAAGGGACAGTTGTCACAGATCTGACGAGAAGTATGAGAGAGAGAGAGAGAGAGAGAGAGAGAGAGAGAGAAAGAGAGAAGAACACACAGGATCTTCAGCCTGTAGGCGAACCAAACACCACTCAATATTTCGTTCTATTCCCTCTCACATTCCATCCCTGGTTACATGTATTTAAAGTAAAAACTAAACTCATCAAACATTGAAACTAATGAAAGTAGAATCTATAAATTAGGAACCCTAATCTAGGGAAGAAATCCCTAATTAATCCTCCTCGAACAAGTAATAAAAGATAGCATAATAATCCCTAATCTAAGCTACCAGCCAAACCTTTCATTACAAGATAAAACCCTAATAAAGAAAAATCCCTAAATAACCCGAAGAAGATTTGGACCAGAATCATAGCTGCATCAGCTCCATTTGTATTCACACATTGATAATTCTCCATCCCTTTAAAACTCGTGGCTGATTTTTTTAAGATGGAAGAATTCATGCAGAATCCAGGTATCAGCAGAAGAAAGTGAAGAAACCAGCTTTTAAAAACTGACTGGCATCACAGCTGTTACAACCACCGTGACCGCTTCTGTGACATGATAGCCTATGGTTAATGTTCACGGTTACTCTTCATTCCTAATTCTGCTTGGGGTTCTATTTTTCTATTTTGATTGTTATTAGTTGTTTAAGTCTGGCTGGATTAGGAATCTATACGTCCAGTCATGTTTGGTTTGTTTTCTTTGTTATTTAGACTTGTTTTGTTCAGATTCTCCTTCCTTAGCTGGTTGATTGGAAGAGTGTTAGAATCAGTTTGGATTTTGTTTCCTTATTCCTTTTCTGATCAGGATTGACTTCAGCCTTTTATGAGTCAATCATGATATGAGTTTTACAGCATTATATATACATGTAAAAGGCTACAGCCCCTACAATCCTACATCGAATTTTCACTTAAAGAGAAGCTGTTGCTTTGCTGGTTCTGTCGATTTCTGGCAGTAACCGATGTGGAATCAGGAGTGGACTCAGTGGATTTTGAGTGGTGCTGCTGTGGATTCAGTAGCAAGATTCTGGTGGATTCCAGAAGAGGATCTGTTGGATTCCAGGTTGCAATCAGGTGGATTTTGATTGGTCATCTCACTTCTTTATCTTTCTTGAGTTTTTTGTATCTTTTCTTCTAGTTTCAGATCCGAATTCTGTGGCTAATTGTTCTTATCTTTTCTAAAATCTGATTTGCTTTATTGATTCGCTGTTCTGCTAAGTTATCGCTGTTCTGCTAAGTTTCTGCCCTTACTAATTTCAGTTTATTGTTCAAGTTTCTAGGTTAGGTTTCTGTTTTCAAGTTTTAAAATTTTCAATCCATTGTAAATTTTCCTAGTTCAAGTTAACAACTACAGAATTATTGATTCTGAATCTGAATTCCTGTTCTGAACTCTGGTTTCTGTTGCTGTCTAATTGCTGTCTAATTACTTCTTAATATCCTGATATAGTACTGGTTTCTAGCTGTCCATCTATTCTACAAGTTGAACAATCCTACTTGCAGTAAATTCTTCCATAGGAGGATATGCAACCATCTGAACCACTTCATATTTCATAGGCCTGTTCTCTTTGTTTAATTGAGCCTTTGACCTAAGTTTCAGGCTACTGATCAGGTTCAGTTTGGTTAAGCTATTGAAATTCTTGTAAATCCGGTTCGTGTATTTTACCTGCGATTCTGGAGATGAGATAGCCTACCTTTGTTCTGGAGGAATGATACCTGTTGGTTCCGGATTCAAAGGACTGGTGCGCCGAGGGGGGGATTCTATCGGAACCTATCCCAATTTTTCTTTTGCTAGGCCCATAGCTAAAAGACCTACCTTCTTACGATTACAAGGTTGATAAAGCTGCTGCCCAAGGTCCTTCTAATGAAAGGGAGGTCGATATCATATTGCAGCAGGGACATTGGGCATATTAGCGGGCGTATTCCATCTTAGTGTCCGAGTTGTCTCTTGCCTGCCCATGGATTCAGCAGCAGTTTGAAAGCTTGACCTATTCGGGAATCTCTGGATTGCTTGAAGAAAAAAACCTTAACTTTATTTCAAATTTCAATATTTCCTGTAAAATAGCAAGTAGCTCGATCTAGGCACTTAATACATTGAGATAGGAATAAACTAGGTTGCATCAGAAAGAGTTTTTGCGTAAGCGGAAGCCAGAAAAGGGGTCTGCCGCTTAGTTGAAAGCTATGAAACAAGTCTGCGGTAGTTCAAAACTGGAATTGGCACAATATTGCGCATCCAACCCGTAACCACAACGACCCAATTGCAAGAGCGGTGTTCCTCTCTAAAGGCCGGTGGGAAAACAAATGTAAGAACTTGATTTAAAGACTGGCGATTGACCTGGTTTTAAAACTCCCTTTCAGATGATATTGATATTGGATTTCTCTGGTGACCATGCCTAAAATAGGATAAACGAACTAATGGAATTTCTATTTTCTCTGTTGTTTTTGTTTACTTTGGTCTAAGTTTCTGTTCTAAAAGATTGTATGCACAGACAAAGGGACATGGGACCTTAACACATACAGGAGGGGATTATTATCAATTTGCAACTTAAATATGCGACTTAGCACTAAAGCAATACCAATGAAATAGTAAACTAAGACTGATAGATCCTTTGATGTATGCGGACCTGCCAGATGATCAGACATACTCTGTCCCCATGTTTGTTCATATTCTATGCGACTTGGAAATTCTTGGACCCAAGTTCGACCAGATCTTTTTGAACATACTCAATGCCCTTTGTCTTGGGATCAAGTGGTCACATTTTTTACTACTCTGCTTCTCCTCCTTTCCTAAGTGAAACTCTTCTCTTCCACTGTAGTTCATATCTTTGTAGCCACTAATTTTCGTCTGAAATCTTACATTGGCCTGCTTTTACTCCTGGATAATCTTCAGAGTCAGTGGCAAGGTGACAGCAGGCAACTAACTCACTCGTGTGCAGTAGTAGCATGCCAGTGGACTCAGGATCATTTTTTACCCTGTTTATGAAGCTGCAGCATTTGATTGCTCTTTCTCAGAAGTTGCTGCCTGTCAATAGACACCGCAGGTATTTTTGGTTCTTACAAATTTTTTTTTTTGGTACGAAGTTCAGAAGATGCCAAAGCTTTAAATGTACTCTGGATTACAGCATTTTACTGCTGTGAAATCCTGAACAAATGTTAAGTCTATTTGACATATTACACATTGTATTGTACCAATAAGATATTGTTGACTTCACCGGGAAAGAAGAAATTGTTGAAATTTCAAACAGATAATGGTGAATGATGTGCATTGTGCTGCACTGACTTGAGTACTTCGACATAATCTGCTTTTTAGACTAGCCACCAACTTTCATGGATTTACATTCAAATTAGTTTGAGGGCATCGCCCAAGGGATGATGGTAGACCAATGTTTTTATCTTCCCCTGGTCAGAAAAGGCAACTGTTGTATATTTCGGCATTTAATTAGTTGGCTTGAGCCATGGTCTGATGATGAAACTCATTAAACATGAGAACAGGTTGACTACCAAAAGGAAAACTGTCATCATACAATACATCGGGGAGGACAAAAAAGATCCTGTCTGGCTGCCAAGCCGCAGTGAGGATCCCAGCCGCTCACAGTGCATCATGTGTCCTGATGCACTGTGAGCGGCTGGGATCCTCACTGCCGCTTGGCAGTCACTACAGAAGATCCCGGTTCGAGGGGAGGATCGACATGCTGGTTTGACGGACTTTGAATGGTAAGAACATTTACATTTTGCAACAGTACAGCTGAGCATCTCCAAATTTGCCCGACCATATGGTTCCCACCTCTCCCCATGAAGGAAAATGAAAAAAGAAAATAATAATAAAGTGTCCAATTGACGACAATGACATAATACGTGTGTTGATGGGGATGAAAGGTTTTGTTATCAAACATGTTTTTGCTCTCAAAAAATTTGCTCCAGAGATAGGTTAAGGAATCTGGAGATAAAAAGTTTTCAAACGGGTTAAATTTCATCTGGGGCATTTGAATTTTTTCTCTTTTCTTTTTATTTAAATATTGTTTCCAAATAAGGGGGTCATGACCCATGGATTCTGTTTGGTTGCAAGGAAAATAAAGGGGTGAGAAGTGAAAATTTTTAAACCTAAAAATAAAAATATTAATAATCTTTACTTAACATTTGTACAATTAATTCCAAATTATACTAATTTGATTATTAAATTTTAATCTACTTTCCAATCATTTTCCGTCAATTTAAAGGTAAAATAAAGATTATATTAAAATGTTGATAATTAAATATGGTAAGAAATTTATATAGGTGGCACAATGATGGTAGGAACTCATTACGAACAATGTTTCTTTTTTCATTGTTAAATAAGTTTTTCTTCCCTCCCTTTTACTTCCAACCAAACAGAGCTCGTGAGGTTTACCACCAAAAAAAAAAAAAAAAAACACTCCTATGAGGTATGTAAGGGTCACACTTATGTTTGCTTCATTGCTAAAACCATGTAACAGATTGAGATTTCATTTTAGGAAAACAAACTATGCAGTAAAGTCTCTCCAGTCTTGAATCATGATCAACCTACTGGAGTTGTTTAATGTGCACACCATTACAGGTATGTATACCAAGTGAACTCCAGTTGTTGGATTATGATTGAAGAGACTAGACAGACAATAGGAGATAATCTTTTTTCTTAAGCTGTCTCTAGGATCATAAATTACCTGTGCTAAGAAATTGGTGTTTTGCATTGAAAATCTGATACCCGGTTTCAATTCCATTTTGGATTGTATTGAAATTGGCCGAAATGTTAGAAAATGGGGTCGGAAAGAAGAAGCATAGATTTCCACAAATCTTTAGTTTTTGAAGTATTTATTTTATTCTGAAGTCATATAGTTTATTGATCTTTTGCATTTTTAATGATTAAAATGAGAAAATTATAATATTAAAAAAAAAAAAAAAAACAAAAAGAAAAAAATTTGTGTGTATTTATGGCCGATTCCAAATTTTGTTTTGAATAATTGGATCCACGTCCTCTCCTCCCAGAGGTTCGGGAGGAGAGGGGGCGCCCCTTTTAGATGGCCAATACATGGGACTCGGGTGAATCTGAGCCGACAAACTGAGCCGACAAGGGGGTGTCGTCTCAGATGGATAGCTCGGAGCCCCAAGTGTCGACCATCTAACGGGGTTTCCGCCCCTCCTCCCGAACCTCTGGGAGGAGAGGATTTGGATACTGAATAACCGGGTTAATTTTGGAATCGGGTTGGTCGATTCTGATTCGAATCATTCGATTGCTCCACTTCCAATCTGACTTTTTAGGTATGCTCTCATGTACATTCTCACGAAGAGAGCATGATCGTGAGCCTGAGCCCTCCCAAACCCGTTATAATCTAGGCTAGGCTAGGCTAGGGTTGAGATTTCTAAGCCTGTGGTCAGGCTGGGCTTGGGTTGACCCATCAATTTCGGCCCAGTCCGACCTCTTATATATAAATATAAATATATTTAAAATATGTAATTATATTTGTGCAAAAGGTTTTGTGCACGGAAGTTGCTTCCACTGTCAGGATGAAAATAGATGGACAATGTGTAATACCAAATTTATGTTTTCCTGATGGATGAAAGGTTCAATGCGGGACCATCTATACATGGTCCTTGTACAAAAACTAGGTCCTTGTATTTAAGGGTAGTTATCCATGTAATAATTGAATGTAATGGTTCACAAACTTACAAGATAAATCTGAGGCTTTCATTTTTATGGTTTTTTTTTTAATCTAAACTGTCGGTTCTTGCTTGAGTTAGGAGAGTGAATGGTAATGTTTAGGGTGTTGGTACACAAGCATGAACATACACTGGATGCATAGTAATACAAAAGGAGTATTTGATTATGAAATTTGATACGTAACCAATCTAAACCATGTTCTCTCTATCCAACTATCAAAAAAATTCAATAACAAAACTCTAAAAATTAAATAATAAATAAAAATATCAAATCACATGAACATGATATTATATCAAGGCATAGCAAATTAAAATTGTATACTACATATAAAATATTATACATTTAGTTAGATAGTTAACCAATTTTATTTAGTTTCCTATTTTGTTTTACTCGGTTTCCTTTCGTTTTATTTAATCAATTATTTTATTGGTTAACCGACGATTAAAGGATTTAAAACCACAAGCAAACCGAGTAACTATGTGTAAAATAAAAAACAAATCAATTAATTTCAGTTCGGTTTTCATCTATCGGTTTTGATTCAGAATTGACATATTTAGCTAAGGGTGTTAAACGGTTTATAATTGGTTTAACGGTCTGGTCCAGTGCGGTGCGGTGTATAAGAGGATAAAACCAAAGTCGAACCGATTAACTAAACAGTGTCAAATTTGAAATAAAAAAAATTGATTAGTAATTGATTTCGATTTATCAATTTTTAAACTGGTTTTCATTAATCGATTTTGATTGCGGTTTATAAACGGTTTAACGCATCGGTTATAAACCCTTTGTTGAGCATAAGTCAGAGGTCAATGTATAGTCTTGATTGGTATTTTTTTTTTTTTTTATCTTCTTCAAATTTTCGAATGTTGAAGCTTTTCCGTTTTCCATTCAATTGCATTATCATGCTTATTATTTGGAATCTCTTGACTCATGAACAAATGGCCAATATAGGTAAGTTTTAGACATTACTGTAACTTCTTGAAAATGCAAATGCACATTCATAGAAGGATCTTAAATTTTGTAATTATAAAATGAAGTGGAATAAACACGAGCTTTAAAGCATACCAAATTATTAATTAACTGTGTAAAAAGTGGGAAAGAATCATCGACAAGGAAGAGGAATTTTTGTTAGCTTGAAATTTTTATGTATAAAACTAGATTAGTATTCAGTCGTGTTGATCTCATATTTTCATTATGTTGGATATTAAAATCACTACATAACTTAATAGTTCTAAACCTAAATACTTTTCTTACATCTTTTGAATGCCTATTATGTTTTTCTGTTTTGGTTTTATGGTTTAAGCCTTTGGGAATTGAGGTTGGAATTTTGGGGAAATAATATATTAATTGGGGTTGGTGTTGGGGTTGGGCGTTGGGAACTTGGTGTCTTCGGGAAATAATGTATTAAGTGGGTTGGGGTGTTGGTGAAATAACATATTAAATTATTGAGATTAGGGTTTAGTTTTTAAGGAATTAAACGGTTCATTTTATTCGGTTTAATCGGTGTCTAACTGGTGTAACCTCTCGGTTTAAACGGTTTCAAACCGATTAAGTAAACGGTGTCATATTTCAAATCAGAATCAAATCGATTACTAAACGGTCTCTCTCCGATGTAAATAGTTCGATTCGAATTCGATAAACGATTTCGATGTAAATGTTGCACCTTTACATTTAGCTGCACACAATGTGGGAACTTGAATGTCAAGTTGTTTTATGCACAGGAAACCTAAAAGGGCCAAAAAAATTTGTTGGTACACAAAAGGCCAGTTAAATATATGGGAATTGTTCTTTATATGGTCCATCAAGAGAATGACTATGGATGTTACTTGGTCGAGTGGGCTCCAGTTCAAGCCTCTCTTTCTTGCAAGTGCCATGCGGCTATAAGTAAGGGTGCCAACTGATATAGTATCGGTAATCCGATAGGGTTGTAGTACAGTACCAAAAAAAAAGCCTTTAACATTATTATATCAACTAGAAATACGGTACCAAAACTTGAATCATTATTGTACCAATTTAGTACGATTTTGATACATTTTTAGGCAGTATGATATATGTTTCTTATACAGTACGAAAACGGTTTCGGATTTTGTACGAGCTTCAGTTTTTAATTCGTTATGAAATATGTGTGATTTTAATTTAGTGTCGTCTTGAACACTTGCCATATATATATATATATATATATATATATATATATATATATATATATATATATATATATATATATATATATATATATACCACTTGAATAATTTTTTTGTGTTAATGATGGATATCCAGATCTTCGGCCTAAGTATTCCCATAGGCCATACTAGCCCCACAATTGTTGTGCATGGATCGGATAATTCCGGAGTTGAACGATAACCATTCTACTTGCACCCAAAACAGGAAAGAAAGAACACTTAACACCCTATCTGAGTAGCCCCAAGACAGTAAGAGGTGATGCACTCAGAACCTTCTGCTTCCTTAGACGTAGGTTCCTTATCAATTGAGCAGCTACCCCCTAGGGGTTTCTACCACTTGAAATCAAATCCTTGTCATCTTAAAAATATTAATTTTTAATCGGTATACAATATATAAATCAGTATAGACTCCGTATAGCAAATTGATATATAAAATGATATATATTGTTAGTATACCAGTATGGTATGGTATGGTATTGTACTAAGTAAAAAAAATATCAAAATTGAATAAATATCATACCGAATAGAAAACGGCACACCGGTATCAATATAAATGGTACAATATCAATTTCGATATCAAATTGATACCCTTTAGCCACAGCCCACGTTAGCATTTTGTACACTTTGTTGATCCGTTTCCACGGATCAAAATGACATCCTTATCCTTTAGCCACACAGGCCCACGTTTTGTTCGCTTTGTTTATCCGTTACCAGTTTCCACGGGATATTTTTCGCGCTTTTCTCCCCCCTATCTCCGCGGGATTTTTTTCCTTTTATCAAAACGAGTTAAATTGTCATCTAAAGTCCGCAAACTATTTATCTCAAATTTCCATTTTTAAATTTTAATATTAATTTTTTGGTTTCAAATGTTTCCTATAGTCTGTGTCTTGTGTTGTCTCACGTTTCCTGGGTCCAACAGACCTGCTGCTACAGTGGGATCTAAATCGTCTCATCCCTGAGATTCGGGAGGCGTAACGATAACCTCATTAGATGGTCGCCACGTAGGGATTGGATGAATCCGATCCCTCCGTTCGAGCCGATAAGTCAAGCCGACAAGAGAGTGTCGGCTCGAACAGAGGATCAGATTCATCCGACCCCCACGTGGCGACCATCCAGTGGGGTTGCCGCCACGCCTCCCGAATCTCAGGATGAGACGATTTGAATCCGCTACGTGCTACCCGACTCCGACTCTCTCTCTCATACGCATCTACACGCTCTCTCTCTCTCTACACACACTCTCCAAGGGAGGTCAAATATTTGGCCCTTTCCCTCCTTTCAAACAAAACCCCTGCCTCTCTCTCTCTCTCTCAACAATGTTGGGTTTGTTCTCTCCGGTTTGAAATCCCAACGTATACCTCTGAAGAATCCACAAATTTCTGTATCTAAGCTCCTCTGCTCGTCGTCTTTTAGTCGGATTTTGTATTCTTTCTAGCTTGTTTTCCTTCTACAAGGTTTTGAAGTTTTGGAACTATGGATGGTCCCGGAGCGTATAATCCTCGGACTGTCGAGGAAGTTTTTAGAGATTTTAAAGGTCGAAGAGCCGGCATGATCAAAGCTCTCACCACCGGTACTCTACTTCATCGATACTCTTCGTAGTGGAAGGATTTACGATATATATTCTGTTGTTTGCTTTGAATTTAGGGCTTCCATTTCCTGGCAATCCTCATGTGTTTGTGGTTTGTTTTTTGCAGACGTTGAAGAATTCTTTCAACAGTGCGATCCTGGTTAGGGTTTTTGTTTCTTCTGCTCTCTCTATTCCCTTTTTTTTTGGGGTGATATAATGTCCGCATGTGTGTTTTCTAGGAATTATTGATTAGGATGGAAATTATATTGTTGTTGTATTTTCAGATTAGCTGATTTTGCTAATTTTCTAGTTGTTCTCATTGCCGTTTCGGAAGAAATAGTTCTTCGCATTTTGAGTTTTTTACTGGCGGCTACTTGTAGATTTTAATTTTTCTTCTGAATACGCTTATTGGATGGCAATGTTTAGGAAAGAGGTCTGTAGAAATTGTTTATTATTTTGATAGTACACGTTTAAATTGAACTAGTGTTTCTTGTACCCTTGGCTACATGTAGTTTTTAAAGTTTCTTCTGAATCCATTAATTAGGTGGCAATGTATAGGAAAGAGGACACCTAGAAATTGTTTATTATTTTCATAGTATTATATTTTGTTTGGCTTCTCTTCACACGTTTTAAATTGAACTAGTGTTTCTCGTAGCAATTGGCTACTTGTAGTTTATAAGTTTTCTTCTATATCTGTTTATTAGATGGCAATGTTTAGGAAAGAGGACACCTGGAAATTGTGTACTATTTTGGTAGCAATATAATTTGTTCTTGGATTTGTTTGGCTTCTCTTCAGTTATGTTACATTCATTTACCAGATAATAAATTGCATCGTGGTTTCTTTGTTTTGATCATATTATAACTTGTTTGAGGATTTGTTTGGTTTCTCTTCACTTGTGTTACATTCATTTACCAGACAGTGAATTGCCTCGTGGTTTCCTCTTCATTTTAAACGATTCCTTTTTTCATGATATCTCTGTTATTTAGTCCCATCTAGTGTCCTTTCTGTAGATTGTTTCTGAATCTCAATCTAACCTTACCGTTTTGTGTTTCACGTTGTTAGTCATTGTTTTTTAAGAGGATGTAGAGTCTTTTAATAACTTTAAGGTACAAACATCCCTTAAGAGGACATTTGATCAATTTGACGAAGATATCCAAGATTTTTGTAGGCATCATAATATATACTAATCTAAGTAAGGTTGTTATAATGCAATCTGGTGACTCTTCTTCAGAGGGCGACTCTTGGTGTGACAGTAAGGTTGTTATAATGCAAGCTGGTGGTCACGGGTTCGAAACACGGAAACGCCTCTCTGCGTTGCGGGGGTAAGGTTGCGTACATTCTACCCCTCCCCAGACCCTGCAGTAGCTGGAGCCTTGTGCACTGGGATGCCCTTTAAAATTTATACAAATCTAAGTGTGTAATTTATGGTGAATATTTATTTTTATACTCATTAGGGGGCTGCACTTGAGCTGGTTGTTAGGTACCTTAGCTGCATGGATTTTCGATGAGTTTTCAATGCGTTTATTTTATAATTGTGAAAGTTTTTTTTCATTCCAATTTTGAGGCTATGTGTGTGCATGCATGCTCCATTCGTAGACAAAGAGATAGAGTTTGTGGGGAATGGAGATAAGATTGGAGTGGAAATTGATGAAAGCATTTCATAGGTATGGATGTTTTACTTGAGAGTTATCCATCCTGGATGGGAGAATAGGTATCTCAAAGAACTAGTTAGAGGAGAAGATAGGTTTAAAGCTGCAAACAGAAAGGCAGATTTTTTGGGGTAGGGTGGGGTGGGGTGGGATGGGGTGGGGTGATGTTCACACATACCTAGTTTTGCCAGTAGAATGTCCGGACTTTATTTCTACCTGATCAAATATTTTCATGATTAAGGTTTACTTTCTATCGTGGTAGGACTTGGTTCATGATGATTACTGGTTTGTCTTTCAGTATTTCCTCTTTTGAATTTTCATTTTTTTTTTGGTTCTGTTGTTCATTAACTGCTTATGGTTTTCATATTTGTGATAAATTTAGCCATGCACTCATAACTATGTAATTATGAACGCGTTATACCTTACAGAGAAAGAGAATCTGTGTCTTTATGGATTTCCTAGCGAGCAGTGGGAAGTCAATTTACCTGCAGAAGAGGTGCCTCCAGAGCTTCCTGAGCCTGCATTGGGGATTAACTTTGCCAGAGATGGAATGCAAGAGAAGGATTGGTTATCTTTGGTTGCAGTCCATAGTGATGCGTGGCTACTTGCTGTGGCATTTTATTTTGGTGCTAGATTTGGATTTGATAAAAATGACAGGTATGCTTTTTATGGCTTTCTTTTTTGTGTGCTCTGCTCTCGATCTGTACAAAATTATTTTGTTGGAACTCTTGTTTTTTTCCTTCATAGCTTTGATGGAATTGCTTGTATGGTAGCTTGGTTTGAGGTTTTAAATCTTTATCATGGTATATTAGTTGGTAGGTTATGTAAATCTTGATATTCTTGTAGAGTTTTGTTTGTACTTTATGCAGCATACGAAGGGGCAGGATGTGAAAATTTATCTCTGTGAATTCTGGGAGTTTATATGTGTTGCAAGTCCATGCTTTGCTATGATAAGTAAATCTCGACAAATTTCTCCTACTTTCTTTCTCTCTGTGCTTTAGTATTTACTTTATCATTCTGTCACCTTTGGGGCTGTCGCTTGATGTGATTAGTAAACTGTTTGGGGTGCCCGCATGAAGGTGCACGCTGCTACTTTTTGCAAAATTGCCAAAGGGTAAAACCATCTCAAACCCACCCCTCCTGGGACCCTGCGAAAGCAGGAGTTATATGGGATTACAGCCTTTTATTCTTTCCACTTCAATGCCATGTAACATTCTCATCTTCATTCATCTCTTTCCCCCTCTTTGGTGTTTAAGCTTGGTAGCATGTATTTTATGACTAATTAAGTTATGGGCTTAAATGCAAGGTACCAAGCGAGAACCCTGAGTCCCATATATTAGCGACTTCATCGGTTCCTACCAATTGGTTCTGGACCTTTGATTTCTGCAAAGCCCATGTTTTGTGGTATTTGCAATTACATTATAACATCAGGGTTTCGTTTTTCTATTGTTTGAAAATATTGTTTTTGAATCTTTTCATGGATTTATTTCTAGATTAAATGTGGGTAATTGCTGCAGAATGGTGCCCCATTAATTTCCTTGCAAAAGGAAAGAGCTGACTGTTACAGGCAAGGATTTAAAGACTGGTATATGAGACTTGATATGGATCAGCCGATCTGGTCCAACTTCTATAATTATCGGCTGGATTCAGCCAGTTTTGGCTGAAATCCTCTCTGAATTGGTTGCTACCAAACCTGATCTGGAATTGTATTCCAGATCCATCCGATCCTATCGTTGAAATCATGGTTACAAGTGTATATTTGGGTGGAATGCTTTGAGCATTAGCAGGTGGCTGAAAGGTAGAAAGAAGCTGTTAAAGGAACACTAAATCAAGCTTTTTTGGAGGAGGGGCAAAAAAATAGTGGTGGTAAATGGACAGCCAACCACCTTGGGTGTTGATAGATTAAATCTGTACAAGGAAGGTTTGGTGGTAAGGGGTTAGGTGGTGACGAGAGTCAGTAATGAGGCTTAGGGTTTTATTTTAGGAAAACGGTTAAATGATGATTTGTTTTTTGAATTGCAGACTAGGGTTTAATTGGGGATATGAAAACAATAAGATGGAATAAAATAGCAGGGAAAGAACTCATAATAAGGAATAAAAAGAGGCATAATGAAGAGACAAGAAAAAGGAGAGGGAGAAGCTCATCTATGCTTCCAGAACAATTGATTCTTTCCATAAATATAAAATTTGAAAGTAGACAGTAAAATTCATCCACAAATGGCCGAATAAAGCCTTCTTGATTGAAGAAATAAATAAGAATACTATCTGTCTTTATTTTCATTCATTACCATAGTTGTCAAGGCGACAAGGAGAACCAAGGCGTTTGAGGCTTGACAAGGCGCCTAGGCGACCAAGGTGCCCGCCTAGGAGATCAAGGCGCCCGCCTAGGTGACCAAGTTGCCCGATTTTTCAAGGCGTCAAAAGGTTGCCTGGGCGCCTGGGCGGTGCTTGGGCGACGCCTTGACAACTATGTCCATTACCACCAAGAGTTTTTTAAATATATCAAACATACAAAACTAACAATGGGCGAAAGCTTGACGGAGCAACGCCATGTAGAGGAAGAAGACCCACAGTCTGTAAACTTCTTTTCTCTGAGAAGAAACAATGATGATATTTGGGTAATAAGCAATGTTGTTATGTTCCTTGAACGGTGCACCAATCCTTTGAATCCGGTACCAATAGACAACATTTATCATTCCCCCTTAAACAACATTCTCTTTCAAGCCTTTCAACCATTTAGTATGACCCCGTACATCTATCTGCTCATATAAATGCAGGGAATGTAGGAAAAACTACTTTCGCAAACAAGGAAGCCTTGCTTGTTCAACAGAAAGTAGAAAGCATTCTTATTGCAAAAGGGGTGAAGCCTGAAAGCATTTTCTTGAATCGAGACAAGATTCAGGGATATGTGTTTAATCCCAATGGCTCTCCATTTTAAAAGGCATGCAAATAAAAAAAACCTCCTGGATAAGCTTTGTGGCCAAGCTATCTTCGGTATAGAAGAAACGTGTGGCAATAAGTTTGTGCTTGTTTGGAGGGATCATTATGAATGATTGAAGTAAGAGGAAAGGAGAGGGAGAAGCCCATCTATGCTTCCAGAACAATTGATTCTTTCCATTAATATAAATTTTGGAAGTAAATGGTTTACTCATCCATAAAAGGCTGAGCAAAGCCTTCTTGAGTAAAGATATAAATAAGTATATTATCTATCTTTATTTTCATACATTACCAATAAGAGTTTTTAAAATATATCCTCAGACAAACATAACAAAAACTTACTAACAATGGGCAAAAGCCTGACGGAGCAACGGTGCGTGGAGGAAGAAGGCCCTTAATCTGTAAACTTATTTTTTCGGAGAAGAAGCAATGATGATAGTGGAGGAATAAGCAATGTTGTTACGTTCCCTTGAACGGTGCACCAATCCTTTGAATCCGGTACCAACAGGCAACATGTATCATTCCCCCAGAACAACATTCTCTTTTAGGCCTTTTAACCAATCAATATGACCTTGTGCATATATTTGCTCATATAAATGTAAGGAATGTAGGAAAACTACTTCTGCATACATAGAAGCTTTGCTTCGCAAGCAACTACTTGTTGAACAGATAGTAGAAATCATTCTTCATGCAAAAGGAGTGAAGCCCAAAAGTTTCTCGAATCGAGACAAGATTTGGGGATATGTGCTTTACCCCAACGGCTTCCCTGTGAACATGAAAACATTAAATTATTATATATTTCAAATAAAACATGCTCTTTCCAAAAGACATGTATGCAAATAAAAAAAATTCTCTTGGATAAGCTTTGTGATCGGGCTGTCTTTGTAATAGAAGAGACATTTGGTGATAAGCTTGTGCTTGTTTGGATGGATAATCATCATAGTTGTCAAGGCGTTGCCTGCAGGGCGCCTAGGTCAACTTGGTTGTCTATCAGGCCTCCAGCGCCTTGGATCGCCTTGGCACCTTAACTATGATCATCATAAATGATTGAAGTAAAGAGGAAAGGAGAAGGAGATGCCAATCTATGCTTCCAAAACAATTTGATTCTTTCCATAAATATAAATTTTCAGAAGTAAATGATAAAACTCATCCATAAATGGCCGAATAAAACCTATACAGAATTAAATAAGTATATTATTTGTCTTTATTTTTGTCCATTACCAGTAAGAATTTTAAAATATATCCTCAGACAAACATAATTACTTACTAACAATGGGCAAAAGCCTGATGGAGCAACGGTGAGTGGAGGAAGAAGGCCCATAGTTTGTTTTTTTTTTTTTTGGACAAGAAGCAATGACGATATTTGGGGAATAAACAATGTTGTTATGTTCTGTTGAATGGTGCACCAATCCTTTGAATTTGGTATCAACAAGCAAAATGTATCGCACATGGGGTAATGGTGCTTCTCCGATGTACCTAGTATGTATGATATAACGGGCGATCGTGCTTTGCCCTGCCGCAAAAAGCTCCTCTTCCCATCCCCCTAGAACAACATTCTCTTTCAGGCCTTTCAATCAATCAGTACGACCCCGTGCATCTATCTGCTCATATAAATTTAGGGAATGTGGGAAAAATTACTTTCGCAAACAAGGAAGCCTTGCTTCGCAAGCAACTACTTGTTGAGTAAAAAGTAGAAAGCATTCTTTGTGCATAAGGGGTGAAGCCCGAAAGCATTTTCTTGAATCGAGATGAGATTCCGGGATATGTGCTTTATCCCAACAGCTCCCCTCTGAACATAAAAATATTAAATTATTATATATTCCTCCTAGCAGCACATTCTTTGATTAGCTAGTCTAGTGTGCAGCAGCCATTTCACCAGCAGAACTTGTTTATCTATAACCCTTCCCGACAAGCTGAACAATTTGTTATCCTGCGTTCCGCCTTGTTTTATCCGGCTAGCTTGCTTGCCGCTTAAGGCGTTATGTTCGGGCCTATTACCTGAGAGTCAGTCACTCCACTTTGGAACCTACTCGAAAGGGCAGAAGGACAGCTAACAGACAGACAGTACTTCTCGCTTGGTTTGACTTGCTTGCTCCATTGACTCACAAAACGGAGAGAACCTAAACTAAAATGCAGAACAATAGGGCCCCGTGCTCTCCTCTCTCCCCCTTTTTTAGCCAACACCATCAATCATTGTTGTATTGGTCAAAGCTAAAAATCTGATGAATAGAAGGAAAGGAGATCAGAAAGATATGCGGACAACTTGACTATTGTATAGGAAACATGCTCTTTCCAAAAGGTGTGTATGCAAATAAAAAAAATCTCCTAGATAAGCTTTGTAACCGGACTGTCTTCCTAATAGAAGATATATTTGGCTATAAGCTTGTGCTTGTTTGGAGAGATCATCATAAATGATTGAAGTAAAGAGGAAAGGAGAGGGAGAAGCCCATCTATGCTTCCAGAACAATTGGTTCTTTCCGTAAATATAAATTGGAAGTAAATGGTAAAACTCATCCATAAATGGCCGAATAAAACCTTCTTGAGTCAAGAAATAAATAAGTATATTTTCTGTCTTTATGTTAATCCATTATCCATAAGAGTTCTTAAAATATATCCTTAGACAAACATATGACAATAACTTACTAAAATTGCTAAAACTTGGGTCTTAAAATGGTGCTAATTTATGATTTATCGTAAATGGTAAAAAATCATTATTACTAGAAACAGTGAACATAGATTTACCAATTATAGTAAGTACCCAATTTAATCACACAAAAATCCAATTGTCACCCATGTATTCTCTTGACATGTGAAAATAGCTTATTTATAATCTTTTTACTTTGTTGGTCTTGTTCTTCATTCTTGCCTCATTTGTTTGAATAATTCATCAACAAGTGTTAAAGAGGAGAAAGGACATCAGGACTTCAAGATGCTTTGCTATTCTCCCCACCTTCCTGGCATGATCTAATGATACTTGCTTACAAAAGAGCAACTATAATTTTGACCGCAATTTGGTTTTGCTTTTGCTTTTGCTTCTTTTTCTGTTAATTATGGTCTCTTGTCCCTGATTTCTCAATGTAGTTTTCATGTCACTATTGGAATCTGGGCAGCTGATGTTCGATGGGCTTTTTCCCTTCTTTTCTGATGCTAAACTTTGTAATGATTTTCCTTGAATGTTCAAAAAGTATATTGCTACAACTTGTTTTTTCATGTTACACAAGATGGCAACTGTCTGTTTTCAATTGATGCTGGAGGCTTATGTCTAGTTTTCTGATTATTCAATAGCATAATTACTATGCTCTGGGACCATTTATCTTTCCTGATTAGAAATGGGGTCCTGTTTGGGTACATGACAAATACAAGAGTTTTAAAAATGAACAATTCTTAACTATTAAAAAAATTGGTTCTATTGATTCCTTTGATTTTTATTTAACTATGTTTTCCGATTAGAAGCATCAGTGTTTGCTGCTTATTATCTTAGATGTTATATAATATAATATAAAATACCTGATTCAGTAACCAGTATTTGTTGGGCTGGGTGTGGAACCTTTTGGTTTACATTAACCAGGGCCTGATATTCTCCAAAACTTAGGCATCAAATTGGGTCTAAGAATGATTGGTGAGAGAGGGACAGATCAAAATCCAGCTCCATCTTGCCCCGTCTCTATTTACCCTCTAAAATTGGCTCCCTGCATGCTTAGCTTGGCAGGTGAGATAGGGTTGACCAATATCAAGTACATCCATTTTTTGGTGCTGGCAAAACCTGCTTTTAAGAAAGCTTGTTGCTATCCATAGATACATGTATGGGTATGGGTAATGCCTATATCTGGCTCAAAAGGCAATTCATTGCTTAATGCTTATCTTGCACTAGGAGTTCTGCTACATCTTAATGAGTCTAGTTATATCTAGTATTCTAGTATGACTGCCCTAGTTAGCTATAAACCCCATGCATTTGTATTAGTAATTGTGGGGGTTTTTTTTGTGGGGGGATAAATGCGGGCTGGATGTTTCTGAATTGCACTACTGTTCCCCAGGCTTCACCTTGTTTACTTCGGGGATGATATTTACAACTAAAAATTACAGGTGCTGTTGGGAGATGTCTATCTTTTTACTATCATATGGGGATTAGCTTACAGGTGCTGTCAGGAGATGTTTCTCTTTTTACCATCCTTAGGGGGGAGGTTTGGTGGTGGTTTGAAGTTGAGCATCAACCCTGACCGAAAAATGTTCTCCTTTCCTTTTTTGGGGGTTTTTTTTTTTTTTTGGGGGGGGGGGGCGAATAACCTTACCTTGGAAGAACCTTTATGTAAAATTCAATTTATCTTTTATCCGAAACGAAGTATATACGCAATGTAATGATCTATTGGCTGTGTAAAACAATATGGTCTTGCTTGTGGGAATTAGTTGACACCATTTTTTATGAAGATAACTACAATGTTACTATTGGCTTTAAGCTGGTGCTTATGACATACAGCAGTTTAGTTTTTCTGTTTCAGGTGACACATATCCTCAGCAGAAAGATGCCACTAATGGGCTATAGTTCTTATGGTTCAGCTGTAAGAACAACCTTGAGATGTATCTTTGTGTTCTGTATAAACAATTTGGAGTTATCTGGTGGTCAAAATCTGTTTGTAATTATAGATAAGAATTTAATTATGTGCTTTTTGGCTGTTCATATTGAGGTCTTTGGTGGTCTTCTGTATTATAGTGCTTCTCTATACCTAATAAAGTCTTGCCGGATATTTGGTGCAGGAAACGCCTCTTTGGTATGATAAATGATCTCCCAACTATATTTGAGGTTGTGACAGGAACTCCAAAGAAACCAGTAAAGGATAAGTCTTCGGTTTCAAATCATAGCAGCAACAAGTCCAAACCAAACTCTAAAGTGGTAAAAAGGACTTTTATTCTACCTAGTTTTTTCTCTTGATCTGGTGGAATGAATTGAATTATTAATTGGTGGATTTATGGTGGAATCACATATTGGGTACTTGGTGCAGCTCCTGCTATGTGGTGGGTTTTGCATGGATTCATGGAAATAATTGTCCAGACATGGGTCTGGTCATATCTGGACCTTTGAATGATTTCAATCTCTACTTATGCTGGTCTATGCATGAATGCCATTTGGATTTGTTTGATAAACCAAGTATCAGTTAGTGATGGCTATAGACTATCCTCACCTTTGTTTGTGTGAATTTTTCTTTTGTATGTGTGGTCTAATTTTTATGGCTACGGATTGTTCTCCCCATTTTATGTGTTAATCTTTCCCACATTAATAGACTTCTGGGAGTCATGTTTCTCTGTTTCTTGCAGTCTTGTAATCCTGGAATGGTTGAGTATGCAAATTCTACCCTGGGAAAGGGGAAAGGGTTTTGTCAAGACCCAGGGCACTAGATTTTGGGCGGTGAGAGTAGCTGTTTATCCTGGAATGGTTGAGTTTGCAAATTCTACCCTGGGAAAGGGGAAAGGGTTTTGTCAAGACCCAGGGCACTAGACTTTGGGCGGTGAGAGTAGCTGTTTATCCTAGGGGAGTTGTTTTATTTTCCCATGAAAATGGTGATACATTACGGGTCCCCATTGTGGTCTGAGTGGATGAGGAAAGATGAGGTCATGGTGTCTAGAAGAGAAGCAAGCATGTTCATCTTCCCAGTTCCCCTTTGACATGGATGGTCCTCACTTGAAATGTTTTCTGATGTACCTTATCCTTGCATTGATGCTTTCCATTGTCCTTTGATGATTGCATGTTTATTTGTTCCTTTATGTTATGTTTTACTTTCCTCTCAAATATTCGAAATATGCACTTGGAGCAAATGATTTTGCATTAAAAAATACAACCTTTATTGAAACTGGCCCCCGAAAAAAAGGGGGTGGGGGGGTGGGGGGAGTTATCTGTTTGTGTGCTTTAGTGTTAACTTCTATGGATGACTAATGGCTTTCCCTGTGCTTGCAACACTATTTCTTTTTCTGTTGAACCAAAGCAGCGGAGCTCTGAACCCCAGGGCAAGTTTTCAAAGGGGATGCAGTCAAAGGAAGAGGACGAAGGATTGGATGAGGAAGATGAAGATGAACATGGGGACACATTGTGTGGGGCGTGTGGGGAGAACTATGCGTCAGATGAGTTCTGGATCTGCTGTGACATTTGTGAGAAGTGGTTCCATGGCAAGTGTGTGAAGATAACCCCTGCTAGAGCCGAGCACATTAAGCAGTACAAGTGCCCCTCTTGCAGCAACAAAAGGGCTCGTTTACAATAGGAAGCAGGTTCCCACACTTTGTATGCTGGTGTGGTGGCTAACTGTCTAGTGAGGCCTGTTCTTTTCTCTGTGGTGCCGCTTTGGCCACATCATGTGTATGAGTACTTTAATTTTGGGAATCTGACTCTTCGACTCTATGATATTTACTGTGTAGGTCTTCTAAAAAATTACTCTTTATTTGATCAGAAATTAGGATATTATTTTTCATTAGAAAATTGTCGCCCTTCACCACTGGAGCAGCATGGTTTATACTTTTCTGATCTACATATTGTTCATTTAGCATTTTTTTTTCAGTTCATAGGAATTTGGTTGAAAATTGAAATTATTTAAATTACTAAGTAAGTTGTTTAGTTAGTAGGGAATTTTTTATTTAAATTGTTTTAATTTAATTTCCTTCCCCTTCATTTCACTTCCAATCGGATGTCGGTATTGTGGCCATGTTGGTTCTACAAATTCAGGTCCCATTGAGTTGCTACATTGGGCCAATGACTTTCTAGAATCTCGTCTATTCGTTCAGTTTCTTTTGATGGTTTTCTTCTAGTTATATTTGATTTCTTTTTGAAGATGTATATGTTTGTATCAGAAAGAAGAAAATTGCATCATACTTCAGGGCTGAGGTCCGAACTTCGATGGGATTTGCTCCAGTCGGAACTGAGGTTGATAATGATGGTTTTGGATACACTGTGAAACCTGTTATATGGTTGGTGGTACTGGAAATGCTACAAATGTTTATCTTGTAAAGTGCAAATCCGTAGAATGAATTTGATTTGGGGGTTCCTTGCTAGTTAGTAGCCTGAAAGAAGAATACTTTGTTATGTTCTGATTCTTAACTACTGTGCTCTATCACATTGACTTAGGTTTAGAGATTGTGCATCATAGTGCATTGGGGTTTAGGGTTGGCCATATGGATGTTTGACATTAAATGTGGGCATTAGACTGTTGATATAGCATCAATGTTCAAGTAGCATGCAATCATGTCATTGCAATTGAAGTGATGAACTGGTTTATATTTGCCACTGAGAGTAATCTGGGCAGTTTGGAAGTACAGTAGAAGAGAGTGGGAAAATTATTCTGTTTGGTAGTTTGGGAAATACTTGGAGATATCTAGATTGAACCCCCATTGTCATCAGATCTTAGGTTTCTGTCTAGGCCCATCTGAATCACAGGCGTACTGGGTCTCATCCGTTGCCAACTTGTATATATTCGAATGGTCATATGGAGTACCTAGTGACACGTGGAATGGAAAATTATGTGGTGATTGTGAACTTCAGGCTTTTGGTGATTTCATCTTAGCATCTCTTTTTAAGGATGCCTGGCTACCTTGTTTCAAAATATTCCTTAGGAAATTAATTGAAAATATTCCTTAGGAAATTAATTTTTTTTGCCCCATCTGGTTTCAAGGAAATAAAGGGAATAAAAGTGAAAATTAAATAAAATTTGTATGGAATTTTTTTATAACCATTTCCTGATATGACATGATTGTGCAAGTAATTACAAATATGATTTTTAAATTTGATTTTAATTTCCAAAAAAGAAAAAAAAACTTTTTTTTTTTTTTTTTTGGTGTGGTAAAATCAACCAAATCCCTTAAATTTGTTGTTGTTGATAAAAATGACATCGACAAAGTATATTTACAAAATATGTTAAAAGATTAAAATTGGATACACAATGATGGATTAAAATTCTCTTTTTTACTAAGATAAATAAGTTTTATATCATTTTGGAAGACAAATTATTAGGAAAGATGGATGAAGGTGGGATTCGACATCAGGTCTGAATGAGAAAACTGAAATAGTATCTGACAAGGGATCAGTCCCAATTGATCCTGATAGAGATTGGCCCGAGATCGGTCTTCATTGATCGTGCTTTAGTTTTAACCCAGTTTAATACAACTGATACTAACCATGCTGTATGGGATCGGCCGATCCCTCAATCCATGCCATGCTCTGATCTCAATGATTGAATCCTAAGCTCGAAGTAAATCCTATAATATCCCACACAAAAGTCTAAGAATTTGGATTATTGCTGCAAATTTTAACAGTTTCGCATCCACTATAGCTCATGGAAATGAAATGAAATGAAATGAAATCAATATCAAATTACAATTTTTTGTAATTTTTTTGTGGTAATTTTTTGTTATTACAATCTATTGATTGTGTAATTAACTTTGAAATATTTGAAATATGATTATTAAATTTTGGGCTATTTTAATTTATTATTAAATATTTTTTATTTGAAAAATAATAATAATATTATACTAGAAAAATATAATTATCAACATGATAGATTTTAAGTAGATTATAAAAAACTTTTTTTTTTTAATCAATTTCGTTCCCCCTCATTTTACTTGCAATTAGACTTCAGCATATATTTATTTCTAGGGTTAATTACACAGACACCTCTTTTACTGTAGTGAAAATACATAGAATTACCCTGCTTTTGTAAAAGCTACACAGAATATCCCTCTAACAATCCTATCATACAATCTCACCCACACCGTTACTTTTAATTTAACGGCAGAAGGTCAAATTTTTTTTTAAACAAAAATACTCTTACTAAGTGTCTTTTAGACAATTTTTTTTTTTAAAAAGGGTTTATTCTTTTTAGATGTTAAAAAAACTTTTTTACCTTCAAAACTTTTCAATTTCATTTTTATATTTTTTTTATTTTCTTTTTCATTTTCAAAAATGCACTTAGTAAGGGTATTTTTGTCTTATAAAAATTTGACCTTCTACCGTTAAATTAAAAATAACGATGTGGTTGTGATTGTATGATAGGATTGTTAGAAGGATATTCTGTGTAGTTTTTATAAAAATAGGATAGTTTTATATAATTTCATTACAGTAGAGGGGGTGTCTGTATAATTAACCCTTATTTCTATAACCCACTTGCAACAGTAAAGAGAATATATTTATTTTGATGGTCCTGTTGCAACACTGACAAAAATAATAAAAATGTATCAATCAGACAGTGAAGAATAAAAGATGAAGAATAATCATTGATGAGTTCTACATTAAAACTTACATCCATGCGTGGGTGGATCCCACTGATTCAATGGTTAGAATCCCCTTTATGAGATCTAAAAATGTAACTATATATAAATTACTTTTGTTTTAAATAGTTAAGTGAGTGGTCCCAAGGACCACTGAATTAGGGTTGGGGTCTTGGAGCTAAAATGTGCACATCAGTCTCATCCATAGAGGATGGGCTCCACCAATAAATGGGCTCCAGCATAGACATTATGTGGATTTCTAATATTGATATCCTTCTTTAAATAGAAATTTTGGAGCTTTAAGTCCAAACAAAAGAATGCTTATTAAATTAAAGGAAATAATAATGGTTTTAGGTAAAAAGACTTCCTAACATTTTTTCCTTTTCTTTTTAATTTTTAATGCAAAAATTTTCTTGGTGGAAAGAATGTGTTTGATGGTCTGTATGATAATGATCTAGCAATTCCTAAGACCCGTTTGGTATTTTACTTTTTTTATAAATTAACATTTTCTCTTGTATTTTTTATTAATCATTTTATTAGTTTTGTGATAATTATTTTGAAATAAAATTTAACTAAAGAGATTCGAGTCCATTAAAAAAAAAAAGAAAAGAAAAAAAAGAACACAGAAATGCAAGTAAGTATGGATGGAGAAATTCTAATTTAAATAAAAAAAATTGCAACTCCCACTTATGAAAATATATAAAAATACTAATACTCTTAACACTCAGAAATTTATAAGCTTAAAATAGTCTGATCATATCATCTCTATGGGCAGGATATTTGGGAACAGATGTAGTTTGACATATTCAAAATTCATGTGATCCATGTAATTCATCATAAATTCCATCGAAAAAAATAAGAATTGTTATAGTGGGCCCATGATCCAGATTTACATTCCACAGACCTGTGATTTTATGTCCACTCAGTGCTGATTCATTTTATTTGTCACAACAGTGTCACTTTGTGCCAAAGAGGTATCTTATCTACTTCTTATCCAAACTGACATGGTGCCACTTCTCTTATACATATGATTATCTTAATTTAGATGTCAGGAGAAAGAAAAAAAAAACCGTATAAAATAAGAATAATGATGACTTTATGTGTCTATCTTATTTTTATATTCAAAAATTTTCTTTTCAACATAATAGGGGAAGCGAAATAGTTACTTGTGCAGTTACTTAAACTTGAAATCATTTATTAAAGTACTTCAAATGGTAAGGATTAAGGAAGGGATTTCCCATGCTGATCATGTATGCTTGCCTTCTCACATGTAATCTATTTATTTAATTTTTTTAAGAGAAAAAAAAGGGGGAAAAGTTTACCACAACGTCAGGGCAGGGATCCTTTCCAACCATGGTTTTTAAGTATCGGAATAGAATCGATCGATCCCCATCCGAATTGGACGGTAGTGGCTAATTCCGATATGATATTTGAGACTTTTATTCTTTTGATATTTTTTAATTTAGTATTAGTCATGTGTCACTCTGTCATTGGTTCTATATGGATCCAATATGGATTTTCAGAGTGACCAATATTCTTTTCTGATATGGTGAACTAAAACAATGATTCCTACAATCTCTCATGTTCCAACATTCTCTCTTTCTTCTCTTAACATTTTCATTCTCCCTGACCATGTGAGATCCATTCGTTATATCATTTACCACACCCCATTGCTCTCTTGTGGACATTCCGTCATTCCCCACATTGGTATTGTAGGACACCCCAACCAAAAAATATAAGGAGGTATATAAGAGAGCAAAGTTTATAATGTCAATTTGAAGGAACTTTTCCTATACAGTAATCATACTTTTCAAATAGGATTTTTTTTATTAAAATAAAAAATTACTTAAATGGGTGTAACTAGTTGTCACCTAAGAAGTGAATCAAAAAAATTGTAACATTATTTGATTGTGTCATGTCTTATTTTCAAAATTATTTATGATAAACATTAAAAAAAGATATTAAATTTAATTTGAAAGTGACCTATTAATATATCAGTATGAAAGCTGTCATTGTCATTGCACATTTTTATCTTCATTGAAAATTATTTTATGGTATACTAAAATGGTAAAAATATAAATTATTATTATGATAGACTAAAATGGTAAAAAATAAGGTTAATTTTTTTCCCCCTCAAATATTGGTTATAACAACCAAGACTGGTCGCAATAAAGAGAGGCGAAGGAAAGTGAAATCAGTTTTGAAAATAAAATGAAAATTTAAGACTACCATTCAATCAAAGGAAGGGTGGCTCAAATGTTGATGCCATAATTCAAGGGTGGTGGATGAAGAAATAAAGGATTGTACAAATATACAAGTTCTTCAATAGAAGGGAACCATATTTACACACAATTAACAACTATGGATGGGGGTTGCACACAACATGGAGGACTCAAATCCTCTCCCGCCGTTGGAGGAATTCGAGGGCGATCCAACAGCTGGAGTTCCTCCAGCACGTATCCCAATACATCGGGATGTGTACTGGAGGAACTCCAATTGTTGGATCACCGCTGGAGAACTCTAACGGACTCCACTGGCAGGAGATGATTTTTACATAACATGGATGGATAAGAAGAATATACAGTTGTACCAACTGTACAAGATACAATCAATATTTTATGAAAAATTAAATACATGTATATATTCTAAGTATTAACAAAGTTGCATTTGTTGGATGCAAAATGGATAGATATAATTATAAAAAAAAAAAAAAAAATTCTAAAGTTTGCCTGCTATCTTTCTTGGGTTTGTCATTAATTGATAAAATACTTAAAAATAATATTTCCAATATTTTCTAAAAGTAATTTTCATTTTTCATGCTTCGGTGATGGAAAATCATTGTTCTGGGATTCAAAAAGAAAAGAGAAAGGACAATATTTAGTTGACTAAAATGCAAGTTTTTTAATTAGTTGGGGATGGATGTCGATTCTTCTTAATAATAATAAATTATGACATAAAGGTAGAAGTCTGTTCAAGGCGACACTATAGTGGTGTTGTATTCACACGGTTTGTTGGGCTTCAATTTAATTTTCAGTTTCATAGATTTCATAGGGTTGACATTGGTTGAATATTTCTCTTTATATGTTTTAGGACAACGATACTATCACTCAACCATAAATTAATCTTCAGGATTATATCTACTATCTTGTAGTGTAATTGACTACCATATAATTCTAACACCTCCCCTAATTTAGGGGAAGAGGGACTGACTCAATACCAAAGCGTAAAATAGTGGCAAAAAAAATTAAAATTCAACCCGGAAAAGAAACCCACATTTTGTTAGAGAGAGTCAATTGTAGATCAAATGATAATTATGCGAGAGGGTGTGAGAAAGGATCCCTATTCTATTCCATCGATTTGGGGATTTTTTTTAGTAGAAATATTTACGCACGTACTCTCACAACCTGACCATGTGGACCCCACACCAATATTCTCTTTTCTCCCCTACAATGAGGCCCTGTTGATGAAACAATTCCTGCATCATAATTAATGTAGTGTAAAGGATTCCACCATCGGCTTGGGAATCCTCTCGGAAAAAAGAAAACTCAAAATCCAGTGGCGAACTTGCGATCAAAATAGTGGAATAGCTTAAGGCACGATTGTTAGAAAAATGATTTTGGTGAAGCTTGCTTTCTTCTCTATTACAACATAAGAAGGAAAATAATTTTTTTTTTGTTTTTTGGTAAAAAATAGGAAGGAAAATCAAGAGCCCAGAAATGTAGTTGCCCATTAGGCATCTTTCCTACAGTGACAGCATAAATGCAGCTTTGATCATACCTAAGTGAGTCATTTGGGTTCGAATTAAAAGTAAACTGAAATATCTCCTCGCAAGGCCAGCTTGATTCAGAGTTATTCTTTTTTTCTTCTGCATAATTTGGCAAAAATTAGGGTTTGGAGTAGTCAAGATTAAATTTGGGTAAGAAACTTGGATCGGATTGGGGGAAGGTGAATAACTCAAGATAGAGAGAAGGATCTATCACTGGGAGTTGGGATTTGGGATTTGGAAAAGGAATAGGCACTAACAAGTAACACCATAAAGATCTGCAATTCGATCAAGATCTCGGTGGCAACTTCTATCCAAAATTTTTAATGAGTATTTAACTTGCATCAAATTTATTAAATGCCATTTAATGTAATGAAATAAAAAAAATTCATTGATCAAGGAGTCAGATGACTCAGATCAGAACTACAATCAATCATTAATATAACAGTAAATAAATAAAACTTATCTCTTTAATCAATATGGAAATCAAACCACGATCTTATCATCCATCCATATATATTATATATCATGGGGCAAGGGAGGAGAGGGAGCTGCTGCTGGCAGGCTTAGCTCCCAAGTCCCAACTTGAAAGAATCTCTTACATACTAATAAATTATATAATGGGCATGCCATAATCATGTCATTTTGAAAAAAAAATTCTAAATCCAACAGCCTTATTTAAACCTTCTTGATAAGAGATAACTAGTTTATCAACAGTCAACTCAACTCACGGGAACATATAAGTATAAATTTTTTTTTTGGCGGAAGAATAAACCAACTTTAATTCTTTACATTAGTAAGCATCCTAATATAACCAGCAGAAACCAAGGTCCCATGACAAAAACGTAAACGGATAAGCTTTAAAGAGAAACAAAAATTATTTATATATTTAAAACAACAAAATAAAATAAAAAAAAACACTTTTTTTGGTTTTCCATTACTGCAACTTTTGAGTTCATCTCTCAGTTCAGTGTTGTTCACGATGTCTAAGTTCTCTTGATTCTTTACAAACACAGGTCTAAGAAACTCACAAGTCGTGATCATAGTGGTGGCAGCGTGGCAGACATGGACATGGAAGCTCATCGAGGGCCTAGTCATCTGTAACAGACAGCCCCATCCACCTTTAACTTAATTCCGAACAGCCATCTCTTCTCCGTTCAGTGTCGTTCATGATGGCAAGTTCTCTTGATTCTTAGCAGACAGACGTTTGAGAAACTCATAAGTGGTGATCATGGTGGTTGCAGACATGGACATGGAAGCCCATCGAGGCCCTAATCCTCTGTAACAGGCAGCCCATCCACCTTCTTTAACTAAATTCCTAACAGTCTGTCCAATTGTTGGGGGCCGACGCCCATTCTCTTCCCCATCCAAAACCTGCAATCTCGTCTTGATTGTATCCAGCGGCATTGTAATCAATGCCGAAACCCCACCTGCCATAGCTGCACTCACACCTTGCACTGCCATCACTGTTTTCGAATCTGGCCGGAAGCTGGCACTGCTGCTACCCTCCTTGTTCTCATCGTCTCTCTTGCAGAGATAGCAACCTACTCCACCCCAAACAAATCTCTGCGCCATCGAATACGATGCCCACCAAACTGCATTCGAGGGCGCGTAAGTCACTATGGACATACCAAATCCCCTGTACAGACCCCGCAATCCATCAGCGTTGATGATTTTCCTAAAAGCATCGATCCCACCACGATATTTACAAGGGGATACATTGGTGCCGTTGGGAATGCCGGTGTTGCCTTGGACCATCAGCCGTTGGCTGACCACATCGATCGGCGTCCAAACGAGCTGTGCGGCCATTGCAGCGCTCAGTCCCGCTGCAGCGTTGGCAATCGCAGCGGCCGTTGGTTCTGGGAAACCCAAACGGATTGTTGCGGTTCCCACACTACTCTTGGTGACCTCGAGAGCCGTCATGTACAGTGCCCGAGCAGGGATTGTTCCCATCAGGGAAGTGCCAAAGCCTCTGTAGAGGCCTCTGATGCCCTCGTGGCGCAAGATAGCGAAGGCCGTTCTGATGGAAGAAAGCTGCGTTTGTAATACCTGCTGCCGAGTCTTGAGGACGACGACAGGGTAAAGGGTAGCAGAGACTCCAGAGAAAAGCGCGGCGCCAAGGAAAAAGAACTTAGATTTGTCCAGCATTTGCCAATCGATATCCGCCGGAAGATGTATTTCTGGCGCCGAATCTTCTTCGGCAGCAGTGCTCAAACTCATCTTCGCCACTTTCGATGATTATAGATTAGATGGAGAACAAATTTGGAGTGAGAAAAACCGAAACCCTTTCCCTTCTTCCCTTTTTCACCTCTGATATACTTTCATATGAAAACCAAAACTATACAAAACAGCGAAGATATCTCCCGAAAGAGAAAACCAGAAAACAAAAAAAAAACCTCAAAAAGCTGAAACCTAACCCTAAACCATCTGCTGTAGAAAGGTAAAGAAGAAGATCGTATATAATACAGATTACCGAATTAATCACAATGATCTTATAATACAGTTTCGAAATTACAGTTTGTTAATGTAAATTTTTTCCTCTTCCAAAACGAGACTTTAGATAGAGTTAGCACGTGGATTAGCATGTAGGGATCGAACATTTCTCAGAAATAAGATCTGATAGAGTGATGCTTCTTACCAGGAAGATGAAGTTAATCCTCGACAAAAGCATCATCTTCAGACGCCGATCGAAATAATTCCTCGGTGATATCAAATCTTGCCGTTGCCGGCAAATATAAAAATTCACTCATCAGATGAAAATAAGAACAACAAAGGAGATGAACAACGACTACAAACAACTATGATATTTACAGGAAGAGAGAGAGAGAGAGAGAGAAGAGAGAGAGAGAGAAGAGAAGAAAGAGAGAGAGAGAGAGGCTTAGCTTCTTCGAGAAAAACTATGGAGTTTATAACCACTGGATCCGAGACGCCTCAAAACAAAAACGAGGGGCGTAGGGGCGACTGGGAAGAAAGGAAGGGGCCAACGAGGGTGAGGCCTGCGGGTTGGGCGCTTCAGCGTTTTCAGTTTTAGGGGTTTTTTTCGGAGATACAGGGATTTGTGCACGTGTCGATTTATGGTTGCATGAGATTTTTAGGGTTTTGGTAATCGGTGGTTGAAATAAGACTTTGACACGTATGACTCGACATCAAGTGTCAGTCCTATCCACAAACGCTTATCCGTGGGACCGATACCGTTCCCAACCCTGACCCGGATCGTTTTGAATCGGGCTGATTGGTAATTGCGTTATATGTGTGAAAAATCCGATCCAACCGTGTTGACTCGGGTTGTGGTTGAGGCTAATCCTCATCCCTTAAACCATGGATGAATGAATTTTTGTTTGGTTAATATTAATTTAATTTAATTTTAAATTGTTCTGAATGTTCTTTGAATCAAAAACTAAAAATTTCCATAAATTTAAATTTCCATAAAGTTTCACAAATTTATGGAAATTTTTTTATTCTTTTTGGGATTTTAATTTCTAGGATCCAACCGATTCCAAGCCAATTTATGGAACTTCACCATTATTATTGTCAGTTCCAATGGAAAACATTTGACTAATTAAAATAATTAAGATATAAAGTTTTGTTAGATTCTCTGTAATCTCTTTTATATATATATATATATATATATATATATATATATATATATATATATATATATATATATATATATTGTAGAAATTTATTTTTGTTTCACTTGCTATATAAGTCAAACTAATTAATAAAGATGAAAAAATAATTTAAATTAGTAAGTGATTAATGCAATAACAACAACATGTAGGGTATTTCAAACAAACCATTTTTTAGATAGAGGGAGTATTTATTTTTTCATGTCAAAATTAGATGAAATCATTGTTACTTATTATAATGAGGAAATTATCTATTAGAAGCAAAAGAAGGTTTTAAGAAACTCCAAGGGGGTAGTTCACTTGGCAAGGAGCCTACGCTTCAGGAAACAGAAGGTCTTGAGTTCGACTCCATTTACTGTCTTGGGGCCATTAACCTGGAGGTATTAAGTGTTTTTTTTTCCTACTATGGGAGCGAGTGGAATGGTTCTCATTCAATCCAGGAATGACCCGATCCATGTAGTTGTGGGGTCAGTATGAGCCCATAGGATTAGTCAGGCGAATGGTCTAGATACCCGTTGTTAGCAAAAAAAATTTATAATAAAGAAATTTTGTTATAATCAAAGTTGATGAATTTATCTTTTCGTAGTATAACACAATTTTTTTTAAAGAATGGTAGAACCTATATTTCGTGTGTGTACTCAAATAGCATGGTGACAAGTCAACTTTAAAGATTATTTTAATAATTTATTATTATTTTTTTTAACTTTAGACTAAAAGAACTTTTGAATAAGACAATTTATAATTATTTTATAAAATTCAAGGAAATTTGTGGGTAGCACAAACATCCAAATAGGGTATATTAACACCTAGATTTGTCATGTAATAATTCATGTGCACTTGAAATTTTTTGGTTAAGTAGACCCAACATTTCCTCTCATGTCATGTTTTAGCTCACTTGAAGTTGTCCAATTGGCAAAACAACGATGCATAAATCTAGTATTAACAAGAGGGTACGTAGAAGTATCAATGGTGAATGGATAGATAATCAGAGGGTATGCTATTAAATGAGAGGGTCGGACAGTAAATGATTAAATTTGAGGCTAAAATTGATATGTTGTCAATTTATTCTGTTTTTAAATATCCAAAGGTTAATTATTCCACATAACAAAATAAATATGTCCGTGTACGAAAATTTTCCATCGATAGTCAACAACATCAATTTCACCTTTAGAGATTGTTACGGTTGGAAATCACCTCACGGTTTGTGATTCGAGCAACCTGCAATCACAGAAGTTAAACAAAAGAGTTGGACGACTAAGTCCCGAGTACAGTCCGATGCCTAAGTCAAATTCCTAATGTAAACAATCAAGAGATAACTTCCTGTTATCTCTAGTTTAGAAAAAGAGGGGAACGATGAGAGAGTTTAAGCGTCTGAAAGAACTGATGGTGAATAGTGAGATTGTGAGAGAGTCTTACCTTGGAGATTCGTTCTTTACTTATAGAGATTGAGAAGAAGCATGGAGGTACTAGGACTCAAAGAAGTAGATCGCCAATAGGACTGTCAGGTGTCGCTCTGAGGGACACCCAGGTCAAAGACTCCGAGTAGGAGTGAGAGACTGTAGCTAAGGAAGCTAAGTCGGTCAGTAATGAGAGTGACACGTGTCACCATACAAATGGTTATAGGGCCTTGACGGTCGACAACGTATTGTACTAGGAGAAGGACTCCTATGACATAACCTAGTCGTCTTAGGACTCTGACCTCCGACCAGAAAATGTAACCCAGTGGAACTATGCCACTGACCAAGCACCGTGTCCTAATAGGACTGTATCTCTGTCCACGAGAAGCATCCGGTTAGGATTATGACTCCTAGCGTGAAAAGCAGAGCGCTACATTGTTTGTCTGATCGGCTTAGCCGACTTTGGGTGTCACGTGTAAAAATTTCATTGGGTAATATTTTTCTCCCATAATAGAGATTTATATAAATAGATATAAATTGATTTAATTGAATAAAATAATCAACTCATTTAAGGGTTTTTTTTTCAACTATAATGGGTGAGCTACATGAATCCTATTTTGCTATTCAACCATCTTTAAAGATTTAAATTGAATACCAAACGTAAAAGGATGGTCAGTCGACTCAGTCCCGTAGAAATTCATGGATGAACCATTGATGAACTATGTGGAAGGGTGATTTGGTAATATTACTTGATGGATATATAGGGAATTGTTACTCAAAGCATTGTCGTGCATCCTCATGTTACCCTCGAATTTTTTAATAGCCACTTGCTAAAGTCCATCAGCTGGAAACTTCACTATATATGTGAGTAGACCTTCATGTCTACTTGCTAAAAATTTTAGTCTCATCTGACCATAGTTGCCATAAAAATAAACCCATCTCCAAACCCTATTTCCATTAGATAATATAATAAAAAAAAATTTTCATCTAAACCCCATCAAAGATCATTAACATCATCTACACCCACAAGAATGTAGAAACATCATTTATACCCTAAAACTTTGGTTGTGGTAATCAAAGAAGTCCACTTCGTCAGTTGATTCCTGTTAATTGCTGATGTCAGTTGAAATGAAACTTTCCATGGGCAATACTGTCCTTAGAGTAAAGGTAAAAGACCATTTTACCCTTCTTCTTCTTCTTCTTCTTCTTCTTTCTTTCTTTCTTTCTTCTTCTTCTTTCCTCTTCTGCTCTTCTCCAACAGATGGTTAGATTCATTTGACAGGAACCCGAGGAGAAATCCAATGAGATCTCTGTCTCCTCCCCTAACACTTTTCTCTCCAATTTCTTCTTCCCAAAAAAGAAAATCGTTGGATTGTTGCAGATGAGAAGGAAGAACATTATTTTCCATTTTTTTTTTCCAGATTTTACTAGGTCTGCATGCCTCATGCCTGGTCTTACATTGTTAACTTAACTATTACTGAAAGCTTGAAACAACGAAAGACAAGAGAAGAGAAAAGAGGGGCGAAATGAAGGGAAGAACAGATAAGAGAGATCTATGAGTTTCTTGACCAAACTGTACGATGGACAGTGATGACAGGTCGAACTTAGTTTCAGAATAAAAAATTGATTTTCAAGAACTTTACTTTTAGAATATTTTAATCATGAAAAAAAAAAGAAAAACAAAAACAAAAGAAACAGGAGTAGAAACCATGGCTAGAATCAAACAAATTCTATGGTCCAGTCAAAGCTACGATTGTTCCTCTCTCTTGGTCGGCGGATAGTTTCTTCAACTTTCCTTCCCAATCTTCTCCACAAGGTTCAGTAGGTCAGTAACAGACCACATTTAAAAAAAAAAAAAAAACAACCTGAACCGGGTAGAGATGAAGTGAATCTCAAATAAATAGTTTCAGTCAGCTTCGTCGTCGGCACTGTGTTCACCAACAAGAGATGAGTGTTCCCATGGATTTTGGGGGCTTCCGGTGCCCTGATTTGGCTGGACTAGTGGTTGAAGTTTTATGGTTTCTAACAACCCTAACTATTCTGTTTCACGATTTTGAAGAGACGGAGATGGGTGGACCAGTTGCTGAAGTTCTGTGGTTTCTAACAACCCTAACTACTCTGTTTGAAGATTTTGGGGAGACAGAGATGGTTTCCATGATATTTGATGCTAGAGGAACAATCGTCCACCCACAGTTCACCTTCGTCGAAAGTTTTGAGGTCGAGAGTGACATGGATTGGCCATCCAGCAGCAGGAATTGCCAAGTGTTTTCCAAAACACTAAGAGGTGTTTACCTGAGGGTTTTAATGGTAGAAATAAATGGAATTCTTTCATTTCTTTTGAATTCTTCTACTGTTATCGTTTTCATGGACGGAGAAATGCTTTTGATCTTTTATTTCTGGTGCATTGAACAGCTATGTGAGTTTTAGTTGAGGATATAAACTAGGGTGGGTTTTGGACTGTGATCGGTGAGAATGAGAATGGTGGGGAAAATCTTCGCATTTGTCAAATTAGTACTGTATCGCTTCAGTTCATACATTTTGATTCTTGTTTGGTTCTATTTTCAGTTCTGCATATCAGAATGTGAGGAAAAAGAAGGGAGGGAAAATGGGTGAAAGGAATCTCCATATAATATCGAAGGTCAAAATAGTAAATCAATATAATTGTTTAATTTTTCATTTTATTATATGAGGGGTAAAACTGTATTTTAACAATTTTAGTGATTTCCGTCAGTTAAGTGGACCTATGTGATGTTTTTGCAATCTTATAGGTGTAGATGATGTTAACAATCCTTGATAGGGTGTAGATGAAATTTTTTCTATAATAAATTTGAAAAGTTTATGCAAGCAGATGACTTTCGGCTTACATGTGTCCCCCCACAAATTATTAATAATTGAGAAAATTACTTGATCTACCCTTGAACTATGGACTAATTACATTTACTATCCAATAATTTCTGACAATTACACATACCACCTTCAATTGGAGAAACGTGTAACAAAAAATTCTATTCTATTAACAATGTTAAGTCTAAATTTTAAAAGACAACTTTGCCCCTTATCTTGTTTCCAATTCTTTTTCTACTTCATAATAGGTAAAAAAAAAAAAAAAAAAGAGAATTGTATAAAGAACTGTTCTCTCTTTGATCCTTTGTCTTTTTACCTATTGTGAATAAGAACAATGGGAAAATGGATGAAGACAAAATTGTCTTTTAAAATTTAGACTTAACACCATAATAGAATGGACCTTTTCGATACACGTTTTAGAAATTAGAGGTGGTATATGTAATTGTCAGAAACTAATGGATGATAGGTGTAATTAGTCCATAGTCTAGGAGTAGGTGTAATTAATCCATAGTTTAGGAGTAGTACGAATAATTTACCTTCAATATTTTTTCTCCTTAAAAAACAAATACACTTTTTAATTATCTGAGTGAGCACATCGTTAGAGATAACAATACGTTTGAATTTCTTAGGCTTTGTTTGGTTGCGAGAGGAATTGAAAGGAAAGGAAAGGAAATGAAAATTTTAAACTTTAAATGAAAATTTTTGTATTGATTATAGGACAAGACATGCTATCACATTACGTTATAACTAATTCTAAATTATTTCATATTTAATTATTAAATTACACTTCACTTTACATCCAAATCCTTTCCATTTGAGACGGAAAATAAATTTTACATCTTATAAGTATCATTACTAAATATGTTAAGATGTTTAAGTAATTTATACAATTATCTCGTACGACTATAAAATTTTTTATTTAAAGTTAAAAAATTTCACTTCCCTTTCCTTCAATTCCCTTGCAACTAAACAAAACCTTAAAGAAATGTAATTTAATGAAATAAGAACTACCCAAGATAAGGAGAGTTGAAACATCCATTGATACATAAAATCCTTTCCTATAAAATAGAGAAAGTACCAACGATAGTGGTACAGAATTTCAACACAAAATTATTCTGAGATTTAAACTTTCATATGATATTAGATGCCATACGATCTTCCTGATGTCTTTCTTCCTCAACTACTTCCGCTGTTTCTCCAGGCCAAAACAACATAGGGAAATCTACAGGATGGCCTATAAAGTTGATGTGTTGAAATAGAATAAATTTTGAGAATTTATTATTTGAGATTTTGAGACTTCAAAATATAATTTTAAAATTTAAAATTTTGATTAATGTTTGTATAAAAATTATGCATTTGATAACAATGTTCTGCTAACCTTTTAAATATCCATCTTCTTCTTTTTCACGGTAACATCAAAACTGTCCTTATATATATTGAATAGTCCGATAGTAAGAAGTGATCCTAAATCTTTTCCTTTTTTTAATTATTCTTTGTAATTTTTAAAAATAAGATTCTTTCCCTTTTTCCCAACAAGCACTTAAAAATAGATTTTTTTTTCTATTTTCTTTTCCAACCAAATAAACTTGACCCAATAAATTCAGTGAATTATTTAATTGTTTTCCAGTTTTTAACCTATGATCACATTCATAATGATGATGAAATTTGATCAAGGTTTTAAATACAATATTGAGCATATCCAAAATCGATTGATCGAGTTAATGTACAGTTCTAATGGAAACTAATACATGACTGATACCATATAACAACAAAAAAAATCTTATCCCAACTAAATGAAGTTGGATTCTTGTCCTTCAATCAGCTCTGTTCGATGTCATACTTAAAACAAGGCCTAAGCTATGTATGTCTTTCTTCACTACCTCACCTAGGGTCATCTTAGGTCTACCCCTAGTTCTTTTAGATCCTTCAATCTAAATCAAATCACTCCTCCATTCAGGAGCATCTAACGGTCTCCGTTGAACATAATCATATCATCTCAAACGGTTTTTTCGTAGTTTATCATATGTCAGCACTACTCCTAAATCAACTATAATACCATCATTCCTTATCTTATCTTTTCTAGTTTTACCATACATTCATTTCAACATTCTTATTTCAGCTACACTAAGTTTAACTATATGATGTTTCTTAACTACCCATCATTCTGCACTATATATCATAGCCGGTTGAATAACTATCTTATAATTTTTTTTTTAAGTTTTAAAAGAATACACCGATATCACGGCACTTCAGACACACCTCTCCACTTCATCCATCATATTTTAATCCTAGGAGTGTCAATCTTGAGACCGCACTGTGTCCCCCGAACCAGACAGACTGGTTAAAAATCACACTGAATCATATCGATTACTAATAGATCGTTCACGGTGCAAGGGTGTAAACTAATGGTCGCCTAACTGGACCAATCGATTAAAACCCGAATGATTATAGACCGACTAAGGACCGATTAAACTGATATAAGTTTGTTCTTTTTTTTTTTTCTCACCCATTTTTTCCATCCCTTTTTTTTTACTTTTTACTTTATCTTTTTTATAACATCTTTTTCTCTCTCTAATAGTCTAACATTTACTTTTGTAAAAAGCTAAACAGTAACATCAGTCAGAGACTCACAGTGCAAACCGAACTGACATCTTGGAAGACATCAGTGGTTATGGAGAAATACCATAGCTTAAAACAGAACTACTCATTCTCAGCTTCACACCATGCAATTGAATTTTTTTTGACAGTTTATTCAATTTTAAAACTTATGCAACATGAAGACAAAATTGTTGAAAATTAGGGCCGACTCCACTCTACCATCCATCTTAGGACCTTGTGAAAGTAGTACTTGCAGTGAATACAACCTTATTTAATCAGATTGCAAGGGGTCTTTTGATAGACCGAATAGTAGCATAACTGAACATAAAACCGAATAAGATAACCGATTATGTACGTTAGTAGTCCAATTGAATCGATTAACATAAGACCGATTAAGGACCCAGACCGACTAGACTGAATATAAACGAGTCAATAACTTGTAAATCAAGACCGATTAATTAAATATGTCGATTATGATCCAAGGGGTTAAATTGGTGGGAACCGATTATGCCCGACCGAGACCGATCGATTATTAACACCCCTATTTAATCCTATATGAAACATCATTCTTTATATTACCTTCTTTATCTATGATTGAATTAAAATGATCACCTTATAGTATCTCTCTCAAAAATATATAAAATAATAATGTAATATAATATTACAATAAATTCAGATTAGGGATCCATCAAATCCAAAATCAATACGACTCGAAAATACCGGTTACTTCAACCATTGATTTGATGATTAGAAAAAATATAAAAAACCGAACAAACAAAACTGCAAAGTTAGTTCTCATTAAAAAAAAAAAAAAAAAAAAAACACTATTAACCTTAACTTTTCTATGAAATGGTTAAGAACATGTTGGAACTTTCTATCGTCTTCCCGGGTCCTCCCGTTCCCACTAGAATCCTTACAAACTCGAAGAACCGCATGAGTTCCAGAAACAAAAACTCTGTTTCTCTCTGGATACTTCACCTCTCTATAAAAGATGAAACCAGCAGAATATGTGAGCCATCCTTTCAACGAAAAGAGGAAAAAAAAAAAAAAAAAATCAGTAAAATGGATTTCAGGTTCATGGGTTTCGATGGTGATATGATCCAGACCATCCAGCATATGCTGGAGTTCGCCGAGGAGTCCGAGAAGCCCGCTAATGCACCCAGTCGGACTTACGTTCGAGACGCTAAGGCCATGGCTAACACCCCTGCGGATGTCAAGGAGTATCCGAACAGTTACGTATTCATCGTGGACATGCCTGGTGTCAAGCCCGGCGACATCAAAGTGCAGGTGGAGGATAACACGCTACTCATCAGCGGAGAGAGAAAGCGTGAGGAGAAGGAAGGAGCAAAGTACGTTAGGATGGAGCGTAGGGTGGGGAAGTTCATGAGGAAATTTCCGCTCCCTGAGAATGCTAACCCTGAAGCAATCACCGCTGTTTATCAGGATGGTGTGCTCACTGTTACCGTCGAGAAGCTGCCTCCGCCGGAACCCAAGAAATCTAAGAACATCGAAGTCAAGATCGCCTGAAACTTAAGACATGTTATCATCCCACATCCTACCGCAGGATAGGATTGGATGCAAGGAGAAGATGAGAGACGACAATGTTGTAAGCAGAGTGTTTGTGTGGGTTTCCTTTTTTTTTTTTTTTTTTTTTGGGTCTGGGTTTCGAAACTGGGTTGTTGGTCTGTTGTGTTCATCTTCTGGTCAAGAAGATGATAGCACTGTTGTTCTTTTTTTTTTTTGTTTTTGGAAGATCAAGTCCGATTAATGAATGTACTAAAATCAAATCCATCAGAAAGAGAATAGAGAAAAAAAAGAAGAAAAAAAGATTCAACTATTGTTCTTCGTGAAACGATACCAAAATCGTGAAGCTAGTAAAAGGTACTTAAAAATGGTTCAGCAACAAACCAATAAAAATTTCGACAATTGCGCAAGAACTCAAAAACATGAACCCTAAATTATCTAATTGAACTATCCGAATCTAAACTCTGATAATTCAGAACATAATCTGTCTGATCTCATTAGATATCTAATTAAAAACAATCTAATTAATAATAATAAAAATTAACAGTTAATAACATCGAGGATTGTTAAAGATTCAATGAGAATATAACGGTAATCAATTTAATTAGATTATGTAGAAGTTGATTTGTCAGTAGTAGAGGGTCCTCGTCTTCTATGGTAGGGATAAAACATGAGTCTTCTACTCATTTTAGACATTCTGGAGAGAAGGCACAAGGAGTTTCTACCTTTCGCAGCTCTCTTTCGCATGTGAAAACGGTTTTTACTTCTGCTACAAGGTACCATTATATCTTCCCATGGTGAGTCCTCAATCCCTTCCGGGCAACTGCCATTTTTCGTTAGTAGCTTATTTTCCCTTACGAATAGAGCGATAAAAAAGCCTTCCAAGTCTTGGATGGGATCTGTCCGCAGCAAATGCTCAGCTGCATAAATATAAAACAAACAGGTCAAAAAACTGTAAAATACGACTGTAATCGAAGGATGGCGGAGGGTAGTGACACTGCTTTTTCAGGGATACACTCACAGCCCTCAAAGACGGGTAGTCCACGGCGACACCACTGAGGAAACGTCGTCATCAGCTGAAAACCATAGGATCGGGCAAGAGGCAAAACTGAGTTGACCACATCCTCATTTTCCATCTGGTGGATGGAACAGGTACTATAAACAATTTTCTCAACTGCCGGAACTGCAAAATAAAATGGTGACAGATATTATCATATTCATAAAGCATAGAACAGGTTACTCTTGGAAACAATTCATCTTAGCATAACAATAACTTGAAAGGAAGCCCACATAAAGATATATACTTACAAGATAATGCATGCGACAGAGCTTTTACTTGAAAAGCAGCAAGTTTTCTTATCCTCTCAGTATCAGCAGCACCCACAGAATGAGCTATGCAAAATTGAGAGACGTGATTAAATATTGAACAATTTTTTTAATTAGAATACCCAGACTAACTAATTGATAGTTACAGTGATACTCATAACAGCATGTAGAGTTAAAATGTTATGCATGAATACCAGAAAGATACAATCTCAAATCTCAAATGGATGGTTAATATTGACATTTAAAGCTGAGAAAACCATGTTTTGATGTTACTGTAATACAAAAGAAGTATAACTGGGGTTGGCTTGGAAGACAATGGATTTCATGAACTGTTTCTCAAAAGTTGCTGTGCAACAATATTCTTAAAAATATTTTATTTTTACATCTCAAAGTTCTTAACAAGATTAAAAGGATGAAAAGAAGTAAGATGAAATTGACAATTACACAGCTAATGGAAGATAACAAGTTCTAACAACCACCTTTTGTATGTGATGGGAGTAGATGATCCAATCTGTCAGCAGCAGTTCCAGAGCCAGAGCAGGAAGGATCTAGGAGAATAGCGCGTACCTACACAACCAGAGAAAACTGTTAAATAATGATACATGCCACACTAACATGATTTAAAATGTTACCAGGAAATGCCAAGGAAAGTTGGTAAGCAGTTGTCTATCAACAAACAACATTTCTTTGCTAAAGAGAAACCTACGGCCCATTCTTGGATGGTCCGGGTAAACTCTGGATCCATATAGACCCCACCATCTACATGTACCAGGTCAATCCAAAGCCTATGAGAAACCATCATCAAGTCTTGTGTGAGTGGCCCAAGAAATGAGGAATCAAACTCAGGACCTCTGGTACTTGAGGCATGGTCCCTTGCCAACTGACCATCAACAAACAATGATAACAAATAGTTGAAGCTAATGTCCCCTGTTTGGGGAGATGACAAATCTGAATAAAATGTTGTAGCTCTACACATTTAATCATCTAGAATCTCTAGAACCTTTTAGTACATACCTTGGAATACAGGGGATTTTTCGGATTTAAGTTTAAGAAGTCACCATGCAAAACTTCCACATCTAGGGATCAGGTTAAGGTATAAAAGATCAATAAATGGTAGCACAGAAACTAGACCAAACAAAGATTAACCAAAAAAGAACTTCAGAAAATTTAAAAAAAAAAAGCATAAATGAAGAGAAAAAAGGAAAGCATGCACAAGAAACTGATATAGGAATTATTTGATGAGCCCTATTCTGCTTACATGGATTTATGCATGCCAAATGGGGTGCAGACTCCTTAAAATTAAGCAACCAACCCCCCCCAGTTTTCAAAATCTTCTTTTTTTTGGGAGATGGGATTAATATCCACCCACAGCACAACACATTGCTTTGAAGTAGCCATCCAGTCAAGTGAACAGCACTGTGCCGAGCTGATCTGATAATTGGAAGTTCTATAAAACACCTTCAAGAATCAAAAGTAATATTTTTAAAAGGTAAAAGGAACAAATTTCGACAGATTAATAAAAAATGAAAATTTTTTCTGGTGGTTAATATGATGAAAACAATGACTTGTAAAAAATCTGGTTCAGAAAGAACAAGAGTATAGGCCACTAATCAGAGGAAGAGTAAGTTAATATATATGTATATATATCTATATATATATATATATATCCACTGCACAAGGCTCCCGTCACTGCGGGGTCTGGGAGGGGTATATGTATACAGAATATTACATGGATATATGATATATTAATAAAATATTCCAAACTTACCTGGACATACATGATACATCCATCAATATGTTAAAAACAATCTTCGCCAATCTTTTGAATGGATCACGGAACTACAATATCCTGGATAAAAAAGCATTTAGCAAGAACACAGCCACATAGAAGTGGATTGGATCCACAACCAGGAAAGGATACTGGGAGCTCCAGACCGTCTGATAGTGTCTTCCAAACGTTTAACCCTTTCCTTATTTAGTTCACATGCTATAATCTTCCCGTTTCCTCTCATGAGAGCTGCAAGGTGAACAGTTTTGTTTCCTGGGGCTGAACAAGCGTCAAGAACCTTCAAACAGATATCCAAGAGACGGGTTAGATAATTGTGAGGAATTCAAAAAAAAAAAAAAAAAAAAAAAAGAAAGAAAAAAAAAATGTGGAGTAAAATGCTGAAGAAATTTCTTCAACATTAGATCAAGGACAGAATCTCTTCAGGTTAATCCATTTCATGTAGTTTAAAACCATGATAAAAGGACTACAAGAAGCTTATTTTAGCTAAAAAATGGTAGAACAGGACACATTGAAACAGAGAAAGGAGCAAAATCGGGAGATGGGTAGATGAAAATTTTTTGTAGTGTAGAAGAACCTATTTACTGCACTAAGGCCTTACAAATCAAAATAGAATAATGTTTAGGGGTCAGCCATCTAGAGAACCCCCAAATTGGATTAGGCCTCGTAGAATAAAAAAGTTCCTCAAAAAACGCAATGCAATAGGGGAGGGGGATACCATGTGCTGCAATGCAATTGGTAGGGGTCTGCTTGACCCCTGGGTTCTCTTAGCATTGTCAGTAAAACATGTTAAGAATGCACTGTATCTAGATTAACTTATAGCTCAAAAAAGCACTTTCTAACAGTTGCTACTGGAAAGGCAACATTCTAGTTGTTGCTTTTTATTGTTCAAATCTTCAGATATGTTCTTTGGGTTTGTAACTTAAGCTACATCACAGTGTTGTGGATTGGACTTTTTTTGCCTTCCCAGTACAACAGGCACATAAGTACAACCTATAATGTTCTTCTGGGTAATGTAACTCTAAAATAACATAGCAAAACTATATTTTTAGTCTACATTGCTCTCCTTTTATTATTGTGAGGCCCAAATATTATCAACTACTCTCCCACGATGAATGAGCAGAGGACCTCTTTGCCTGGTTATTGATATTGTAGGACAATGTACCCAAGATGGTGAAGACAAACCCGCAATAGGCAGACCACCCTGTCCTTACCTCCTGCGTCCACCAGTGCCTCTGTCTAATCACTGACAGTTCTCCATGAGGAATCTGCAGATATTTAGAATGCTCGACAGTCTGAAGCTTCTATTAACAGGCAGATTTTGCACTAGACTTGTTGACCACAAATACCACCGTCTTTTGTATCCCCCCCCCCCCCAAAAAAAAAAAAAAAAAAAAAAAAAAAAAGAAAAAGGAAAAAAAAAGAAAACCCCCTTAAATGCCAAAAAAAATAGAAATTTTATGGTAAAACCAATCACTATAAGCCATAATGTGCATATGACAAAAAGCAACCCTTCACAATTTCAGCTGATCTTTAGATGATACTTCAGAATGTAAATTTCAATCCAGTCAAGATTTATTTGAACCAGGAAGGGAAATGAAATTAAAACAAAAGGAAAATGGAAAACATTTTAACATTTCCCAACAATGATCGTGTAACTGATGAAACACTTTCTACATCCATATATTAAATTTACTTTGCTTTCCAACCAAATTCCTAGGATTTGAATGGAAAAATAAATAATCTACTTGAAATTTTTAATTACCATATTTGGCCATATTTTAAGTAAGTTACACAGTGATGATTACAAAAGCTTCTATTTACATATTAAAATTCATTACTATTACTTTCATTTCTCTTTACTTGAATGGAGTCTCCATGAATTGTCAATACAAAAAATTCTTGGCTATCTACAATCAATTATTAAAAGGACTAATGTATCTGGAACAGTATAAGCCTACCTCCCATCCTGGCTGAGGCCCAAGAGCTACTGCCACCATAGAACTTGCCCTTCCCTGAGAAGTCATCGAAGACAAGATCATCATACAAAATCAATAGAACCAGGACAAAAATCTTAAAGTCAACAATTCCTATGAAATATGATTCTTGACCACACCAAGGTGCTTCCTGACAGAAACAGATAAAGAAGAAAGCTAGAAGTCTAGAACATTCTTACTTGCAGAAAGACACTTCCATTCACAACCAAAGGATGATCATGCAAATCGGTGCCTGGTGGGAGTATCAACAGGTCTGGAACTATGTCATCCTTTCTAACCTATTCAGCATAAATAATATTACAGTCATAGAATAAAAAGAAGTTGCATTGATATCATCTCAAGATAAAGAAGAAAACTATATCTACTTTAAACTGTGGCAAGACAATATATTTTTTGTTAGGAACTTAACTGCATTGAGGTACTTCGCAGTTACATCAGTATATTACTATGATTAGACAAGCATCTTCAAGGCCATCAAAACTACATTCAGACATCACAACCATCGGCATATTGCTGCATTTGTTTTGTAATGGTAAACAAGCACTCCTACTTTCAACCATAGTTAGTTAAAACGGGAACGGCAAAAAAACGAAACGGTACGGTATGGGTTTTAAATGGCAAAAATAAAAATCGGTATGGTCAAAAAAAGGGTCAAACACTTTGAGAATGGAAAAAAAAAACGAAAACGGACGGTACGAGTTTTAAACGGATCAAAACTAATACGGTACGGCAAAAAAATGGCAATATATTTTCATAAATTAGGGAATGATAAATAAGAACTAAATAATGAGATGGATCTCACAAATAAATAACAATAAATAATTAAAAAAGAAAAACAAGAGAGGATAATAGATGGAGAGAAAAAGTATTTAAAGAAGAAAAATAAATATTAAATAGATAATGATGAGAGAGAGAAGAGAGAGTTAATGAAAGGAGAGAGAATGATAGAAGTTATGGATTTCAAAATCTCTTAACATTTTTATCCCACATCGGTTGTGAACTAGGGAATAGTGTAAAAAGTTATCTATAAAAGAGGGAGATGGGATGATGGGATGGGTTGCTTGTTGGTTGGATTTGTTGGGCAGCTGGGCAGTCGGGCAGCTTGACAGCTTTATGGGTAAAAGTGTTTCTTTTGTAAAATAGTAAAAAATTTTATTATTCTGTTATTTAATAAAAAAACGGAAACGCGTTTAATACGCGTTTAGGACACTGATGGTAACCGTATGACGTTTTTTCCCGTACTATTGAGATCAATACGGGAATACGCGTTTTAAACGGTATAATACGGTACGGCCATATTATACGCGTTTAAAACGCGTTTTAACTAACAAAGCTTTCAACCCCCACCCCAACTACATTATGAAATTAATGGAGACTTTACTCTGCTATAAATGTAACATTAATGAAACAAAATTAAGACAACTATTTTCATGAGTTGTGGTCCAATATGGTAGCACGTATTTTAACTTTGGTAGAGCAGTACCTATGGTCACCTTGCCAAAACAGGGATGACAAACTTGACTCTAGTCTCTACGTTTGAACTTGATATATTAGTGATCCACCATAAGGCAAAATATTTATCATGATATACACTTCATTCTTTACTTCTTTTTTACTTTCAGATGTACAAAGAAGTAATCTTGATGGTACAAAATCTATCTTCTTGTTGCATGGCAATGCAAAGGTCCTCGATGAGTAAACAAGTACATTTAACATTTCCAAGAGTTTTTTGATAAACCCCATGTTTCCTTAATTTCCAATTTACTTCCAATCAAAAAACCAGTGCACTTCCACCACTTCCTTTCCTCAAATCTACTCATCTTCACACCCATAGTTTGCCCGGGTAGAACCTAGCTGTTGCTTTCAACTGCCATCCAAAGTTCCAAACCTTGGTTATGGGGTGGTCTTTTTACAATACATAGTATCATCAAGCCTTGACAAGAGAAACCATATACTCCTACTTCCATTCAATTGACCATCAAACCATACACTCCCGCAACTTAACTCAATTAAGCCTCATCCCAACTCAACTCATCTTGTATTTTCAGTTTACTCATAAGTCATAAGAGAATATGTTACAAGTCCATAAACCTTCAATCAACCACTTGGATCCCATCTCACCTAAAACCTAAAATGATTCTATCACTCAGCACCTCCATAGACCCTTCCTCTCTCTAATATTTACTCTGGAGTTTATTATTCTAGGGCAGTTCAGGACTTCGTTTAAACCCTTTCTGTGCATTAAGAATAACACTTCTCATTTCTTTTGGTTTTATCCCACAAAATAGAATATAATATATATATATATATTATTTAAGTTGGGATAAGTAACATGTATTTTTTGTCCCTAGTTCATGTATCAAAAATTATATTTGATGTAAGTTGTGATAAGTACCTTGTGCTGTTTCTCTAGTTCATGGAGGGCAGACTCAACATCCAACTTCAGAGTATTTACACGAACATATCGGGGTTTTGGTACATCTGCAAACAGAAGTTTAGTGGCTTTAAATAAAGAGAATAGCACAAGCAATGTTCTAATAGGTATGCAACTAATGCTAGAGAGCTATAAATATGGACAATCACATTTCGCAGGTGTATTTATTCCTTTTATCTTTCCCTTTTTTATTCCAGAAAATTAATTTAGCAACTCAAACGCATACAAATATTTTTCAGGAAAAAAAAGGGGCAGGGGGGCATCCAGTATTTTCTAAACATCATATATGCCCTCATGCTCCTTGATTGCTCATAGACAGAAACCCATAATAAGGTCTTTTGTTTAGCTCTTTGAGAAACCTTTCAAAAGACCATGCTGTGTTCTCATGCCATGCATGCCAAGGAGTTGTTTCTAACAGAAAACACAGTTTTCTTCCCTCCTACTGGAACTATGTCCCTACCAATACCATAGCAGATTCTCCATGTCACTTGGAAATATTTGTTGAGAACTATTAAAATTGTTTAATTGCCTTCAACACCTTTTTAGAATTGTTTACATTATTACATATAGTTTTCAAACTCCTCACTAGTGAAATTTAAATTTCTATATATATTATATCATTTGACGCCGTACATTCTGCCCAGGCCACGAATGCCTTCGCTGGGTTGAATTAACCAAACCACTTTACTAGGTCACACTTTGATTGGGTTTCAAGATCCTGCTGTGTACTCATACCATGCATGCCAAGGAGTTGTTTCTAACAGAAAACACAGTTTTCTTCCCTCCTACTGGAACTATGTCCCTACCAATACCATAGCAGATTCTCCATGTCACTTGGAAATATTTGTTGAGAACTATTAAAATTGTTTAATTGCCTTCTACCCCTTTTTAGAATTGTTTACATTATTACATATAGTTTTCAAACTCCTCACTAGTGAAATTTAAATTTCTATATATAATATATCATTTGACGCCGTACATTCTCCCCAGGCCACGAATGGCTTCGCTGGGTTGAATTAACCAAACCACTTTACTAGGTCACACTTTGATTTGGTTTTAAAGGATTTCTCTCGGCTCTTAATTATTTTCTAATGAAGCGAAGTTTCAAATGTTCAAACTTAAATCTAACAACTTACACGGTTTCTAAGTCAACTTTGAATTGACATAAGGTATGAAACTTGCTTCCTTAATGGCGATTTCAAACTTTCAAGACAGCCATATCTGGTTCTTCCACTCTTATATGTCTAAAGCTAAGCATGATGCAAGCCTAAAATAAGAGTATCACTGTAAAACTGAAATGTAGTTTAACACTGACCAGCAGTTGGATATAGGAGCAATAAGCCCTCAACATCTTTCACTCTTTTCCTCACTAAAATCTGTGCTAAAGTAGATTGTAGGGCATCTTTCTGTAGCAGGATAAACTTTTCTGCATCACCCAGCAATACAATAGCCTGCTCAGAAGAATTGAAATTTAAAAATTACCAAAGCAATCCAGAAGGACAGACCCAAATTAGAGTTGTCATTAAAAGACAAATTAGATAGCCATTCAGCTAAAATTGATGAAAACTTTCTGCATCTACCAAGGCATTATGCTGTAACTAATTTCAGCATCATTGTCAAATTGAAATAGCTTCCCACAAAGTGAACATGGATAAACTTGAATAAACAAACTGCACTGATAGACCTAATTTCTTATATGGGTTGCCAAAGATCATTCACTAATGTGTCAACAACTTTACCTGCAAAAGCAAACTTGCTTATTGTTCATGCTGAAGAAGTTTCTTTTGATTACAGAAGATGTGGTAGGTTTTTGTGTGTGTGTGTGTGTCAGTGAATTCCTAGTTCCTGGATATAGTTAAAAATCACGCACGAATTTAAAATGAGAAGATGTGGAGTATTGAGAAGACCTTGCCAAATAGGATGTCATACGTGATTATGTACATCAGTTCCTCTTGCCTCTGCCAGGAGGGGAAAAGAAGTCAAAAGAGCATTTGTAATATTTCACGTCTCAGATAACACAAGTAAACATTGCCAATATACAGTCCATATATAGTTGGAAAGAGTAAATATTTCTCAAAATACAGAAGAATTGAGAACTAGGTATTTTGGGGGAAATTAGAACAATTAAGATAAGCAAAACGTTTTACAGTATTGGCTAACGTGCATTTATACCTTCCACTTGCCATTCAGCACATGAGAAGTTTCTAAAACTTCCTTAATAATCGGAAGATCTGAAAAAAAACAAGAAATCAAATAACAATTAGCAGTCAAAACTATAACAAAAAAATTTCTCCCTAACAAATCCAATAAAGTTCACCAGTGAACTCATATAATTACACTATCAAATACTTAACACCGCCGCTCCTATAACCAGTGAAACACATTAATGGAACGAAATGTTAAGTGAAGGAAGAGAGAAAAAAAGATTCTCATGAAAGCAGGCAATGGTTATGTGCCTGGATAACTTCCGCCCTAGATTCGCAGATGATACAAGAGTCGTGAGAGAGAGAGAATACTGACGCTTGAGGGTTTGACAGACGAGAGCGAAGGTGGCTTTTTTGTTTCTGACAGACGGGCTGTAGACGAGCGATTTGATGGACGCAACGGCACTCCGCCTCTCGTCACCCTCCAGTACGCACCGGAGTACTCTCGCTGCTTCTCTCCGCGCGAAATACGAAGACCGCTCCCCGTTGCTCGGCCGCCGCCCACCATTCGCCTTTCCTCCCTCGGCGGTCACATCAGCAGCTCGGAGCCGGTTCGAACGCGTCATGGACGGCACCAGCGACTGCTTCTGTCTTTGTGACTGTTAACACCTTCGCATAACAATTCACAACGGGTATGTATTTTCAGAACACATTCTAGGTCAAGTACATTCTGTTGAGATAACAAAAATAACGTTTGATATATATTTTTTCTTGAATAATAGAAGGATCATAGAACGCGTTTATTCGTTTTGGAACGTGCTCTTTACCGCATTCTACATTCAGAGCCCGGAATGGGAATGTTTCACTCTTTAGCAAATTCTCAACCTATTTTATAGCTAAAAATGAGACCTTTTTTTTTTTTTTTTTTTTTAGTTTTGGAAAACATAATGTGCTAAGGTCACAATCTAGGATGTGTCACGTTTTCAAATTCATCCCATGATACAAGGATAAAAATGCATACCAAACACTGTTTTTATATTCATATAACATGTTTTTAACCTGGAATGTATATTAGAGGCCATCTTAAACGCCTATCTTGATCGTCATTAAAAACTTTGTTTCTGTTTGAGCAACCATTTAAAATTAATAATTAGGAAGAGAATTTTAAGAAGCATTTACAACTGAATCAATCTAATTTGGATCAAAATCAATGGAAGTCGATTGTTAGAGGTGGAAAATACCCCCCAATACAAAGCTGACACCTGGCACATTAAACTGCCTTATCCAACTCGGCTCATCGTAGCTACACTCGGCAATGGTTTTTTGGTAGCCGACTCCTGCTAGGATACATGGCTTGGTTGGATATACATCCAAAGCCACGTGTCCTTGACTAGCTCAATCAGATCTCACACGACACGCATATGAACCCTTTTCCTATACATTGCATGATTGAAGTCTCCCACTACCACTTGGAGTCTATGACTTGGATGTCGCACATTGTGACACCTGGCAGTCCTTCCTGTGTACGCCATGCAGAATCCGGGTACCTCTAAGATTCTTGCCCCTACTTATAAAAACAAGCAGTTCCCTAAAGTAAATGATATAATTTTTATTTCTTTTTTTTGTGCTCAAGTTCTTTCTATGGCCTTTATTTTTAAATTGAAGTTAGTCTTCTGCTACTCTTAACTGTTTACGTAGGAAATTTGACTTAGGCATCGGAGTGTACGCCGAGCATAGTCGTCCAACTCTTTTGTCTAATGTCTATGATTGCGGGTTATCCGAGTCGCAAATCGACAGGACAATTTAGAACTATAACACTAATCATACGTTTTTAAACCTTGTTTATAATTTGTTTTTCCTCTTCCTTGACCATGTGGATCTTCCATTAAAATTACCAATTCTTAAACCCTATTGTTATAATTATGTGGGATTGGCAAATTCAACATGGAATAAAATGAATTTTTCTCCCATCATACGATTCCTTTGGAATTTATAATTTTTCTCTTGTAGAAAAGAAATGATTCACACTGAGTCAAGCTTAGTCAAAATTTCTCTTTTCACACAGGGAGGATCAATAGCCGATCACTTGAAGGGAAAAAAAAAATGAGAAAACCGGGATTTCTGTAAATTTCTAGAAGGAGAGAGTCAGTAGATGTGAGAACCTCATGTAAGATTTCATTGTTTATTCAATGTCTTTCTTTGTATTTTATGTTAAAACAAACAATCAAAAACCATATTTTGCAGGAAAATTTTCTTATCTACCATTTTACAATCGAAACAAACGGAACATAAAGGAAATACTAGGAAAAGAAAAGAGACATAAATATTAGGCAAATTATTATTGTTACAAAGATCTGTTATTTTTTCGAAGATCACAATGCATCTACTATACCAGGTGGCTAGGTGGGTAAATAATATCTCCATTTAACGGTTGGATAGAAACGGTATGATTTAGATTAGTCACATGTAAAATTTCATAGTCTCATTCAATCAAATATCTCATCTTGTGTTACAAAAAATAAAAAATAAAAAAAAATCGTCTTGTATTGATGTGCATGTTGTATTTGTTCATACATGTGTACTCGTATTCTATATATTATTATGTACTCTCTCACTTTAAGTAGGAATAGAGGATCTAAATAACTTTTTTCTTATTTTGATAGGAATAGAAGATCTAAATATGAAGAATTATAAAATTAAATGACATGGATTTATCTTGTGATTTTTGAAAATGTCCCTTATTATATGGATAACCGTAATATTAACAATTGAACACCCCACATTCGAAAGAAAATTAAAAAATGCATCATGAAAAAATATTTATCTTAATATTAAATAATAATAAATAATAACTCTTCTAAAATGTATGGTTACAAACATTTAAGAAAAGTTGGAGAATTTAAATTTTGAAGTCAAAATATTGCACATGGGGAATTTCTCGTGTGATTTTGATTGATTCATCATTTCTAAAGGAATGATTGAGAAAATTTAGATCATTTACCAAAAAGAAAAAGGAAAACTTAGATCTTGTCATTTTCATCAAACCGAATTTCATTAAATTCTACCTCGGTGAAGAAAATTGAAAATTTGATTGATGCAGTGATTTGGTCAAGTCAATCTTATTTTCTTAGTCATTATAACCAATATGTAGTAAAGCATTGTAGGCATGTCAAGATTTTTTTTTTTTTCCGAAAACGAATGAGAGAGATAGACACATAAATTTATCATTGTCTCATTGTTACATTTGTTTTTTTTTTTTTCTTTTTTTTCTTGACATCCAAGCATAGACCCTGTTTGTGCCAAGATCCCTCACCTTGTGAATATTTTTTTTCCATTTTCTTGGTAAATTAAAATATAACTAATGGGTACATAAACTACTTGCCAATTACGGAGCACCACGTGTCAGCATCCTTAAGCCACCATGTGGCCGCAATCATAAATCATCATGGGGCAACATCCGAGAGGAGAACACCCACGCGCAAAGACTTCCAACTGTCTGCCAGTTGGATCCAAAGAAGATGACTTTGATCGTACATCTATTTCACAAAAGGCAAGAATCCAGTCTTACCTTATATATTCAACAAATCTTACCTTGTTGAGCTCAAATGATCTTATCTTATGGAACTCGAGATATCTTGCAATATATGGATGACCGAATCTTACCAAAAAGAAGAGGATCTATTTCGGGGCAAATCTGCAATTACCATACTCAATTTGCATCTCCACTCCATAAATAGGGGACAACTCCTAGAGGTTCATTCACATCATTTTTTATAGTCTTTGAGTAAAAAATTGTTTACTGTCATGAACTCAATCATTATAATAGCTGAGTTCCACTTATGTTTGTACGTGGAATACTGATTTAGGCATCAAAGCCACCCTTGGATCCAAAACCTGACCTCATCCTGCTTCCTTCTCCCTTGCCTTGGAAGTTTATCAACTGATGAGGTGGACTCCATGCGGTTTCTGACATCAACAACATCTAACCCCATAAATAGCAAATTGCAAATACGACTTGCTAGGAAATAGGGAAATCAGAGGGTCGGGGAAAAAAAAAAAAAAAAAAAAAGAAATAAAAACATAAAAAGGGAGAGAGGTATGTCTGTATTTTCTTTCTTGGATCATGGAATGTATCATAGGATGTGGTCCATTCTAGAATGCTCTCTTTAGCCTATTTTGCATTTTGAATTCAAAACAAAAATGTCAATTCATTATCTTTATCTCATTCTCATTCTATATTAAGAATGCATTATTCATTCTTAGAATGTGTTTCTAAAAATTCTACCAAACACAATCTTTATAAAATTGATCCAAGAAAATGTTTCCAAGTTGTAAGTCAACAAAGGCAAGGAATGGTTTGAACTCTAATAAATCACAAAAACATCTCCTATCAAGTCGCTTCATAAATTATAAATTCTTTCCATAGGCCATGTTTTCTAAATGGAAAATTTATCCATATTTTATCTATTGAAAATTAACATTTTGGAAAACTTTTTAACATGTAAGATATTGCATGAAAATTACATGAAAACCTTCACGTCAAAACAAACAGAATCTTCTCAAGTTAAAATTTTTTTCTTCAAGACAAGTTGATTTTCCAAACATGCATATTGACTTGTGGTGAAGTGAGGCCCATTGATACCTTCATGACCAAACAGGTGATGAGATTCTTGATTGATTTGATCGAATTTTGAATAATCTTTCTCACTATTCAGAACAATAGATATCTTGAATCTGATCACTTGGATGATGTATTTGCCATGTGACAAAAAAAAAAAAAAAAAAAAACCCACATGGTTGGAAAACTAATACTCAAATTTATAATAAGTTTGGTAAAACCCTGAGAGAATTTTACAAAAAAAAAAAAAAAAAAACTATGAGAGAATTGATTCAGCGACTTGCTAAGTCAATTCTAGTCAAGATATTCTTATTAAATATAAAAGTTTGTCAAGGTTAAAAAAACAGCTGGGGGGAGAGACAATTAAAAAGTAGGAAAATATGACAAAGAAAAAGGAATAAAATTTAATGTGATAAAGCAAAGAACACCTTTAAAAAAAAAAAAAAGCAGCAAGGAGAAATATATATCATGACAAACTTAATTATAAAAGTAAGTTTTTCACACCACAACAATCAGGGGTACGGGAAATAGATTCGTTAATAGGAAATCTATATGGTCAAGGAAGAGAAAGTGTGTCATGATTATGTAAAATCATGAAAAAATATCCTCACACTGATGGTATAGATATATTTTTTTCTATAATAATATTAACTCATCCCAAAACTATTGTTGCAAGCATTGAATATACGAAACTTAAAAGAGACAAGTGAGGAACATCTTAATTGACTTGGGTCATAAAGAAAAATGTTGCAAAAAGCACAAGCTAAAAGTGGGGAATTTTAGCCCCAGCCTGTAGCAATTGATATTTGACACATCTAGATTTTGGATGTTAAAGAGGCAATCCAAAACGGAGATTTTTTTCTTGCAAACCTAGTTGTAGGAATTTTCTTGCCACCTAGTTTCGTTTGTGCAGATTTATAAAATGCTCCTTCTCCAGTAGGTTCACAAATCCCGACCCCTTAAGTTTTAACATTTTCTAAAATGTCTTTTTAATTAGAACGAGATTCCATATGAGTGCATGTGAAACTGGGCAATAGGAAAATCCCTATCACTTGATTTGCAAGAAATTTTTTTTCATCCAAAACGGCTTCTAATTCCGATATGTCTCTCATCAAAACTTCCCATAAAATTTCTCCCTCGTTCTATCTCTCCCTTGTCATTTTATGTCGTCCTATTTTCTTCTCTCTCCTTCCAACCCTCCACTCTCTTGCTGCAATGGACTTCTACAAATCCCAAAAAAAAAAAAAATGAAAGTCATGGCTTCCAAAAAACTCTCTCTCTCTCTCTCTCTCTCTCTCTCTCTCTATATCTAAGGCAACCAACTTAGAATAATAGTGGCATTCTAAAACAAGGGCTCATCATGGCTGACTTTCTATTTAGGGTTTGGATACTCTCCTATTGTTGGAGGGACTCTAGCCATGATCCAACAGTGTTGAAGTTCACTTGGTATGCATATCAATATATTGGTATGTGTGCCGGGTAAACTCTAGCCGTTAAATCACAGTTGGAGGGACTGGATGACATATAAGGGTGCAACATTTGCACCGAAACTCTTTATCGAAATCGGATCGAACTGTTTACACCGAACCAAGAGACGATTTAGTACTCGGTTCGATTCAGGTTTGAAATTTACCACAGTTTATCGAAATCGAACCGAATCGTTTAAACCATTTAAACAGTTAGGTTACACTGGCTAAACACCTATTAAACCAAATAGAGTGTAAACCGTTTATTCCCTAAAAGCTAAACTAATAAAACCTAATCTCATTCCTTATATTATTAATATAGTATTTCCAAGACTAAAGACGCTAACCCCAACCCCAACCCCAATTAATATACTATTTTCCCAAGAAGCCAACCTTAGCCCTAATTAATATACTATTTTTTCAATACTCAACCCCAATTCCCAAAGGCCTGAACCATAAAACCAAAATGGTAAAACTGGAAAACATAATAGGCATTAACCATTACTCCGTTACACATAATATTATCGATAGATTCCGCTCAGTGCTCCAGAAGGTGCCACGTAGTTATAACACAAACAAGACAGTGACGTGGGTGGGATTTACCTCGGGGCCACTCCGATACCAAAGTCAGTAAGTCTCCAAGACAAACAAAATGGAACTTTAAGTGAAACACTCGAGTTCCTTTTAAAGGGGGTTTCTTGAGGTACAGGAGTTCTAAAAGGCCTTCTCCTTCTCATTAGAGAAGATGAACAATAAGAATAAGGATTTTCTAAGTGGATTTGGGCAGAATAACACATAACAACATTATAACAGTTTCATTATCTCTAGTTTGGACTCTCTCATCTCTCCTTCTCATTTGAAGTTCAAACTTTCAACTTAGTCTTTGACATTTGAGCTGCTGGAGTCAGGCCGCTCACTATTGGTGCTAGACGCTGGAGGAAGTCGAAAGGTATACCCATCTCTTACTCTTTTTAGTTTTTACAAAACGGTGATAGTGATACATTATTTGGTTATTCAAGTGTATTTTGTAGTCAACAATATCTCCATCAACAAGGGCAGTGTAGGATTGCCAAAGGATGCACATTTTTTTTTTAAATTATGAAAAATAGATTAATAATCGATGCGTTAAACCGCAAGAAAAATCGATTAATGAAAAACCGTTTAAAAATCGATAAATTGAAATCGATTACTTATCGATTTTGGTTTCAGTTTTGACATCGTTTAGTTAATCGGTTCAATTTTGATTTTACCCTCTTATACAACACATCGCACCGGACCGGATCATTAAACAGATTATAAACCATTTAGCACCCTTAACGACATAAGAGGATCATTTTCCTTCTATTTAAGCCTTTCTTGGGCTAAAGGATTACTCATAACATAGAATTTAACTTAACTTGGAAATCTTTCTTGCACTTTTAGCCGAACAAATCTCGAAACATAGAATTCAACGACTCATTACTTCTCCATTTATGTGTGTGTGTGTGTGTGTGTGTGTGTGAGAGAGAGAGAGAGAGAGAGAGAGAGAGAGAGAGATTTTAGGGATGATTTGAGGAGAGATATGTTGGGTTTGGCGTCTTGTATTCTGTGGGCTCTCCACAATTACAAGGGTAGTACTTGTATTAGGGTTTGGGTCTATTATATGTACGGGGTAAATTTATAATTTTAGGGGATTAGAATTTCTAGGGATCTCTATATATTGCCTCTATGGGAAAAATCCTAGGTAAAGTTTGAGCAAAGAAGAATATTTTATCTAATGGAGAGAGATGTAGAGCTTTCTTGTGAATAAAGAATATTTGTTTCTTTATAGTGGAGGTAAGCATTTTGACTTGGGTGCTGAACCACAGCAAATCTTGTATTTGTGTATCTTGCTTTATCTTCATTCTCTTTTCTTGTTGGCACTCCTAATTCTAACAAGTGGTATCAAAACTAAGATTCGATAGATTAATTACAGATCTGAAAAAAGAAAAGAGGTGCACAAGATTTCTTGAAGAAGGAGGTTCTCAAAATTGATCGAAACAAGAAGAGTTCGGTGACAAAGCTATAAAAGAAAAAAAGGTAAAAGCAAATTATGTACGGACTTTGATTTTTTTAAAATTCTAGATTACTTTTTCCATCATTACAGAATTCAAAGCAAAGAAGGCTCATGATTCAAACCTTGTGTGGTGAAGAGAAATGAGAATGAATTAAAAAAAGAAAAAAAATTACGTATGGATCATAGCTCTTGAATCCTGTGAGGTTTTTTTTTTCTTCTTCGTCAAAATCGAGAAGCAAGAAAAGAGTTTAAAAAAAAATCTGAAAAATGGGTTACTTTTCCCATAGTGATTATTGGGTGGAAAAATAAAAAAATAGGTACGACATCATATTATACATTGGATCATCAAAAAAGAATGAAAAAAACACAGAGGTTGTTATTCCAAAGGTTTTTAGATGCTACAGATTGAAAGACACAAATTAGACAAATTCGGTGTCTTTGGCATTGATCAGATATTCTTGTGCAAGATCAACAGTGATGAAAGTTCTTGAAACACAGAAGATAAAGATCGGATTAATCGGATGGCAGTGAAGGGTTCAAACTTCTTTATAGAACCCTTCAATGGATATAATGATTTTACCTTGTGACAACAAAGGGTGAAAAATATTCTTAAGCAAAAGGGGAGTGTTAAGGCTCTCAAGAAAAAATCCTACAAATCGAAAAATATGATGGATGATGAGTGGCTAGAATTGAAGGATCTAGTAAATAGCATGATCCAATTGTTTCTATTAGATAACATTCTTTGTGAGGTCATTGGTTTGGGGGACCCAGAAGAAGTTTAGACAAAATTGGAGAGCAAGTACAAGTCCAAATCATTGACAAATTGATTGTTTTTGAAGAAACAGTCATATGGCTTTCGCTTGTCAGATGAAGTAAAATTTGAGGTTCATATTGACGAGTTCAATAGGATTTTGACGAAGTTGTTTGCTCTTAATGTGAAGATCGAAGAGGAGGACAAGACATTTCTCTTGTTGGCCTCATTGCTTTCTTCATTTGATTACATTGTGACTACATTATTGTTTGGTAAGGATACTCTCAAACTTAACGATGTTATTGTTGCTTTGCTGATGAATGAGACACTGTAGAAAAATACTGGCAAGGGGACGTCAGATGAGGGTATTGCCTTGGTTATAGTTGGATTTGACGAGTTCAATAGGATTTTGACGAAGTTGTTTGCTCTTAATGTGAAGGTCGAAGAGGAGAACAAGACATTTCTCCTGTTGGCCTCATTGTTTTCTTCATTTGATTACATTGTGACTACATTATTGTTTGGTAAGGATACTCTCAAACTTAACGATGTTATTGCTGCTTTGCTGATGAATGAGACACTACAAAAAAATAGTGACAAGAGGACGTCAAATGAATGTAATGCCTTGGTTACAGTTGATGGTCAGGGTGAAGGAAGATCAAATGAGAGACATGATTATGACAAGAATAGGGGTCATTCCAAGTCACAATGTCATAAAATAATTTTTTATTATTGCAATGAAGAAGGTCATATAAGAAAGAATTGTCCAAAACGTAAGGAGGATAAAAAGGAAAAAGAAGACAAAAAGAGTGGAGAAAAATCATCCACTGCTAGTGTCATGGAAGAATGAGTGATAAAGATGTCTATGTCACTACTTTATCAGGTATAGATACTTTAGATTGGATTTTAAATTCGGATTGTTCATTTCATATGTGTTTAGTTAGGGAGCAGTTTGTTACATATCATACATGTAATAAATGTACGATCAGAATGACATATGATGCTGAAAGCAAGATTATCTGGATTGGATTGTACGGATCCACATGTTTGATGGGATTGTACGAACTGTAACTAGGGTTAGACATATGTCAAATCTGAGAAAGAATTTGATTTCATTGGAAACACTAGATGCGAGAGGCTACATGTGTTCATCTGAAGGTGGAGTTCTCAAGGTTTCCAAAGGGGTCATGGTTGTGATGCAAGAACAGAAGATTGGCAATTTATACAAACTTGTAGGAAGTGTTGAAATAGATGGTGCTTCTGTTGGAACTCAGACAAGGGGTACAGATGAAAGACAGAGACTGTAAGAAGTTTAAGTTGTGAACAAGTGTAGATCTGGGAAGAAGCGAGTTTCTTTCACTTCAGATTTTGTGAGTGGAATTGATCTCTCTAGTGATGCTGCAGTAGTGGGAGAGATGGAGTCACATCACATCGTATGGCGGTGAGCTGTGCAAGACACCCGGACAAAGTGTGGGCTATGCCAATTTGGGTATAGTGGTTTGGCAGAGACGATGGACAAGTTGCAGAATCGACATTAACGAGTTCTTCTTCAAGGTAGTTTGTAGAATCCAAGCCAGGTGGAGATTTATTGGGTTTGGTGTTTTGTATTCTGTAGGATCCACACAATTTGGGTTTATTACATGTACGAGGGTAAACTTATAATTCTGGGGGATTAGGGTTTCATGGGATCCCTATATATTGTTTTTGTGGGAAAAACCCTAGGTAAGGTTTGAGCAAAGGAGAACACTTTGTCAGATAGAGAAAGGTGTAGAGCTTTCTTGTGAATAAAAAATCTATGTTTCTCTGTGGTAGAGGTAGATATTCGGGCTTAGGTATTGAACCACTATAAATCCTTGTCTATGTGTTTTGCTTGATCTTCATTTTTCTTCTCTTGTTGGCGCTCCCAATCCTAACAAGATACATTGGAACAAGGAGCAGTTTCCTCCGATGCTTCCCAATGGCTAAGGGTTCAAGAAAAAAGTCCTCCCTTTTAGCTCGAGCTTTTGCAACATTTCTCTTTAAAATAAGTTCCACCCACACCTTTTTTTTTAATGCATTATTTATTGAAACTAAAGCATTCATCAATTCGATAAATATTTGGGGAAGACGGACATATTCTTGGCATTTTTAGTATGGCTGACTTTCCAATACTTGTCCTCAGTATGAAGCTAAAAACAAGAAAAGAATCGACTTTTTTTTTTGGTAAAAAAGAATCGACTTGGTGATTTGGCCAAGCAATCTTAGTTTTCCAACCATAATAGTTCATGTGTTAGAAAGCTTTACCACTGTTGTTTTTGCCAAGAATTTGCACTTACATAGACCAAAATTGCAAAGATAATACTAGAGTTACAACAGTAATAACTAACTCCGGTAAAATGGGATTTTCACTGTTTTTTTTTTTTTTTAAATGACTTACCATTATGACATTGTCAAAAGTTGTCATGGTCTCATTTGTTTTTCGAATAATCATATGATATAACGAGAATTACCCACACTAAAACATAAAATTAATCTATATATTAAGTGTTGTAGTCGAAAATTGCACTGTCCATCTAAAGCAAGAGAGGCATGCAATCAGAGAAAAAAAGGTAGAAGTGGTTGGGTTGGAAGACCTGGGGGACAATCCGATGCCTAAATTTAGATCCGAATACAAGCAGTCAAAGAACTCAATCAATTATGAGCTCCACTTTATAAATGGGGTTGCAAAGAGAGTTGATGCATAAAAAGAAGGATGGATCTTTTACCTTTGGGACTACATGAATTTATAGAACTAGACGTAGAGCGTGAATGGTGGAATTTACCCCAGTGGATTGGGTTAGTTGCCGATTGTCATCATCGAATGGTCATGATTGCTTGCAGTCTATGCTAGAGTCTTAGAGACTGAAGCGTGAATAACTGAGCCTGAACATACTGAGATGATGGATGTCCTCATACCACGAGGTCCTTTTGGGGGTCGGACTCTGCCGGGATGAGGCTTGGGAGCCGAGTTCAAATGTTTTGGAAAGGCAGGTGCCCTCACGGCACTGAGTCCTTTTGGGAATAGAACTCTGCTAGGATGAGGCTTAGGAGCTGAGTCCAAACATGCGCGAAGTTGACGAATAAGGGTGCCGAGTGTGCACGACTCCCTGAATGGTCGGCCATTGTGGTGATCATCCAAGATGCAGACCACACGGATTTTGCCACATGTCAATTTTTTCATTAGTGGGGTGCTTTATTCCCCTAACGCGAAGAAAAAAAAAATGATTCCAAATTATTTGACCCCATCCCTAACTAAAAACTATCAAACCAGCCGTAAGTAATGGACTTCACAATCTAGAGCAGTAGGATTCCTTGAATCACTACCGAGCTATTTCAGGTCTTCATATGACAAAAATGGGTATTAATAAAATCACAGTGATAATAATTATTTACTTTGGATGAAAGAAAATTTCTATGAAAACCAACATCAATAATAAAAGGAAGAGAATACTTCATCTCATGTATTTGTATCCTCCTAAGGATTATATCATTGTATCTTCTCAAAGATTCTATCATTGTCCATATCTAATGGTCTCACACTCCAGAAATAGATCTCATACTATATCAACGGTGATGTAATTCTAAAAAAAGATAACAATTACATGTTAGGCGATCCAAACTCAAAAAATAGTAAAGAGAGAAGAGGGTTGACTTAAAGTCATTTAAAAAAATTGACAGAGGAAAATGCTGTCAAGTTTCAAGTCGTCCAAGGTATCAATTGTTTGAATTGAGAAGATGAATTGAGAAGAGACTCTTGTAGTAGTCTGAAGTCTGAACACGAAACACACGAATTTGAAAGTCTTCCCTAAGTCTTCCTTGAATTGTCTAGTGGTGCCCACACCCTGCAGTGATCGCGCCTTTCCTTTGCCATTTATCTTGGCCAGAAAGAAAACCCAATGGGTCCCACATAGCTCTGCATAGAGGCACGTACGTATAGACATGGCACTATAAGAGAAACTTCCTTCCACCTAAGAGGAAGGTCCCTCCTCAAGGAAAGCCAATGAATTATCAACTCTGAAGATCATCATCATCTACCCATTAATCAGAAGTCCTGGATCCTCCCTCCAATTCTCTCTGTGTTCAGAGACCCAAATGTCTGCAGATTCCACATTCCAATCCACATACTCCACAGAAAACGAATTTGCTGAAGTTTCTGGTTTTGAGTTTTCAGATTACCTTGATTTAGATCAATGGTTAGAGGGAAATCCTGCAGCCATGGCATCAGTAGGGCCATTTTGTGATTCCACTCCTCCGACCCCCAGAGTTGATAATTCAAGCAAAACTGACAGTCATCATCAACATGGACAAAGCAGTAGCAGCAGCGGCAGCAAGCAAGTGTTCTTCAGCTTCTGTAACTGTTATACCATTATGATATATGAACTTGTGACATTTCTAAACAATTTTTTTTTTGGTCATTAGGAAGTGTGGAAATGAAGAAGCTGGGAAGAGTAAGAAGGTGGTCAGAGATAAAGTTGCATTCAAGACAAAATCAGATGTTGATATAATGGATGATGGGTTTAGGTGGAGGAAGTATGGGAAAAAGATGGTGAAAGACAGCCCAAATCCAAGGTAAAAAAAGGTTCAAGTTCATGAGATTCATGTGGGTCTGTTGCCTGCTATAGATCTTAAATTTAATCTTGAATGACTTGGCAGGAATTACTACAAGTGTTCAGTAGATGGGTGCCCAGTAAAGAAGAGGGTAGAACGTGATGCAGAAGATTCACAATATGTCATAACTACATATGAGGGTGTTCATAACCATGAAAGCCCCCAATTGTGAACTTATTTTTGTCTTCCTTCACTGATTTCTGAACTTTAATTTCTCAAAGATTGCATAGTTGTGTCACTGTAATGAATATATAACTCTTATTTTTATCTTCCTTCACTGATTAGAATATATGTTGCAATGATTCAGCCTGAAATGGAGTCCATTAATTCTATGATTTGGTATGCCACCGCTTCCATCAAGCCATGTGGGGTTCAGAGTTTAAGCTAAGGACCTTTACCTCATCATGTTTGTAAATTTGATTTTTATTATTATTATTTTTTTGGTGAAATGCCATTTTATTCAGAATTTCGCGAAGAATAGATAGGTGAAAGATTACACAAGTCTAGCACCCAAGGAGTGGATATAGGCTAGAGAAAATTAATAGAGAGAGAGAGGGGGCATTTAGCTAGGGATAGAAACGGAAAATTTTGGGGTGGATGCACTGATATTAACTGAATTCAACTACACAAAACCATCCAAATCTGATCCCATATCTGATGACCATCCAAATCTGATCCCATATCTGATGGATATTTTTTTCATGGTATCGAAGTTTCAGTCGAAAACATTCTCAATATTTGATTATTTTTTGATATGGGAGGATATGCCTCCTCCAATCGGGTCTCGACACATGTATATTAAAACCCGAGCAAAGAGGGCCCCACTCACTTTACCAACCTTAGAGGGCTGAGACAAAAGCAACTCCTATTGAACCGAAACCACCAATGAGGATAGTAAAGAGCTTTGGAGCCTCACTATCACAAAGGCCTCGGAGCCTCACAACCATAGGGTCCTCAGAGCCTCGCGAGTGTAAGGACCTCGGAGGCTCGCCAGAGTAAAAGCACCAACATCACACCAACATGGAGGCCTCGACACGTCGGCATTATGATAGGCCTTAACGGTCTCTCTAGTACAGTGACCTCGGCAACTCTCCAAAAGCAAACCCCTCCGTACAAATCCACTCGCAACATGATAGCTGTATAATAATGTGCGAGTGGAACCCATTTTAATGAGAACAGAGGTCAAACTCCTCCCAGATATCTGCGAAAAGGGAGTCAACGGAATCCTGAAAGAGAAATCCTATAGTCTGGATATCTCCACAGAAGATCACCTGATCTCCAAATCAATGGGCGCAAATCACACTCAAAGGAGGACATTCCGCCATGATAGAGAACATGTCCAGCTCCCACTTCCAGGTCACTCCCAACTTATAAATAGAGGAAACATATTCAAGTAATGACACATACATTTTCCTATAATTTGAGCTCAGAGCAAACTAGCTACCCGAATATCCTTAATTTAAAGGGACAATCTTTCTTATCTGTCCCATACTGTTTGTCCCTTAGACTGACTTAGGCATCGGAGTGGCCAAAGGATGTCTCTACCCGACCATCACTACGGTGTCCATTCTTCCTTTTGCAGGAACCACAAGCGAGCTAAGGATCAGTCCGGTTTGGGACGACAACATTTTTCATAAGCACAAGGTTTTCTAGTCCGACAAGAGTAAAGAGTATCCCCACATAACACCATCTTTTGCCATATGAAATCATATAGATATTAAGAAAATGGCTAAAATTGGCTACGCCAAATTTCAGACTTTAGATTCAATTATTTACCCTAGATTCAATTATTTACCCTCTCCTTAGTTTGCATATTTCTTTGTATTTTCAATTGTCCATTTTTTTGTAGGAAGGTTTCCTATTTTCTTGTCGCTTGGCATATGAGTAGGGATATTTGGGTCCACTAATCCACTAAAAAAATGTTTTATCTAAACTGCCATGTGGCAAATATTTATGCCAGTCTTGAAAAACTTTATAGACTATTAGACTGAAAAAACTTTATCCTTTTTCATAGTATACGTTTATATATATATATAAACACAAATAAGTAAACTTCATGAGGAAAAAACAAATAAATAAATAAAAAGGTTTTGCTATCAGCACCCCGCCGATGATGGGTGGGCATATCTAATTGTTATGGTTGGAAATCACCCACCGGTCTGCGATCTGAGCGAACTGCAATCACAGATATAAGACAAGGGAGTTTGGGTGACTAAGCCCCAGGTACACTCCAATGCCTAAGTCAGATTCCCAATGTAAACAGTCAAGAGACAGCAGGAAGCTATCTCTAGTTTAGAGAAAGAAGGGAACGAAGAGAGAGTTTGAGCGTAGGAGAGAATTGATAGTGAATAGTAAGATAATTGTGAGATGTGAGTGAGTTAATTTACCTTAGAGGTTCGCCCTTCACTTATAGAGATCGGATGAAGCATGGAGGTACCAGGACTCAAGGAAGTAGATCGCCAATAGGACTGCCAGGTGTCGCTCTGAGGGACACCCAGGTCATAGACTCCAAGTAGGAGTAGGAGACTATAGCCAAGAGAGCCAAGTCAGTCAATAGTAAGAGTGACACGTGTCACCATACGAGTGGTCGTAGGGCCGTGACAGTTGGCATCGTATCGTATTAGGAGAATGACTCCTACGACATAACCTAGTCGCCTTAGGACTCTGGACTTCGACCAGGAGATGTATCCCACTAGGATTATACCTTTAGCTGGGAGCCGTGTCCCAGTAAGACTGTACCTTCGCCCAAGAGACTTATCTGAATGGAACTATGACTCCGAGCAAGCAAGGCCAAGCACTACTTTATCTCATCTGGTTGGCCTATATGATTTTGAGTGCCACCTGTAAGATTTTCATTGGGTGATGTTTTTCCCCCATAACAGATGCCCCTTGTGCTGTAGGATGCGAAGGATTCGATAGTGCAAATATCCTCTGGCAAGTACTTTGGGTCTGATCGAACGTAACTTAAATCTGTTGAGTCGTGCTCATCGATCAAATCATTGTTACTCGATAGGTCTCCCACGTGATTGGAGCCCCCAACTAAGCACTTGGCAGTTGTCTCTAGCTATCTTGGCTATCCGTTGGACCATGGAATTTAAGGAGCCATGAATTCAAACCGCCGAGCACTTTCACCACTAGTCTTCGCGCGATTTGAACCATCTACCCCATCCGACGATCAGAAACCAAACGACGAGTCTCAAGAAGACACGTTATAAATAGCCCCTGTGATCACGAGCGGCCGACTAGATCCAATGACAAAAAATCAACAGACGCGCCTCGAGAAGGTGCGCCATAAAGCCTTCCTCAGAGCCGTTATGATGGGCTGATGTCAGTTGTCACATCTCATTTGGCACGGCAGACCTCCCCCCACTACTGTAACAACATGTGGGCGGGAGTTACTCTTTCCAAATTCAAATTTTGTGCGTATAAATACCCTTCTCCTCCTTCTCATTCGACCATTTGGATGATTCGAGTTCGAAGCTCAGAGTGTCTGGTCGGAGTCTTCTTTGCTTTCGAGTCTTCCGCGCATTTCTTCCTCTTCTCATCAACTAGTAAGTTCTCCTTTCCTTGTCCTTCATCTCTTGTCTCTTTTCTCTTTACATGTTTGTGAGTTTTTCTTCCTCCAATAGTTTCGATCCTATAGGGAGAGTGAGCAAGAGAGAACCTATGGCCCAATACAGACTTCCTCTTCGGAGAAGTCTTTTGATTCTTTTACCGAGTTGTCAGCCACCAAGAAAAATCCCCATAGGAAGAGGAAATCCCAAGATTCCCTTAGCCTGGAATTCGACTCCGACGCCACCGAGTCGGGGGGCTCCTATAAGGCGGCCAAGTACCCCAAGTCTCTGGAAGTTGTCCCTTCTGCTTCTGAGCACAATTCTGAAAAAGAGCCTAAGCAAGAATCCTCTGAGGGTGCTGAGTGGAACCGACTAGCTAGTACATCCGCTCGGAGGGCTCCTCGACAGAGGAGTGGTCGTCCAATAATTCCCCCCATAAACAAACTACCAACCTGGCATGTATCCAGCAGGGTAGCCTCCGAGTCGGCCTTGTCCCAGATTTGCAAGACTTATCAACTCGAGGCTCCCACGATCGATGTCTTGGTCTGACCCCCAGTGCCCGGGGAAGAGCCTGTTCCCTACTTCTTTCTGAGATCTATTTGTACGAACAGACCCTGAAGTTGGGCCTTAGGTTTCCCTTTTACCCTCTAGTAGTTGACATCCTGAAGGTGTACCGCATCGCCCCTTCCCAGCTGACTCCAAACGGGTGGTGGTGCATCTGCGCCTTCATCATTTTCATCCGCTGTCTAGTATTCTGATCGCTCTTTAAATTCAATAGTCTGATCGAAACTCGATCCATGAGTTGTTGGTACTACTTTAACCAGAGGGACGCGAAGAAGCTCCCTCTGATCTCCCAAAAGCCTTCCTCTATACATGGGTGGAAGGAAAAAAATTTCTTTGTTGGTTCTCTGTTGGGCGGCTCAGCACTCTTACTGTCAAATGCGAGGCTCTTAGTAGATGCATCCGGGTTTAACAAGAAACCCACACTCACCACGGAGGAGAATCATGTCTTTCGAAAGGTAAAGGAGGACCAGATTGTCCCCTATGCAGACCTGGAGGACCCCCAGACCTTGACCGAGCACGTCCTATTAGGTGAGTTTTAGCAAATACCTTCTAACTTTAGATCGGAGCATTTCTGTCAGTACTAACCGCGTATTTGTTTCTCTTGTTGCAGTAAACTTCTCGAATGACCAGTTGGTGACCTAGATTCTGCGCAAGCGGGCAGTGGAGGTAGGGGGGTCGACTGTCCAAAGGGATGCCCTAGCTGGTGGGGTTGCCACTCAGTCCAGAGGGGTGGCCAAGGACCCCAAGGGTAAGAGGCCAGCTCCAATGGAGGTGTCCAAGAAGAAGATACGATCGGCCCAAGAGTTACCGGATGACATATACAAGGCTCGGGCGACTGTGAAGGTGGGCCCAAGGGAAGATGACATGATGGGACCCGAGGTGAAGGAAGCCCCACTCCGCTAAGTAGCTGAGATGGTGGACTTGAATCAGTCGGTCGACCCGAGGGGTCTGGGGGACGCTGCCCAACCAGGGAGGGAGGACCCAGAGAGGCAATCGGAGACGAACTTATTCGTCCCCCATCTCGGCTTGAAGAACACCGACTCGGTGTTTAAGAGTACGCCCGTGGCAAGGGTCATGCTGACCCAGAATGGTCTCCTGGAGGACATTGCCTTCATAGCGTCCTTGGAGATGGGAGACCTACTGAAGAGGATCTTCCTCAACAGCACCCAGGTAAGACGATCACCTTTCATATTTCTGCCTTTGTCTGTTTCTTTGCGGAGTTTACTGACTGAGCTATTTGCTTTTTCTTCCAGGGTGACAAACTCATGGCTGAGCTGTGCTAGAAATCTGCATCCATGAGCATCGAGCTAGGCGAGCTGAGGGTGGTGGAGGAGTCCTGCCGAGAGGCCCTAAAGAACATTGAGGAGAAGCTCCGTGAGAAGACCTCCAAGGCAAACGGTCTTGCCTCGGAGAAGGCCAACCTCCGGACGTCTCTTGACAAGGTCAAGCAGTCCCTTTTGGAGGAGCACGAGAGGGTGCACCAGGCGGAGGTCAAGCTCTGGGCAACTGAGGATGCCAAGCGTGCGGCTGAAGCCGAGGCCGAGTCAGCCAAGGAAGCCTTGGCCAAGGCGGAGGATGTCACACCCCAATTCTGGCTGAACCAGAAGTGTGAGTGAACCGTCACTAAACCAACGGTTCACACCAGGATCTCGATAAGACCGTGTCCACTTACACAAACCATTGCACATGACCATAATCAGATTATAAATAAATACAACGAAAGTCTTAAATTAAACGAACTGAGTTCTACATTGTAAATCTATTAACCAATTATTCTCCACACCAAAACGTAAATAAAATATTTTTACATTGTTTATAATCCAACTGAAATAAAATAACTAAATCAAAAAAATATCCTAGAGGTACACGCAGTAAGGGCACTCGCATGAAGCGTCATGCTCGTCCTCCCTTACTTACACATCCAGAGCAGCAACACCTCCTTACACTAGAGCATCCACATAGTCCTCCATAGTATAACCTGCATCAATATCTGAAAAATAGTGTGTACACAAGGGTAAGCTCACAACTTAGCTCAGTAAGAAAATCAGACAATGCAACAAGCAATATGCATTAGTAACATTCATATTTCTGGTATGATTTTTAAGTTTGTGATGTGTTATAGAAAGGATTGGCGACTACCGCACCTCTATACACGCGTATATGAATTCGTCCAATGGATCAAACACCATTGTCGTCCCACATACACCCACCATGGAATAGAGATAGAGCTAAAGTATCCGGATCACACACCACCAATACTTCCTCTGATGCCCTACCCATACCAATACGTAAGCCCCTATTGGCCAGGGCTTGTAAACTGGGCTCGCAACTAACCAATCCTATATGTCATTACAGTAGATCATATCCCAGCAAAGCTCCCTGCGGTATAGAGATAGGACTTGAGTTTGGTGGCCAGGCCAGAGACCACAATGCCACGTCCTCCCCCTGATACCCTATCCGCACCAAGCATGCTAAGATAGTAGCGATACGAAAGGTACCAGTGTGAGGAATGATCCAAGACCCCTGGTCCTTCCCATTCTACACACCAACAAAAATAATCACATGCCTAACAATCACATCCTAGCATAGTGAGTATGCATGAACAATATAATAACTGAAAGTAAAGATGACATGTGAATATGCACAAACAACATTCCATAGAATAATAAATATTAACAACGTTTTACTGTTATTAAGTTATTAGGGTTTAGGTTCGATTCCCTTACCTGACGCTTGATTACTATCTTGCTCAGCATCACAAAGTTTAAACTCGCTATCACAAGGTCCTACACGACTTTAAGGTTTAGTTAAAATTAGTTCCATAGGTGTTACGTTGGTGGTAGCATGTCAAATGCACCAATTTAATTAAATATTTTTTTACTGATCTGATTAATAAACTGTAAATAGGATAAGCAAAGGTCAATCCCACAGAGAATGAATTGATTAAAATTTATATTCTACTCAAACTAAATATACTAATTAATGCTAAATTAAACACAATAACAAAGGGGGGGGGGGTTTGGTTGTTTGAATCAAATTGAAAGTAAACAGACAGAATTTAAATAGAAAGATAATTAGATGAAAAAATTCAGTTCTTGGTTCAATATCCACCCACACATGCAATGAGTAAAATTAATTACAACGTTAACCTCTTCCTTCCAATTAGAATTAAAGACCCTAGATAACAATAAGCTCTATTACCCGAGTTTTCCCTTAAGTATCTCTACTAAAATAAACTCTTCAGAGAGATCTAATCATTGAACAACACTAAATAAGCTCTCAATATTTAATTTAATGGCAGCATTAAGAGGGTGGAAAATAGATCAATCTAAGCAACAATCACACACAAGCGGAGATTATTTAACTTAGGTTATATTATTCATAATGATGAGACGAAAACTTGGACATAATCATCTACTACTGTTTGTTACTTGTGATTAGAATCAGGATGATTATGTACCACAGATTCTTGATCTAGCAATTAATATTAATCCAACTGATTCAACAGGCCATTACTGAATTATTCAGACAAATATCATAATTGAAGAGAAAAGAATAACATAAGTAATTCCAATAAAAGAGAGAAGAAGAACAACGTTACTGAATAGAGATTACACCATTGACATGAGTTTGGGCTTCAAAATCCCCTTAAAGTGAATGAGAATATTAGTTAGACATTACAATCCTTTCAGAGATAGAAAAATTTTCAGCAAAAAAGAGAGAGAGATTGATTATCACACTAGTGCTCTATATATAAAACATGACAATCCTTTGTAACTTATAACTCCTTCTTTGTGTAGGAGTCTTTCTCTATTTAGAATTCTGAAATTGTAGAGTCTTCTTTTCTTATTTGGAGTCTTCTATTATAGGTTTAGGTTTCTTAACTTGATTAGGAGATTCTTTATTGAATTTACATCCACCATCGAATGCTTTAATCAGATCAAAGGGCTACTCTAATTCGGATTCGGTTAGATTTTCGTGTCAGACTTTAAAGCCACATTTGGAGACCCAAACGAACTCAAAATTTTCTCCATGATACCATTCTGAAAATATTGAGATGTCTTCTACAACTTTACTGAAGACAACTTTTCAATTCTGAAACTCTTTTCATGTCAAAAAACTGCATGAAACTCAGAACGTCAATATTAAAAATGCTAGAATTTTCTTATCTTTTAACAATTAATTCACCATGTCTCTAAAATATGTCAAATTAATAAAATTCATCATATTCAGTTCAATAACCCATAAAACACATTAAAAAGTAGAGTATAAAGGGAATAAAAATATAAAAATCATACACCTATCAGTTGGTCGAAAACCAACTGGGTCAAAAACCAACCCATTCTGGTCATACTGGTCGCATATACCTATCGCAGGTCACTATACAACGGTGTGACAAGTATAGTCGACAGGACAACCTTGGCAGGCTACCCGAGAGGTACCGATCACATATACCAGTCGCACATAGTGCCATCGATATGGTCGATCTGTATGCCTCCGAAAGACCACCGACTTAGTGTATGTCTTTCGTCGGTCACCCATTATGGCTTCTAGGGTTCCTCTTATGCATTATAAGCCTAAGCAATGTTTTAGAGTTTATTTTTATCCTTCATTCCAAACCTTATGCTAAAAATCTTAGTTTAGAACTCATATCTAGTCCATTGGTCGAATTAGGGTTTGACGACAAATTAAGGATTTTAGATCAATATTTAGCCTTGCATGGTATTGATCAATCATCCACAACACTTAACTTGGAGAAAAGTACATTTACTGTTGGTTCATGAACTATGATGTTCTTCATTCAACGGAGGCTCCTCTTCAACCTTTCTCAGCTCCTTCTCCTCTTCAGATCTCATTCTCCTCTCTAAGGTTTGTGAAAATCAATCAAAGAGGTTTAAGGAGGTTTAGAGGTCCTTAAATAGGCTAAGATGGAGTTTAAGAAAGTTTTTCTACGTTAGGAAAGTCTCTAGGATTGAGATTTGGCAAGCGGGACCCACAGAGATCCATTTCTAGATCTGACTAGTCTGCCCTCGCAGACATACCAGTCGACCGGTATGTAGACCGGTATCATGAGACCGGTATGAAAATTATCATCAATTTTGGTCCGATTTTATACCTGATTGTCATCTGTTCGTCCCGTCTAGTCTGGTTATGATTGGAAAATCTGTTACGACATGAAATAGAGGTTTAGATTGAGTTCATGGAGTGTGGGTCTTACAGAGGAACTCTAGGTCAGGATCCAGGAGCAAGCAATGGCTAACTATAAGAGATCCGCCGAGTATGCAGATGACTGGAGGAGGCTACAAGCAGGTTCTTCCAAAAGGGGGATGTCTACTTGAAGGGGCAGTTCGACCGCAAAGGTGTCATGGTCAACTACTCTAACATCTCGATCCTGGTCGAGCAGGAAAGAAAGGAGGCGACAGAATGAAAGGAGGCCGATGACACGCTGGAGGATGACCTGTCTACCTACAAAGTGCCCCAGACGCCGATCGTAGACTTTCCTGAAGTCCACCTACCTAGCGACGCCCCTGTGGACCCTACTGCCAAGGATGGACCTGCTTGAGATTTCTGAGGTGTCTTCTGATCTACGCGACTATTATCTTTTTTCTTCTTTTTTCTTGTAAAGTTCTACCCCTCTATAGGCTCTTGTACTGTTGTCCCTTGTGGGCTTTTATCAATAGAATTAATTTTCAAAACGTGCTTCTTCTCATGCTTGTTCTTTACTTGTCTTATATCGTACCACCTCATACCCCTAAAGTGTAGTCGGCCTAAATGTTGAGCAGGCCGGGGACACTTACTATCTGCGTGAATTGGCTAAGGCATGGGAGAGGTAGGACGTACCCCTAAGAGATTTGCCTTTGGCACTTTAGCATTGTGGCCGGCTCGGTGCGTACCCCTGAGTGTCCTGCGTGCTGCTCATACCCATTTGTGGGTATGGGCAAGCAGATGTTAGTGAGCTCTGCATGCTAATCATACATGCTTGTGGGTATAAATAGACAGAATCACTGATGAATAACATGCTACTCGTGCCTGCTCGTGGGTATGAGTAGGCTGTGTCAAGTATGGTCTGCGTATTGCTCATACCTACTTGTGGGTATGGGTAGGCAGAAGTTAGTGTGGTCTACGTGCTAGTTACACCTACTTGTAAGTATGAATAAGCAGAGTCATTGAGGACCAGCATGCTACTCATACCAGCTCGTGGGTATGAGTAGGCTGTGTCAAGTATGGTCTGTGTGCTACTCATACCTGCTTGTGGGTATGGGTAGGTAGAAGTTAGTGAGGTCTGCGTGCTAGTCATACTTGTTTGTGGGTATGAATAAGCAGTCACTAAGGACTAGCATGCTACTCGTACTTGCTTGTGGGTATGAGTAGGCTGGCAGAGTCTAATGGAACGGCTAAGAAGAGATCTATGGCACATAATGGCTCGTATGTGTGGATGCAACCAGAAGGCTTCATGCAATTTAAACTGTATCTAAGCGGATGCCCCTAACGGGTCCGGCTTACAACTGAGACTACTTGCTATGAAAAGGAAAATTACATAACGGGCTTGGACTGGTCGACCAACTCAACTGAAAGAAAACTACTTAATGTAAAAGCTACATAAGAAGTGGTAGACTATGCTAGTGCCAAGGGAGGCTCACTGATAGTACTTGCGAAGGTTAGTGGCGTGCCAAGTTCAATGAATCTCTTCTCCGCCGAGGGTGGCTAAGGTGTATGATCTAGGCCATCCTGTCTTGATGATGTGGTAAGGGCCTTCCCAGTTCTTGGACATCTTGCCCTGGTTGGTCGGCTCGGAGACTGCTGCTTTCTGGAGGACTAAGTCCTTTACTCGGAATATTTTGGGCCGCACTGTTTTGTCATAGTGTCGTGACGTTCGTCGCCTATTGGTATTCGACCACTCTGAATGCCGATGATTCCCTGACATCTTCTAAGTCGTCCAGGTTGGTGCGGAGGTCATCCGAATTGGTTTCTTCGTTGAAATTCAGGATCCCGTGTAACACCCTAGCCAGCTAAGGTGTTAGGCTAGCTAGTTTTACCTTGTCGGCAAGAGATATAAGGGAATTTTGGTAATTTTTATCATTAAGTTATTCAAGGTAAATTATTTTTAACCCTATGTTGATTAGTTGTATTTAAGTGCATATGGTAATTAAAATGTATAGTTACACACCTATGTGAGAATATGTTTAGTTTGACTAGACTGCAAAAGAATATTTCAATTTAAGCTAGTGGTGATGAGATGCAAATATAAGTAGTTTTATTTGTAAAAAAATTAATGATGATTGTGAGAATGTGTTTAGTTTGACTGCAAAAGAATATTTCAATTTAA
>CM053276.1:110621141-110741727 GCA_028583415.1 Protea cynaroides
CTTCTTTTCTCTGTATATTACTGTTTGAATACCATTTTTGTGACATCTGTCTTGTTTCAGTTGATATGCGGGTCGAACCATTTTACCACAGGATGCTGTCGACTGCGCTGGATAAGCTGATGGGGGTGCAAGCTGCTGCCCTAGAGAGTGAGAGGTTGATGGTTGCAGCTCAGAATGAACGTGATGCGGCCATCACTGCCAAGGCAGAGATGGAGGGCCAGCTAAAGGCGGCTGACGAGAGGCTCTTGGAAGCCGAGAAAAGATTCCTAAAGGCTGAAGAGCTAACCCAAGAGGTGGAACTTAAGCGTCGGGTGTTGGAGGCATCTCTAGACCAGAACCGAAGGTGGCTCTCGGAAGAAAAATCCAGATACCGTCGGTTGGACGAGCAGTACACCACTCAAGGCAAGGTGTACGAGACCACCAAGAAGGAGCTAACCGAGACGCGGCTATCCAATGAGGTCATGCAAGAGCAAGCCATCGCCAACAACAAGCTTATCATCCAGTTGGAGAAGGAAGTCATGGACCTGCAAAATGCTCGCGATGCCTGGATTGCTGAAAAGGAGAAGCTGCAGATGGACAAGGACGAGCTATCAGTCGACGTGGTCCAAGCTGCAATGACTGAAGAAGCATTAAGGAATGACTTGACTGCCTCGCAGGCTACTGTTGATCGCTTGACAGAGGAACTGACTCATGCTCAGTCGTTGCTATCGGGTAGCAAGGAAGAGACATTTAAGGCCATGTTGGACTCGGAAGACATGGAGGGTCTGTTCCGGCGAGAAAGGGCTAGAGCCGTTCATGAGGCTCTAATTATAGTACATTCAGAGCTGTTCGCCCTCTTGCCCTCCTTCGACTTCTCTCAGGTCCAGCTGATGCAAAAAGTGATACGGGACAAGCTTGCAGGTCCTTCAAGTTTGGCTCCTCCTGTGGCATCTTCCTCTACTCCTGCTCCGTCGGAAGTAGCTTCTTCAACCCCTGCTCCTTCGGTCCCATCGAACAATCCTGACGCGGCCACCGAAGACTTACTCCCCTCAGAGGGATGATAGCTCCTCTTTTTTTTTTTTTTTTTTTTTTTTTTTTTTTTTTTGAGACCCTTGGTATGTACACAACTTTGCCATATATATATACACTTTGTTTTCATACCTTGTCTTCTTTGTTGATGTAAGTGATTCCCCACTATCCCCTGACTTTAAGATATTTACACTTGATAAACTACTTTAAATTTGTCATCGTACGACTATTAATCCTTACTTCATTCTTTTAGGACCCTTTGGTTTTTTGCTCGAGGCTCTTTTCTTTTCGAGGCTCTTAAGCCTTTTCTTTTTTCTTTTTCGAGACCCTTAGGTATTTTCTTTTTTTGAGACCCTTAGGCCTTTTCTTTTTCGAGACCCTTAGGTTTTTTTCTTTTTTCGAGCCCTTAGGTCTTTCCTTTTTTCGAGACCCTTAGGTCTTTCATTTTTTCGAGACCTTTAGGCCTTTTCTTTTTCGAGACCCTTAGGTCTTTTCTTTTTTCGAGACCCTTAGGTCTTTCCTTTTTTCGAGACCCTTAGGTCTTTCCTTTTTTCGAGACCTTTAGGCCTTTTCTTTTTCGAGACTCTTAGGTCTTAACATAAGTAAATTCTTATTGAATGAGAGAATGAATATCTTACACATAATATCTTCTAAGATTTTTGGCATGCCAAGTGCACGGTAAGGAAGATCCCTCCATTGTTTCCAGATGATATGACCCAGGCCTTGTGACCTTTACAACCCAATACGGTCCTTCCCAATTTGGGGTCAATTTCCCCTGCTGAGTAGGGACAGTAACGGTCGTTGCTCGTAAGACTAAGTCATCCACTTGAAACATATTCTTCTTCACCATGGAGTTGTAATATCTTGCTGTTTTTTGTTGGTAGGCTGCCACTCGCAACCGGGCGGTCTCACGAACATCATCTATTAAATCCAGGTCCATTAATAGGATATCTTTATTAGTTTCCTCCTGGAATTTCAGCAGCCTGTAACTCTTCTCCACCACTTCGACAAGAATGACAGCTTCAGAACCAAAAGCTAATTTGAAAGGAGTAGCTCCCGTGGCAGTCCGCTGCGTAGTTCGATATGACCAAACTACACTAGGCAATTCTTGCGCCCACTTCTCCCTCTGTTCTTCTATTCGCCTGGCTAATCCATGTAGCAGGGTGCGATTAGTAACATCTGTCTGCCCATTAGCTTCTGGGTGTGCTACCGAGGTAAAACGGTATCTGGCAAAACCCCTTAAATACTCGACTTGAGAACTGCGGGCCGTTATCAGTGATCAGCACCTGCGGGATCCCATACCTATATATAACTTTCAATCTGGAGAACTCTTTTGCATTATGCGCCATGACCTTCGCCATTGCCTTCACTTCGATCCATTTGGTGAAGTAGTCAATTGCCACCAATATGTACTGCAACTGCCCCTTAGCTTTCGGGAATGGCTCCAATATGTCCATCCCCCAGATTACGAAAGGAATAGATGCGGGGATAGGCTGCAACTGCGTAGACGGGCGGTGGGATACGAGAGCATATTTCTGGCATGCTTCACAACTTCTAGCATACCTTTCGCAATCATTCATCATATGGGGCCAATGGTATCCCATTATGATGATTTTCAAACACATGGTACGCCCACACTAGTGAGCACCACAAATTCCCTCGTGTACTTCCGCCATAACATACTCTGCTTTCAAGGGCGGAACACAACGAAGTAGTGGAAAAGTATGAGATTTTTTGTATAGTACCTCATCATAAATGACATACGACCCCGCTTGAGTTTGGATGCATCGAACCTCTTTCTTATCCTCCGGAAAGACATTCTCCCGCAAGTAAGTGAGCAATGGATCCATCTAGCACGGCTCCACATCAACAAGCAGAACTTCTCCCATGGGGTCGATACTAGGGTTCGACAGGTGCTCAATATATACAGGTACATCAAAACTACTCAAATCACTTGACTTGAGGTGAGATAGTGCGTCTGCCTTCGCATTCTGATCACGCGGCACGCTGGTCATTACAAACTTCTCCAAAGTTTCGATGAGTTGCTTTACGAGGGCCAGGTATCTAGCCAAGCGGCTTTATCGAGCCTCATAGTCGCCAGTGACTTGCCTTACGACCACCTGTGAATCGCCATATACTTGCAATCGAGTAACCTTTAATTTTCTCGCAAGCCTAAGTCCAGCTACGAGGGCTTCATATTCTGCTACATTGTTGGTTGTTGAGAAACCGAAATGCACTGATGTGAGTACCTTAAATCCTTCGGGCTAATAAGTACAACGCCAGCTCCCGCATCTTCTTGGTTAGAGGCTCCGTCTATATACATGACCCAGGAGGGTTCTTCAGGGCCAATAAAAAGTTTAATCTTTGCCTCTTCGAGGGCCCGCTCCGGATTTGCTCCTTCTTCTTCACCTCCTGGCAGGGTGCTCTCGATCAAGAAATCTGCCAATGCATGTGCCTTAATAGTTGTCCTTGGCTGGAACATGATATCAAACTCCCCTAGCTCAACTGCCCAATTGGTCATTCGCCCTAACACATCTGCTCTGGCCAAAAACTTGCTTATGGGTCGATCCGTTAGCACAACGATGGAATGAGATTGGAAATATGGTCGTAGCTTGCGAGCACAAACCACTACTGCCAATGCTAACTTCTCGATGGATTGATACCTAGTTTCCGTGTCCAGTAAGACTTTACTGACGTAGTATACCGGATGTTGAACCCGATCCACCTCTTTAACCAATACCCCACTGACGGCACATAGCGAGACCGCCAGGTAAAGTAACAACGTATCTCCAGTCTCAGGCTTGATTAGTAAAGGTGGTGAGGAAAGGTACCTCTTGAGTCCCCGAAATGCCTCCTCGCACTCAGCTGTCCAATCGAATGGTTTCAACCCCTTCAGAGTTTTGAAGAATGGAAGACATCTATCCACAGATCGTGATAGAAATCGCCCTAGGGCTGTGAGTCGACCCGTGAGCACTTGAACTTGCTTAGGCGTGGTTGGAGCTTTCATACTTTGGATTGCCTCGATCTTACTGGGATTGGCCTCGATCCCTCTCTGGGAAACCATGAAGCCTAAGAACTTGCCAGACTGCACGCCAAAAGCATATTTTGCCGGGTTAAGTCAAATGGAATTTTCCCTTATCACTTTGAAAACGTCCTATAGATTTGTCAAGTGATCCTCTGCCTTTACTGTCTTGACTAGGAAGTCGTCCACATATACCTCCATTGTTCTTCCGATTTGCTTCTCAAAGACCTTGGTGACATGTCTTTGATATATTGCTCCCGCATTTTTTAGTCCGAAGGGCATTACATTGTAACAATAGGTGTCTTTATTAGTAATGAAGGCAGTATTCTCTTCACATCTTCCTTGGCCATTTTTATTTGATTGTATCCTGAATAAGCATCCAAAAAGGATAGAAGCTCATGTCCTGCAGTAGCACCGATGAGCTGGTCTATCCAAGGCAAGGGGTAGAAATCTTTTGGGCATGCTTTATTAAGATCTGTAAAATCAGTACATACTCTCTACCGCCCATCTGCTTTAGGTACTAACACAACATTCGCCAACCATTTGGGATAGTATACTTCCTTAATGAACCTGACTTTCAGTAACTTTTCGACCTCCTGATCGATGATTTTTTACTTTTCTACTGACACAGCTCTTTTCTTCTGTCGCACGGGACGCTGGTGTAGATCTATCTGGAGATGGTGCTCTATGGTAGACCGTGGAATCCCTGGCATGTCCTCCGGTGTCCAAGCGAAGACGTCCGAATTTGCTCTCAAGAACTCGATGAGTTTCTGCCTCTGCTTCTCTATAATAGCGCCAGAAAGGTTTTTTCAGGCTGCTCTTCCTTGAAAAGTACCGCAATAAGGTCTTCGACAGGGGTAGTCCGCTCAGTAGGAAAGTCATCATGGTACTTGTCCAGTTGTATCACTTGCACAGGTTGATCTTCGTCCAGGGCCGCCAGTGATGCCGCGTGACATTTCTTGGAGACCGACTGGTCTGCTTTGCAACTCCCCACCCCCCACTCGGTTGGAAACTTCATCAGCAAGTAGTATGTTGACAGGCAGACTCGCAGCTTATTTAGGCCAGTCCTTCCAAGGATACCATTATGACTCGATCGCGTGTCGACCACCATATACTTCATGATAATACTTACTCGGGTTGGATAAGTTCCCAACCAAGTATCGATCTGGATAGCTCCTTTTACTTGTACTCCTTCGCCATTGAACCCCAAAAGAGAGTACCGAATGGGTCACAATTGCTCATCTTTGTAGCCCAGCCTCCGATAAGTGTCGTAGTATAGGATCTCACATGCACTCCCCGTGTCCACCAGTATACGACTCACTTCCCACTCTTCTCCGATGACCATCTTAATAACCAAGGGGTCCTTGTGGGGAGTAACTACATCAATTAAATAATCATCCCCGAAATAAATGTACCCATCGTACCTGAATTTTTTAGAAGATGATTCCCCCAAGTCCTCTGCTTCTCCTCGAGCTTGCTTTCCTTTGGATGCTCCGTCCTCCACTGGTTTGATGACAACCGGGAGCACTTCCCACCGCATATGTTCCGGCCACACGGTCACCATCATACACTCAGGCTGACTGAGTGTGACATATTCATCATCTTCCAGCCCTAAGTCTTGTTCCGGACTTGCCCCTCCCATCGTCTTTCGTGGGGGACTCTTCTCTCGAACTGTTCGGACCCCGGGTGCGGGGGGTCCACTTCTCCATTCATGCAATCCTTCGTTGCTAAGGTCGATTTGGCCCATAAATCCCCTTGGGGGTGATCTGGGTGGACGTGGGGTGCACGTTCGACCCTTTCTTTTTTATTTTCTGGTGCTCTGGCCAGAGGAGGTGGGGGAAGTATCACAGCGGGATCTTGTTGAGTCATGTCGGCCCTTGGGCCCATAAATTATGTCCACCTTCCATGCTGGATAAGATCTTCCACCATGCTTTTTAAATGACGGCATGAATTGGTGTCATGGCCATGATCTCGATGATGCGCACAGTATAACCGTCGATTTCGCTCCTCTGGTCGAGCAATCATGGGAGGTGGTGGAACCAGCAATGTATCGCCTCTCTTAATATTCAGTATCTTTGTCATAGTTCTATTGAGGGGTGTGAATTCCTGAAGGGTTCGGATGGGGTACAACTCCTTCTTGGCTTTTTTACTGGCTTCTCCCTCCTTTGGAACTTTCTTAGGGGCCTCGTTCTTCTTTTTCTCCACTAGTGTGGGGGTCACACTTGCCGACGCAGATAATTCCGCCACTGCCTACGCCCCCGAAGCATATCGATCACAGCGGCTGAAAATCTCCGCATGGGTCCGCGAACGCGTTTTGTTGGGAGAGAAAACTAGCTGGGAGTCTCTGCATGCCTTGGACAGGGTAGAAACAACCACATCTGATTGTAGGTCCTTGATCTCTCCCGCCACTCCGAGAAAACGAGTGATGAATTGTCGCAACAGTTCCTTATCCCCCTGCTGGACCGCCATTGAATGGAATAGATTTTTCTTTTGTACCCTACTCCCCTGAAAGTGGGAGAGGAACAGGCTGCTAAGCTCCTTGAAGGTACTTACTGACCTTGGAGGGAGGTTGTTGAACCAGGTTCTTCCAGCGTCTCGCAAGGTGGATGGGAAGGCTCTACAGCATAAGGCATCATGGTAGCCATAGATGACCATTCCTACCTTAAAGTTATCAAAGTGCCTCTCTGGATCCGTCTTGCCATCATACCATCCCACATTCGGGACAATAAAGTTTGAGGGCAGGGGATGATTCATGAATTCATCCACCAAGGCTGTCTCTGTGGCATACTCTTGCAAAGCTGCTGAGTCGACCCCCCTCTCCACTTGCTGCACCCGGTTGGTGAGTTCTTTGACAAGGCGCTCCAACCTCTCAGTGTTCTCGTTCCCCGTGTGAGAGCTATTCGTGGTTGGTACTGCTACGGCTGGTACTGCAACCGATGGCGCAGAAACAGAGGGTGTAGCCGCCACTTGTTATGCTTGGGGGGCATTTCATAGCCTGGACCTCTTCCCGAATGCGTCGGGCTTCTTCAATTCAGGCTTGGATTTCCTCCTGGAGTCTCCTAACTTCCTGGTTCCTTGCTTGGAGATCCGCACGGCCCACCGGGCAGCATCTACTGGTGCCTGTGCATCTTCCCAGGCTCGCCTGGCCTCATCGACCCTCCTTTGGGCCTCTCGCGCTACCTTCGATTCAGTGTGTGCTCCCACTCCAGCCCATCTGGCACCTTGGCTAGACCCCTTTTGTCGAGAGGCTGTCAACTGGTGGGAAACGCCCAAAGACTCCTGACTACTTTCTATGACTTCAGTGGGGTCAACTCCAGGGACAAACTGGGACAGTGGGTCCCCCCATCATCTGCTTCGACCCTGCCGGGTATACGAATCCACTGATGTGCTTTCACCTCTTAGGCCGGAGGACGCAGCATTCGGTACAGAGCGCCTGGATTGTCGTGATCTTGGCGGGACTTCCGACACATCCACCGGGGGTACAGAGGCTGTTGGTATCCCTGTCGATCGTCATTGTAGCAACTCAGTCAAAGCTGCCAACTGCTGAGCTAACATATCGAACTGTTCCCTAGAAACGTATTGGGCCGGATTCGGGTTAGATCCGCCTACTCCTTCATTTGCTGGTTCCTTAGGAAACACGTCTCGAGGATCTGGCACCCCCTCAGTCTCCTCCCGATTTCTAGCCATATGTGCTTCTGCCCTTCTAGCTTGAGTTTCCCGCAAGTTGTAAGAGCTTTCCGTCCTTCCCGCCGGTGCCATACTAGTGTTTAGAAACCTGATTTAGGATAGATGGTAAAGAGAAAAAATTGTGACAACAAAGGGAGATTCAAACTAATGAGACACGTCAGGCCCCACGGTGGGCGCCAAACTGTTGTCGATGGAATCAGTAAAGAGAAAATAGACAGTATGGAACTCCCAACAAGATTCAAGAGCTCCTTAAAGAGAGGATTTTTGAGGTGTGATTAGTTGAATACATTTCCAATGACTCCAAGATCTGGTATTAGTCACAAACACTAGATAGAATGGTGGTAGAGAAGACAGAAGGAAGAAGCTACACCAAGAGAGACAAAACTTTTTTTGTTCTTGAATACTTTTTCATCCATCCTTTTGCCCTTCCCAGGCTACACATATATATATACTCCACAAATTATGAACCTTTCCTTTTTAGACCAGCTGGTCCCTGACAGCCACTGTTTGTGATTTGATTATGTAGGGTACCGTAGGCCAGTTGACTTTTGACCCCATAGAACAGACTATTACATCATGTCAACCACCTTTCGACCCCCTGGAACAGATCCTTACATCATGTCAGCCACCTTTCGACCCCCTGGAACAGATCATTACATCATGTCAGCCACCTTTCGACCCCTTAGGATTACTTTTCGACCCCTTAGTGGGCCAGGTTCTTTGGGGTTCCCAAACATTGTCCCTGTCATGGTTCTTTTTCCAAGTAATATTTCACCTTTTCGTCGATTCGAATCGAGATCTTTTGAATCGGCAGGTCAGATCAGTGTATTTAGCATTAATGGTTGTTGTCGGCATTTATGGCCATTAATGGCGATCCATTAATGGCCCAGCTACCCCTGTCTATTCATTACATTCAGTCTGTGTCAGACCAGGGAGGGGTCGAACTTAGACATCTTTTAAGATTTACCATAATATCTTTCTTTTCAGCATCCTAGATGACCGTCACGTGGTCATTTCCTGTGCTTGGGATGTACGCCACGTGGTTACCTTCTGTGATCGGCTTCAAGTGGATATTTTCCCCCAACACGAGCTTCAGTATTTTGTCATCTGGGAATAGAAGAAAACCAGCAATTAGAACATAGAGAATGATGACACATGACCAGAGATCAGCGTCGGTTCCATCGTAAGCATTCTTTCCAATCACCTCCTGAGCGACATACGCAGGGTTCCACATGCGTAACAAGCCATCTTGTTTCAGAATCTCAGACAAGACACTGAGACTGAAATACCTTGCGGTTGCCTTCATGGTCTAGGAGAGATTTTCAAGCTTCAGACCGCGGTGGCAAAGGGTTATTATCGTCTCCAATTGCTGGATCCTCCAATCGAGGATCCAGCGGTCTCTCTTAATCAGGCGCACCTACCGATGTGTTGGTAGGCGCGTCGAGTTAAAGAGAGACCGCTGGATCCTCCAATCGAGGATCCAGCAATTGGAGAGGATAATGACTCGGTGGCAAAGGCCTTTGGGTTTGGCAGAAATCGACGGCAGAGATGAGTTTTTGGAGGTAGAAAAGGGTAAAAATGTCTATTAAGAAGCAAATGAAAGGTTATGATGAAAGTAGACATTGTTTTGGTCCTTTTGGATAGATAGGTAATATTCAAATTCGTTTCTGGGTAATTTTGTCAGAACAAAGATTGAGTAGGTAGATTGATAAACCAAAAGTGGGTAATCAAATAATTTTTCCTAAAATCTTGCCAAAAAAAAAAAATTCCTAAAAAAATATCTATTGCTGTTAATCCTTGGATGGATTCCGATCGGACGGTTCTGAGGAGTTGCAACGTTTACCTTTCTCTATTTAGTTTCCGTCCTTGACCCACTTTGGCCAAAACGGCCCTTTTCTTTCAAAACAAAGAAATAAAAAAATAAAGAAAACCTCTCATTCATTTATCAATCATGTTTTAAAATTCCAATTGTTCTTGAAGTTGTAATCCAGTAGTTGGAGTCGGTGACATTCCTCTAAGTTGTAATCCAGTAGTTGGAGTTTGTGACATTCCTCTAGCATGTAAAAAACTAATACATTGGTTTACACACTAGTAAACCTTAGCCGGCTAGATCATAACTTAAGAGGTGGTTGGACTTGAGAGGATCTTTTTCTAATTGGATGTTGAGGCTCAAAGCCTCAAACCAACCTCAAACTAATAATTTGAAGATAGAAGAGCTACGGGTTTGAATCAATGGTTTAGGCATGCGGAATCGGCAACAGGACAAAGCTCCATTGATTCTGTTTTCAATACAATGGGAATTGGCCAAAATAGTCTAGAATCGCAGGATCAAATAAGAAATGCGATCGATTCCGATTCAAATCAATCGATTCAACAAAAAAAATTGAAGCATGGCTTGTTTTGCAACTTATGCGTTTGGGAGTTTAGTCCCACACCAACTTTGAGATAGTTTACTAGTCCCCTTATATGTTTGGGAATCTCTCCACTTATAAATTTGAACTTTTGTGATAGAAACTTTATACTTATGAAGGAAATTTTTGTTTCCTGTACTTCTTAGGAAGGAGTTTGTCTCCGATTGTGCAATTGGTCCAGTTGTTGATCCAGTCGTTGGAATCACTTTCTTTGTTTGGCTAACGAGGGTATCCAGACTTGCAACTTGACTCGTCCTGCAGGTCCATACTGACCCCACAATGTATGGATTAGGTATTCAGGTCATTTCAAGGTTAAATGATGACCTTTCCACTTGCACCCAAAGCAGAAAAAAAGAACACTTAACAGTTAACACCCTCCATATGAGTTGCCCCAAGACGATAAGAGGAGTCGTACTTAAAACCTTTCACTTTCTAAGGTGTAGGCTCCTTCCAAACTGAGCTATCCCCTTGATGTTATTGATTGTACTCACTGACAGACTGCACAACTGGAGGTGAGCCAAGTCCCACTTCTTATTGCTGTTGATTTGGGCATTATATCTATTTGTATAAGAGAAAGTTTAATTGGTCTGCCTCTAAAAGCTAAGAAACGGCATAATCTAAAGCTTCTTACCCTAAAAAAATGTATATAATACTCTTCGTTTTTATTTAACCATTGCTCCCCTAGAAATCCTTAGCCCTTATCCATACGATTAGAATTTTCTAAATCATATATTACGTTATACAAATCAAATGGACGGGCTAAACTATTAAAAACCTAAATATATGATCATTTTGCCACCTTTCTTATTTATTAAGGGGTTTTTTTTTATTTAAAGGAAAATTTTCCTACAAAAATATAGATTTTCATATAAAATGAAAAATAGGAAAAAAAATTATATAAAATAAAATTTTCGTTGGCTAGTTAGACAATGGTGGCGAATCTCCTTTAAGGATATTTCAGTACTAAAAGTCATAAAGGTGATGTGTTCTTGGAATTTAAAATCATGGTGAACCCCCACTTCCTTTGTAATTGCATGATGATGACAATTGACAACGTTGATTCGCATATTCTGTCTATAGTTTTAGAATCTGACAAAAAAAAAATAGTATCAAGAATCTTTTTTTTATGAGAATAAAGTACAATACAAGTGTTTGTCCACGTGGCCTTCATAGCTTCCCTTAATTTAAACTCCAAAATCCATTTGATTCCACTCCAACTTGGACTGTGACGTCCACGGTGACAAATGACTGAAACTAGGCAATTTTATTTGGTGGAAATTTTTTGGACCGTCCGTCTAATATTTTAGAGTGGCAATTTTCAGCCTGGACTGCCAAACTAGTTTATTTTAATAAATCGGGCTGTTAAAGTTATTGGGTTCAAGTTCCATGGTTTATCTTTATCAAAATAAATAATAAATAAATAAATAAATCCATAGTTTATTAAATGATCTTTTTGTTAAAAAAAATAAAAATCTCCACATTTTCATTGTCGGATCTCTTCTACCATGTTTCATAAGATGAACCACAAAATTCACTTGTTAATATTTTTTTTTCTTTTGATAAAACATTGATCTTTTTTAAAAATTATATATATGGTCCTCTCATTGATCTAATTTCCCAGACTAATGTCGAGCGAGATCTTTGACTTTTTTCTTTATTATAAAGAAAAAAAATAGTGTTCAGAAGCATCCCTTTATCCTTTTTACATGAAACAGTGAAATGATCATCGCGTCTCTCCTCTTAAAGACCACACAACCAAGCAACAACCCTCTTCCCATTTTTTATGATAAGATTACTAAATGATATGATTTAAGCTAGCCTATCATTGTTGCCCACATTCTCATTTGATGTTCATTGACAAGGAGGAAAATGAAAATACGTCAGGCCCACCTCACTCAATTACAAATCTGTTGGATTAGGTTAACCTTTTTCAGGTTATTTAAAAATCTGATGGGTTAAAGCTGAGGCATTTGTTCGATATTCCATTTCACCCCTTTGTGTGAGAAGGTGTAAGGGTAGCAAAAAGGGACTAGCCAAAATTTTTTTTCACTAGCCAAAGATAGAAAAGTACAACAATGCCATTGGGTACTGCCAGATGGGCTACAACATAGAAGGGGGATCCGGAAAAGGGCAACAATGCCACCTTACGCTACAATGATAACATGAAGAGGAATAGTGCCACAAGAGCTACAACTACAAAGAGGTCCCGAGGTGAACAACCTACTTGTTTTAAATGCCGTGCTTGCAATATCAGATCCAAATCGTTTCTTTCCTGAGATTCGGGAGGAGGGGCGGTGACCCCACTGGATGGTTGCCATATGGGGGTCGAATGAATCCGATCTCTCCGTTCGAGCTGACAAGAGAATGTCGGCTCAAACGAAAGGGGTCGGATGAACATGGCGACCATCCAGTGAGGTCGCCGCATCTCCTCCTTGAAGTACAAGGATAAGACGATTTGAATCCTGCAACATCATCCGCATTGACTTTGTTGATGTAAGGATGTATCATGTGCCACAAATACATGACAGCATGATGCAATGGGGGAAAAAGATTATCTCCTGTTGTCTATCTAGTCTCTCCAACCGTGATCTAGTGGTTGGAATTGTCCTGTCACATATAGCGACTCTAGCCTCTGGATCAGAGCTGGTGGAACTCTAGCAACAGGAAACATTCCAACCCATGGAGTCTTCGAATAAGAAGACTATAAAACGGAAAAAAAGAAAATTCTTTGCGAGAAGGTTTATGCTTACACTGTATACGTGAAGTAACGACTCAACTGAAAGAGCAGGAAAAGTTGATCGTTACATGCTTGAAGCCTAAGCTTTCCAGTTGCTTTTTCCTGCTGCTCCCTCTTCCCTTCTCTGTCAAATAAAGAGGTATAAGGGGAGAGCAAATGTCAAACGACGAAGATACTCTTAACGAGGGAGGTTCATCTGCAGCGGTAAAGCAGAGGTTCAAAGACCGTACTAAGGTGGGGAGTTTCAGTTTCTTTATTCTTGACTTTTCTCATATCCAGAGACCTAGCCACAGTTTTTCCTTTTGTTATTCTCATTCTAGTTTAGTTATTTGATTTCTGTAGAAAGTTGCCCAGACAAGGGAGATTTTATCTAAACAAGCTGTTCAGACCAAGGAGATCTTGTCGAAACAAGCGATTAAAATAGCTAAGCAAGCAGAAGAACACGAAAGATTTATCAACAAAGTATGCTTCTATTACCGGATTTGATTTATCAACAAAGTATGCTTCTATTACCGGATTTCATTGCACATGCATCGTTATCTACTGCTTTGGTTATTTCTCTCTCTCTTTTTTGCTTAGGTGACTTACCTAGTGGGGGTTCTGGGATTCGGTGCCTTCTGCTTCTTGCTGGGATCGAGTGAGTGGAGAATATTGGCAGATTTAGTCATTCGTTAATCCAATAGTTATACAGAATGAATTTATTTGTTCTTATTTGCTTTTGAAATTCTTTCAGGACCGCAAGATATCCCGTACATATACTGTTTATTCTATGTCATATTTGTTCCTCTCCGTTGGATATACTATCGGTCCAAGAAATGGCATTATTATCTTCTGGTGAGCACCTGCATATTGCAAGCATTTGTAGTCTCTTCAAAAATCGATTTGACTACAGATAGGATATTGATTTAGTACTAGATCTGTCTCTGTATTTGGTGATATTATTGGAATAGACAAACAAAATATGGTTTCTAGTTGATGGTATCTTCCTCATTTTTTGGGTCTTGATTAGATGAATTGAAAATGAAATGGCGCATGGTCCCTTTTTCATGGTTTCAATTGTGTTTCTCAATGCAATATTGAGGTTGGGTAGGAAGAGAGGAACTAGAAATGAAATTGGAGTGCTACAGAAGAAAATTATTTGTAATGAAGTCGACAACTTGTGCCAGCATCAGAGGTTTTGAACTTGAACATGACCGTTTACTGTGTTCCACAATCATCAGCATGTTTCGATTTTAAGACAAGTGAATATCTGGCTTTGTCAATTGTACGAATTTAAGGTTGCAACATGGCAGGACAGGAATTCATTTCAATTGGAGCCTAAAGACTGAAGAGTTGTTTAGGGTAGCCACATTGCAGGACAGAAAACCATTTTAATTGGAGCCTAAAGGTGAACCTTCAATCCTCACGTTCACATAATGCGCTTCTCTACTCAAATTGAAATAGATGGCTATTGTTCTTAATGCGATCATCATTAAACAAGTATTGGGACCAAAGGTTATAGTTATCTTCTACTATTTGCCCTCAACGCCCTCTTTTCTTTTCTAAAGGCAGATTCCCATCTTCTATGTCTTGATTCTTATTAGATAGGCATTGCTGATCCCGAAACTACTTTCTGGTTGCAGTGATAATTCTTACCCTCAAACAGCTTTAGTTGGTAAGTTCTGTTAACATGTCTGAGGCAGAGTAAAACTCCATAGGAAAAGAAACAACTGTTGAAACATTTCTGCTTTTAGTGATACAAAGTGTGAACGGCTGGATTTTTAGGAGTCCACTGAAATGGTTTCTCTTGGTGCTTTAATATTAGACCATTAATTTTAGGTTTGTCAAGTTAAATAGTTTTTTAGTACTTATGGAATTTTAAGTCTTGTGGTACTTCTAATAACATTCTTTAGGCATTTTTAAGTTTCTATTTTCTTGGCATCGAGCCAACAAACTGTAGAACACTCTAGAATTGGCATTCACCGCGACAGTACTTTCCTGCTCCTATGTTTATATTGTATCGTTCATATTATGAATTAGAACATAGAATGCCAGCAAAGGCTATAAATCTCATAAAAGAAAATTATGAGGCCTGTGATTGAGTGCTCAGTCTCAAAGGAGAATAGATAATGTGTAATTTGAGCAAGAGCTCAGCTATTTAGAGTGAATATTTGCTCAAGGCCAAGTTTCAGATCCTTCCTCTCCCAATAAGGACTCCTTCCAGTGTACTTTTTTTATGCATTGTCATCTTCTGCAATTTTGCGGCAAATCCTGACCGAATAGCTGAGTTCTCTATCACAAATCCTGTAGCATAGGAACATACTTTTATTAGCTCTGGTCTAAAAATATTTCAAAATTTGGATCTATGATCACAACGGGGTTGAATAATTAGATGATTAAAGGAAACAGACCAAATGCCTATTGCTTGATTGATTCTAATCTGGTGCAGATGAAGAAATGCCATGGTTGATGTATTTTTCACTCTGATTCATCATAAGGAAATCTCAATGATTAAAAATTGTTCTATTGGCAGAACAAGCCATATACAAGGCTTGACTTGGATGATAGTTATTTCCTGGAATGTTCCCTTAATCTTATAACTTTCCTCGCTTGTGCAGGATTTCTGCTACTACGCCAATACAATTTTCCTGGTCATGCTTCTGCTTTATCCAAGAAATGAAAAGCTTTTTATGGTTTGCTTCTCATTTGCTGAGGTAAGTGCATGGTCATGCTTAATGTTGTTGCATCTGAGTTATTACTGTCTAATTTTCTATCCTGAAATCCCGAGTGCTGCTGTAGGGACCATTAGCATGGGCATTGATTGTTTGGCGGTGCAGTCTGGTTTTCAGCTCCCTTGACAAAATAGTTAGCGTCCTAATACATCTTTTACCTGGTGAGTCGGCATGTCCTCTTCTTTTAGCACTGAGGGAGGATATTAATCAATATTGGACTACAGAAGCAACACAAACAGTTCTATTTTAGAGCTTTCTTGATATATGTTTTAGGTATTTCTAATTATTCTAGTGACTAATTTTCCCAAGTGTTAAATTAATAGTAACTTATTCAGGTCTGAAGATGAAGAACTGCTTAGCACAGTTGGTTGGTGTCCTGCCAGTTGAGTGCAGGCACTCAGGGGGTCATGGGTTTGACTCTTCTGTTTCACATTGTCCCTTAAAGCAACTCTTCCTCCCTCCCTCCCTCCCTCCCTCCCTTTCAACTCTAAGTAGCTGTAGTGAAAGTCCCATTGGGCAGATAGAAAGGTATAGGACCCAAAAACAAAAAAGGTTTGAAGGATATAACTGTCTCAGTAGTATTTTCTTTTTCAGTGGACGGTAAAAATGCCTAGAATTTATGGGTATGTTCACCGAATCATGATTTTTAACTTCCCTTAATGTGTATCTGAATTGCTTATTTCTGCACAATATTTTAAAGTTTCAGCCAAAATCTTCTTTGTCAAATTTATCTTTCTTGTCTGTTAAGTTGCAGTGTAGTTAGTAATGAAACATTATTTAAGAATTTATTAAGATTACTTGAACTAAAATTGAGTTGGTAGTGAGCATTATTTGACTTCTCCCCTTCCCCAGTAGATGAGATTAGTTGGCGTTTTATGTACTTTGCATTGTTTATTCGATCAGCCGTTAGAGCGTTCATCATCTATACACTGAATGGTTGGATCAGTTAGCATACCAGATTTTGTTGAGGGTGATTTACTGATTTATGATATTCTGCACTTGCATCAGCATGAGTTTTCTTTTTTTCTGGGGAGGGGGCTGCGAAAAGAATTTAGTAGAAAATAAATTGAAGTGATCCATTGCCTTGAGACCATAAACCCTTTATGAATCTGAGAGAGAGAGAGAGAGAGAGAGAGAGAGAGAGAGAGAGAGGGTTGTTTGAAAAGAAGAAATGGGTTGGATCTGCCCCTATTCATCCTAATTACACTCGGAGAAAAGGTTTCAATCCATTTCATTGCCCACTTAACCCAGGTGCATGTATGGTGAGAGTGAAACAATGAAAGCTGCTCTGGATCCTACATACCACATTTCTTTTTATTTTTTATTTTTTTTTATATTTTATAAACTCATGATGCAGGAAGCTTTGATAGACGTCATTAGTTCTTTGTTAGTCAGATGGTAATTTTATCATGAATTTACCCCCCCCCCCCAATTCTATTCTTTTTCCCTGATGACATATGCTTTGCTCATGTATAATTTCTCTAGACCATTTATGTCGCTTCTCTTTATCTTGATCTAAGCCTTACAAATCAGTTTCTTCCTATATTAGCTAGATAGAAATTAGATTTGTCACCTCTGCCATTATCCTTTTAGTCATTCAATTTTTCTTACACTTTTTCCTCTTTGGTTTTGTTTCCTGGTCATTCAATATTGGCTCCTCTGAGTGATTGGTTTTGTCACTGATCCTATAATGGATTTAATGATATCAAACCCTCTATTGTTCCCATGAGGAACTTGTCTTGGCCAATTTGGATTGGCCAAGCCACGCAAAGGACTGACTACTTCATTTTGTATTAGATTGTGCTCAAGAGCTCCTCCCCATTGACCCCTAAACTTTGTGGACATGATGTTCATGTCTTTTTTTCTTTTTTTTTTACCATGTGTCGATTTTCAGTCTAATCTGACATTACCACATTTCAAATTAATGCTTTGGAAGTTAGTCATGAGACAATATCTGGGAGATGCGTATCCAATGGCCAAATGACCAAACGATCAGTCCACATGACTAATGGGTGAGACAGCTGGAAGACTTTTGGCTGTGCCCCATCCTATGACCTTTCTCCTAATATAGATTGATGAGATGTGCTTGATTTAAATATTTTATAAGGAAGGTGTTCTTAACCAAATTACTTGTGCCAACTGATTATATGATAGCAATGAAGAGGTGGATCGTAACTTCTTCAGAATATATTGTAGCACCTTAAATGGGATTTGGAGGATGGCTGAGGATTGGCTGTAGTTGGTCTACGTTCATAGATGATCATGGTTCTTTTCTTTGAGTAACATCTTATTCTTACTCTATATCCCAAAAAAAAAAAAAAAAAAAAAATCTTATTCTTACCTGTAAGTGAACACAAAAAAGAGAGAGATGTACAAGATCTTGTTGGACAACTTGCTTGATGGATGAGACCATGAGCTTGTGGTCTTTGTTCTTTGTTGCCCTTGTTCCCCTTTCTGTAGAGAGAGTGATGCAGTCCATGGAATAGTCCAAGAACCAACATAAGGATCAATCGACATTGGTCCATGGAACCAGCCAAAAGCCAAGCCATAACACTGTTCACGGTACTGTTCACGTGAATAGTACCAACATAATATTTTTGCAATATTTTGTTTCTCTCTTTTGTTATTTCTTTCCTAAAATTAGTTTAGATTTTATTTCCTAAGTTGATTTACTTTATGAGTCAGTCTTAGTTGTTTCATTGTTTTAGAAACTTTTCTATTTTCTATAAAAGAAGTTTCTGTTTAGTTTTCTAAAAGTTGTTTTATAAACTTTCCTATTCTTTATAAAGGAAGTTTCTATTTCAGTTTGAAGTTCCTATTTTTATAACTTTTTCCATAGTCTATAATAAGAAGTGGAATGCTGGCAGCAGAGTTGGCCAGAGTTTAATTAAATTCTGGTTGAGTCTCACTGGTTGTGAGACTTAATCAAAACTCTTACTTTGTTCATTCCCGTTTTCAGATAATAGTGGTTTTTCAAAAATTCATAACTTCTTCATCCATGGTTGGATCACCTTCAAATTTGGGTATATTATAAAGCACATCCTAAAGTACTTCCCCTCCAAGTTTTCCAATGGCTGAATCTTAAGATAAGTGAGTTTTTTCATAATTTTATAATTCTGGTTTGTTAAAATACCTGTTTGAGATCTACGGGCAAGATTGATTTCGATCCCGGCCGTTGGATCAAGTTCATCTTCTGGAAGATTGTTTCTCATATCCTAAGGATCATTGTTTTCAAGTTTCGAAGCATTCTATTGGATAGATTTGAAGTTGAGTAATTATTTGTCGAATTCAATCATTCTTACTTCTTGTTAAAGTGTTAAATTTGAATTTGACTGGTTGAAAGATCCTACCCTAGCAAGGTTTGGGCATAAATTGAGATGTAACCTTACCTTTGCCATCAGAGAGAGAGAGAGAGAGAGAGAGAGAGCAATCAACTTGGCTTTACGAAGCATGTTTTTTCTCATTTCTTTCTGTTCTAGAACTTAGTAGAAAGATGTTACTCTCGAATTTAGTGAAGTTTACTCCTACAAAATAAGTAGATCTCATGGTGTTTTCCTATAACCATGTTTCTTTAAGAAATTATCTAAGCTGTATGATATATGCTTGTGTAACCTTCATTACAGGGATTGTCTTTTTCATTATTCGATGGTGGGATCCAGCAGCGTTAGAAGCCATGCGTCCAGAGTGGAATGCAGGTCACAGAGCTTCATGGCCTTATGTGGAAAGCAAATCCTATCTGTGGACGTGGCTGTTTGTTGTTCCCCTTGTTGCTTACACCTTGTGGCAGTTTCTCTATGTTCTCTTTGTTAATGTCCTCCGGCGGAATAGGCTATTAAGGGATCCTGAAGTTATGACTTCTTATAGGTTTTTCTCTCTCTCTCTCTCTCTCTCTCTCTCTCTCTCTCTCTATGACATGTGACCAGAACACAGAGTAACTGTGGGCTTAAGATTGTCAGTTATTTGATCAACTATTTTCCTCTCTGCACTTGTTTTGTTCTAATATTTTGGTCTTCATAGGGAACTCTCAAAGAAAGCACAAAAGGCAAACAACATATGGTGGCGTTTAAGTGGGTTGCTTGGGGATCAAAATCGCATGTTCATGTATATCGTGCTCCAAGCTTTATTCACCGTTGCAACCATGGCACTCACTGTCCCCATATTCTTGTCTTATGAACTTCATGTGATTTTCCAAATATTCAAAGTCTCTGCAACTATATGGAATGGAGGAAGCTTTCTACTTGAAGTCATGCCTAGACAGGTGATTCTCAAGGAGAAGAAGAAACTGGAGATGCAACCTATACAAACCAAGCCAGATCACTTTGCCGAGACTGATCATCATTCATAACAGCCGTGTACATACAAAGTCTGTAAAATCCTGTTTCACAAATTTCCCCCCTATTTTTGATGGTTGAGATGTCTAAACAATTTTTATTTTTAGTAGTTTTCTTTAATTTTTACAGATAGTGTAGTGTATTTGGATCAAAACTTGGTCAATCAGTGATGGAGGAAGGGGTAGTGAAATTTGGTTAAAGTGACTTGCCACTTGTGATGATTGCTACAGTCATGTTTAGTTGCATAGGGAATTGAAGAGAAGGGAAGTGAAATTTTTAAAATTAAAGGGAAATTTTTATAGTTATAACACAAGATGATTGTATAAATTACTTAAATTTTTTAACATATTTAGTAATGATATTTATAAGATGTAAAGTTTATTTTCTTTTTTAAATGGAAGGGATTTGGATACAAAGTAAAGGATAAATTAATAATTAAATATGAAATAATTTAGAATTAGTTACATTATTTACTATGTTCTTATATATTTCATCTTTTATTTTAACAGTCCCATGTTTTAATAATAAGTTCATCCCCTTTGAAAGTCTTCAAGGGCAGGGTTATTCAGAAGCAATGGGAGCAACTTAAAGGACATGGTTGAAGGAGATTTGAATTTGAGTAGGAGACAAAAGTGGAGCTAGAAAAAAGAAGAAATCAAGCTAGGCTCTTGAAATTCCAATTCCTATTGTACCGATTCCCGCTAACACTCTTTTAGCTTTAGACAAATCGGACAGTGATAAATCCTACGATGGGGTGAAGAAATTTAAATTTGGATACTATTAAATCTTCCCATGAGTATGACGATGGGTAAATCTCACACTTTAAAGGAGATATATGATTCCTAGGATGACGAGAATAGATGCAGTCTACCTTCTTCTCATCTTATCTCTTGGCGAAAGAGTTCCTGCATTCGAGAGCCTTCAAGTTGGCTTCGTCCTTTGGAGGGCATCTCAAATGGGTCTTAGACCACGCCTCTCTGTGAGTTATTCAAAACATTAGTTTAGATGTGTTTGCGTCTTTTGACAGTTTAGCTTCCTAATTGCCTTCTTTGTTTCTTTATGTTGTTTTTTTTTTTAATTTGCTTAGGGAGCTTCTTTGCCCTCTTCAGGATAACATTCTTCCCTTTTAGCTTTGATCTCTTTTTTTTTTTTTTTTTTTAGTTGTATCACTTTTCTTTCATTTTTAATAAATTTATTTAAGTATAAATAAATAAAAAAACATACAACCACTTTACTTACCACAAAGAGAGAGAGAGAGAGAGAGAGATCACCCACCCGTTCATCATAAAGAGAGAGAGCGAGAATAGCAATCACCAGAAACACAGAGAGAGAGAAAGAGAGAGTGAGAGAGACACACATTAGCAATCACCAGTTCAGCATGGACGCGTTGGTACAGGTACCGTATGAAGCGACGGTGCGAGTGATGCTGGCGTCGTTGGAGCGTAATCTCCTGCCGGATGTGGTGGTAAGGAGGCTGACGCGACTGCTGTTGGCCAGCCGTCTCCGCTCCAGCTACAAATCTTCCTCTGACGTTCAGCTCTCTCATCTCCTTCAGTTTGCTATCTGTAATCTCTCTCTCTCTCTCAATTACCGAGTATTTTGAGGGATTGCATTTGTTAGATTTTTTTTTCCTGCTCTTTCATAACAAAAAAATAACATGTCTGGATCTGTTGGTTCTTTACAGCTCTTAAAGATATGCCTATTGCCATCCAAACAGAAAAACCGAAATCCCAACATTATGAATTACCTACATCCTTCTTCAAGTTGGTACTTGGAAAGAACCTCAAATACAGGTAAATGACTTTGATTTCCACTAGTGAAGTCAGTGTTCAAACTCATGGATCGAGGTAAATCATGAATTTCAGTTCTAATCAGACCATTGGTCTCACTTTTCTCCTTCAAATAAAAGCAAAATATGCAAATCGTAGCAGAACTGGCAAGGGAAAGGACATTAAATAGTAGAAGGCTAGAATTCTGTGAGATTGCAAAGCAGCTAAAAACTTGCAATTCCAGCAATTGCAGAAGTAAAATATGGCTTCTTCTTATGCTCTTATGTTTACTCAACTTCTCAAGAAGATCTGTACTACTCAGATAAGCTTACACATGGTTTAGATATGAAAACTACTCATATAGTGAAGAAAATATGACGACCTTAATTTTTATGCTCTTATGTTTTTTCAACTTCTGAAGAAGATCTGTACTACTCAGATAAGTTATGCATGGTTTAGATATGAAAACTACTCATATGGTGAAGCTATGACCTTGTCCAGCTGTTGTTACTTCATTGGAAAGTCAAACAACTTGGAGGAAGCTGAGAAAGCAATGTTGGAGCTATATTGTGAGAGGGCACAGATAGAAGATGGTCAAACCATCCTTGACATTGGATGTGGCTGGGGATCACTTTCATTACATATTGCTCAAAAATATGCAAACAGCAGGGTCACAGGGATTTGCAATTCAACAACGCAGAAAGCCTATATAGACGAACGGTGTAGGTATGTTGCATTCATAATGCTCCTGGCTATCTGTTATTTGAGGAAAGAAGGTTCTCTAAACACCTGGAAGGGGACCCCTAATCTGTGTTTCTTAACATCATACTTATCATCAGGCCAAACATCTGGATACTCGTCGTTAGCCAAAAAAAAAAAAAATTCGTACTTATCATTGTCAGTTTTTAGGGAATGTTCCTTTCAGTTCGTTCTGTTGAAATCGATCAACTCACTCTTTCCAGACATGTTTTAAGGCAAAAAAATGCTTTCTCCATTTCCTTCAATGCACATGTTTCAAGGCAAATAAAATGCTTTCTCCATTTCCTTCAGTGCTTAAAGTACATGTTTTGGGAATAGTACCTGCAGTGTCTACTTTGCATTTCTTTCCAATATGGGGATCCTGGGATGGTTCAAACATTCCAGCCCTTTTTAGCCCCTCATGCCCCACCCCGTCATGCTTCTCTTAGGCTAGTTTTGTTTAGCTGGTAAACTGACCTAGGTTTAAAATGTAAACCACCTTCACCCACTATTGTAAGAACTACATACCTGTAACTTGTACAGGGAACTGCAGCTGCAGAATGTTGAGATCATTGTTGGGGACATTAGCACGTATGAAATGGAGGCTTCCTTTGATAGAGTTTTATCCATAGAAATGTTCGAAGTAAGAAATATCTTGAGCCTTACCATGCTCCTGAAGTTTGTTGATATGGTCTTTAACATATCCTTTGTCCTTCCATGCAGCACATGAAGAACTACCAGGAGCTCCTTAAGAAGATATCAAAGTGGATGAAGCAGGACAGCCTCCTTTTCGTACACTACTTTTGCCACAAAGCGTTTGCTTACCACTTTGAGGTAGCACTTTGGTCATGAAATGGAACAGAAGTTAGGCCGGTGCATGGATTAGACATTAATACTTCTTCTAGTAACTTAAATTTCAACTGAAATTTTGCTCAACAACTTATCCTATTCAGATTCTCATTTTTATATCAACATAGATGTAATTCTTAATCTATATATATTGTAGGACAAAAGAGGGGGGGGGGGGGTGTTTGGTTCTCTAATTCTACTTGCCACCTTGTTTTATTTTTGACTTCAATATTGCACTTTGTATTTTAATGTTATTTATAATGCTCTTAGCTATGGTAATTATTCAACTCTTTTCCCTTTCATCTCATACAGGACAAAAATGAAGATGACTGGATTACCAGATACTTCTTCACTGGAGGGACAATGCCTTCTGCAAACTTACTTCTTTATTTCCAGGTGTCCTAGGAAGTTTTCCATGAAGTGTCATCCCCTAAGCCGTATAAATATTTTGATTTTGCATGGAAACTAAACTGTTAAGTCGCTGGTCCTTGTGATAACCCTAAAATATAAACAATCTCTATCACTAAGCATCTTATGTTTTTTTTTTTCTCCCCCTTATCTACCCCTTTGTTTTATTTAATCAGCAATAATGGAGCAATTTTTTTATGCAGGATGATGTATCTATTGTTAACCATTGGCTTGTAAATGGGACACATTATGCACGAACCAGGTAAGGGGCATACTGCTCTTCAAGACAATTGATGCTATAGCAGGAACAGGTCTGAATAATTGTTTAAAGCATACACGAGTTTTGAAAGATGAGGGCCTGATTGCCACAGTTTTGATGCATACCTAAATCCTAACCCTTCTGTTGGAAGGGGAATGACAGACACACAGTTGCAGCAGATTTTCTTTTTGACACCATCTATTGGGGATTATCTTAAACACTATAAAACACTTTGGAATCATTCCCCTTCTAACTGTGAGCTTTAGTTTTAACTAAGAGTCTAAGACATTCCACCTTTTCCTTGGATCTATTTATCTAAATGCAGCCTTCTGAAGAGAGCCAGTGCCACTAGCATTGAATGAGCTTGTGACACTGACAGCTTGGTCCTGCCCTTATAGTAGCACTCACATCTGTACATGGGTGGGATGACTGTAACAGTAAATCCTGGCTGTGCATGGCTGCCTAAGCATTAATCTTTGTGTACTTAGCTTTGTTCTTCTGACAAATAGAGATAGATTTTTTTTATTAATGATTGAATTGGCCCATTCAATCTAACAGTGCAATTCATTTACCTGACCTGCGAGCTTAGGCTGAAGTGGCCTTTCAGATTCTTAAATATTGTTGCTATGCTACCCCATTTTTTAAACAATAGCTAAAGGCATGCTGTTTTGCAGTGAGGAGTGGCTCAAGAGAATGGACCAGAGCATGACTTCTATCAATCCAATTATGGAGTCAACTTATGGCAAAGATTCGGCTGTTAAGTGGATTTCCTACTGGCGGACATTCTTCATCTCAGTGGCAGAGCTTTTCGGATATAACAGAGGAGAAGAATGGATGGTTGCACATTTCCTATTCAAGAAGAAATGAATGGTGTCATACTGCCCTTTTCAATCTCTGTTTTGGTTGGGTGGCTGAGATACAAATCTGAAAATGAAGTTACCCCCGAGTGATTTGTGATGCAGGAATCCTCATTTTCTAGACATATTGAAGGTAATAACCGAACTAGTTGGTAACTGCCATAGTTCCAATAATGAAATCATGGTTTTCAATGTGTGAGTATACCTCAAGGGAGGCGGTTGACATTATGGGTCAAGATGGGGGTGTTTGAATTATGAGTATACCTTAGGGGAGACAATTGACATTATGGGTCAAGATGAGAGTTGTTGAATTATGAGTATACTTCAGGAGAGACGGTTGATATTACGGGCCAAGATGGGGGTGGTTTTTTTTTTTTTTGGTAAGCTAGATGGGGATGATTGAATTATGATTATACTTCAGCGGTGGGTGAGATTTTTCTTTAATTTATAGTTTAGGTTCCAATAAAAAAAAAAGGGAGGGGGGGGCAAATTAGTAATTTAATCACCTTATCCAGAATATCCCACTTCCCAACAACGAAAGAGAGTAGTATGGTCGTGAGTCCGTGACTAGCGAGTGGAGTTCAAAAATCAGGATAGAGCAACAAGGTGAAGGAACAGATTCCAAGGATGTTTCACCACATTTTATGGAATCTCCTGTGAGGGGGAAAACGTGGTCTTATGCCCAGATAAATTTGTGAAAAAAAAAAAAACTGTGAATGTTGAAACTGAAAAATGGAGCTCTACTGTTGTTGGTCAATTCATAGGCCGTAGATTTCCTTTTCAATTTGTGATAAAAAGCTGCGAAGCAAGTATGGAAAGTTTCAAGACAACTTGTGGGTTATTCATTTTCCGACTTACTTTGGAGGAGGAGATGATGAGTTCTCGAAGGGGGACCCTGGAATTTCCAGAAGAAACTTTTTACTTTTCTGACAATGGAGAAGGTTGGTTTGAGCTCCATTCCTCCGTGGGTGAGGCTTCCAGTCTTCCTTTTCAGTTCTGGTCTCGGGAAGCTCCGAGTATTATTGGAAATACTTTGGGATTCCATTGTTCATGGATCGATTAACCAAAGAAGAGAGGCTAACTCTATAGAGAAGGATTTGGTGAAATTTATTACCATCTACACTGAGGATGGAGCATCTCTTGAACAAGAGATTAGATATGAATGAAAACCCCTAAATGTCCCCATTGCAAGGTCTTTGGTCATTCAGCAACTCAATGTGCCATGCTTGAAAAAGATCATACTCCGAAGGAATGGAAGAAGATGTTAGGGATGGTGACAAAATTCGAACAGCTTCCTAACGTTTAGTGGGCCACATGACAATCCCATTTGTTAATAATAATCCATCTATTTGGAAAGTTTTCAAGACAGTTATGGGGAAGATTATTTTGAGACAAATGGGAATGACGCAAGTATAGAAATCCTCTCTTGCAGCAGTTTTGGCTACCAAAGTGATCCAATAGTTGGAGTTCATCTAACGTACATATCGATGTATTGGTATGCGCGACTGAACTCCAGTTGTTGGATCAGTAGGCAGTTCCGACTGCCGCAGGAGAGGATTTGGATCTGTGACTCAAAAGACATGGTTGAAGGAGATTTGGGTTTGACTCGAGGCATTTCCAATAAGTTAAGGAGACAAAGTAGAGTTAGAAAAAAGAAGAAGTAATTAAGCTCCACTCTTTTACCTTCAGATAATTCAAATCGTGATAAATCCTTTGACAGAGATGAAGAGATGGAGGTTTTAGATTTGGGTGTTAAACTTATATATGAGTTTAATTAATTACCTAAATCAGTTATTCAGTGGAAGTCTAATTAGCACGGTAGAACCGATTTGATTTGGTTCATCAGATGAGATATGTTTAGTAACCCTAATTCTATTGTGGGAAGGATTTTAGGTTACAACAGTATTCTATAAATATTGGGCTAGAGTTTCCACAACCATAGTTAGTGAAACATTCTCTTTGCACCCATTGACCCATTGACAAGAGATTGAGGATATCCTCTAAAGGCTGTGAAAGACTGTAACTGAAGGATTTCGACCAAAGCTTGGAGCTTCTTGGAGCCTCTTGGAGCGTATGAAAATCGATCTCTTCAAACAGGTATGTCTTTATGATTTATAGATTATAGCTTCTCTATTGTGTTCTATGGTACTTGTATGGATTAGAATGGATTTGATTGAAACCCTAATTACATAAACATCTAACATTGGGTACTAGTAAATCTTCCTATGAGTATGAGGATGGAAAAATCTCACACTTTGAAGGAGATTAGATGACTCCAGGGGTGACAAGAATAGATGCAACCTACCTTTCTTCTCAGCCTGTCTCTCGACGAAGGAGTTTCCGCATTCGAGGCCATCAAGTAGGCTTCGTGCCTTGGAGAGCATCTCATTCGTGCCTTGGAGAGCATCTCAAATGGGTCCTGGACTAGGATTTGGATTGACTCCTCTTCTGTTAAGAATAGGATAATATTCCAGCTGCTCGATGGGCGACAACTGTTTGATATTAAATCCAACAGTGGATACTGCTTAGGGCATAACTCGGTTACGATGAAACGAAAACACCCAATCAAATGACTATTTTGGAATCTGTTTGTCAAAGACGTCCTGTGGGGACTCTAACCCTGTATTTATAGAATACAGATGTAACCCTAAAACCCTTCCCACAATAGAATTAGGGTTACCAAACCTATCTCATACCATGTGACGAACCAAACCAAACCGGTTATATCGTGTCAATCAGATTCCGACTGAATTAACTAGTTTAGGTAATTAATTAAGCCCACATAAATCTAACAATCTCCCACTTGGGCTATATTAATTACAAAACTATCGTCAATCAGTGTGGCCACAGAATCCAACACACTAAATCGTCACTAACTTTGAAACATACATCAAGCTTTTCAATGCGAGCAACAACGAATAATACACCTTAACATATGGTGTATAAACTTCTGTCAGCCACAACAGAGGTCTACTCAATACATGAATCGTCTGAGATAATGCATGAAAGTAAACTCCCATGCGAGTCCAAACTTGATTAAAGAACCTTAATCAAAGTGCCCCAAAACCTTTATGGGCAACTTAACATGGTATTTAAATATTCTGGAATTATAATACCATACTTTGGTTAGACACCACCTTAAATCTTTGGCTAAATACTGCCTTGAAACTTTGACTAAATACTGCCTTGAAACTTTGGCTAAATACTACCTTGAAACTTTGGCTAAATACTGCCTCATATCTGTGACATGTCAAACACATAACTATGTATGCAAAATAGCAATAACGCAAATGCTAATATAAACAAAATCATAATTACAAAAAAAAACTGTACCATCAAACCATGAGCAATACAATCAAGCACAGTAAGCAATGTGAAAACACAAGTATAAACATAAAGAGTCTCCCACTGATTAAGCTTATCTAGAGACTCCCACTGATTCCCAGATCTTTGGCCACTTAAGCCTCTGATAAAATTATTTGTTTTCATCCATTCTTATATTGGACATACCGTCCCTTAAAGACTCCCACTGACAAAACCTTCGTCCGAGAATCTACAACGATATAAAATCTTTTGACATCTTTCTTACTTGAAAAGATTTGATCTCTATAATGCTGTGAAATACTATATTTCTTATTATTCTTTGAGAAGAACACAGTTGAACCACTGTTAGAACAAATCTCAATAGGTTTAAAAGTGGAGTCTATAATCTCCAAATTAGAGAATAAATTTTCACAAGATATCTTGCTTGTTATCATTATATAGAGTTATAAAACCCTACTACCATGACAATGAACCTTGATGTTGGTTTTTTTGTCATCAATACAATCATTATAAATTACATTAAAAATAGCCTAGAGTGTCACTACTTCTATAAATGAACATATAATCTTTAGTCCTCTGCATATACCGCATGACCTTCCTTTTTCCCCGTTGTCGAGTAAGCTATACCAGCATCCAACTGAAACATCCTATGACACTCAATAAAAAGGCTATATGAAAAGATTACAACCTTAAACATATATCAAGTTCTCTACACATTGTAGATGCTAATACTCAGGATCATTCTTTGTCTACAATTCTATCTATTTATCTCCTTTACTGATCTTAGCATCCGCAACTTACTAGTTATACATGCATAATGAACCTTCGAAAACACGAACAATATTTATACTTTGAGATAAATCCAGAATTTTATTTTTCCTGTCACGAACAAACTCAATTTTAGGTACAAAGGTACTTGCTCATACAGTTTTACATGTCGAGGTTATCAGACAGAAAAACATTGATTTCAACTAGTAAACCATGTCACTACAGGCCAATGAAAACCATCAACACACATGACAAGGAAGTGAATCCACTCCCACTGACCTATAGATATATACAATGGTCAATGACAATCGAAGATACCATCCTGTCAAACTTTAAATACCATTATCCGGATACCTATTTAATCCACAGATTGACTTTATAAGTTTACAAAACATATCTTCTTTATCCTTACCACAAAACCTTGTGATTAAAATATATAAACATTTTCTTCAAGATTTTCTTTGATAAAAAACAATCTTTACATCTACCTGATGCAACTCCAAAATAAACCTCAAAATTTGAAGTTCTCTTTCTCTTCCCTTTGTGTGATTCCACTTTGCTATAAATCTTACTTTGTAGCAATCAATTCTCCCACTGGAATCACACATTTTCTTTGTATATCCATTTATAGCCTATGAGTACACCGCTCATTGACAAAAGCATAAATTCCTAGTCTCATTATTGTTCATAGACAACAACACATCCTTTATGATCATTAAACATTCAAGAGCAATTTCATTACTAACAACTTGCTCAAAATCATTAGGATCTTCATTTTTATCCATTACCAACAACATCTATTTTGAAGTACAACATGTGATTGGATGAAATCACAGATCTACATGGTCTAGTATATCTCTTCATTGCCTCATCTGGCTCTGCTACTATGGTAGAAGCATCGATCTTAATGAATATTTCTATAATCATTTCATTATACTCTGATAACATTTCTGGTATCTCAACTGGTTCCTTCACATCTATTTTCATGTGGTCTCATCACATTTCAAGTTCTTGGGTCTATTTTTACATCCCATAATATGACAACTCAATGTCCTAAAATAATAACTCTCCCACGAGTATTATGAAATCATGTCAATTCTATAGTTTTAAACAAGAAGATAACTTAAACTGGAACTGACACTGAAATTGACTAAGCACTTTATTAACAATATAGGCTACAATATCAATTATTTTCTTACAGGATCAAATACATTCTTAGGCTTTTACAAATATTTGCTTAAATTTATCAAAAATAGACCAGTAGCACATGGTCTCCCAAAACTCTCTCATTCAGATCCAATAGTGTCACACCCCAATTTCGTACTATTCAGAACGGTGTGATGAACCACTAATAAACCAACGGTTCAACCAGGATCTCGAGTAGGCTATATCCGTGTTATCTAAACTCACATACATCCATAATCATAATCAGAGTAAATACACAATAGCGAAAGTCTTATAATAAATGAACTGAGAATCTACTGTGACATTAATATTTAAATAGAAAATTATTCTGTATCAACTGAGACATAAGTAAATATCAAATACATGTCCATAACAAATCCAAGTAAAGAAAACTAGAAAAATATCTAATCGAATACACATGAGTTGCACTCGCAAGAGGAGTCATGTGTATCCACTTCAGCTTCAACCTCCATCGCCGCTACGTTCCCGTACGCTGGAGCATTCATATAATCTTCAATGATATAACCTGCATCATCAACTAAAAATATTCGACGTCGAGGGGTGAGCACACATCACGGCTCAGTGAGTAGACAAAACAATGCAACATTTCATATGCATGCAATCAATTCATATCTTTGGTCTGGTTTATAGTTTGCAATGCGCAATAGAAAGGTTGGGTGGTCAAAGGTTAACGTTTATTGACCCCGCCTCTATACACAGGGTGTGGAAGTCCGCCCGAAGGTTAACGTTTATCGTCGTCCCCATCCACCCTAATCATGAACATTATACAACAAATGTTAACGTTTATTTCTATATAGTATCATACCAACACGTAAGCCCCTGTTGGCGAGGGCTTACAAACTGGGCTCGCAACTAACCAATCCTAATGCCAAACAGTGTATCCAAGGCCTTACCCCAGCATCCCTCAGAATGTCCATAGAGATAGAACTAAGGCCCCCCGGTAGAGTCAGAGACTACAAGGACTGAGACCACCTCCCCTGATACTCTACGACACAATAGTTCTGCTAAGGTAATGGCGATACGACGATGCTAATGCACAAGACTTGAGTTAGAGATAGAGCTAAAGTGCTGAGACCCGCCAAAGGTTAACGTTTATTGACATTCTCATCACATCTCCCCTGATACTCGCTCGCATTAAGTACACCAACCACACACATACAATCACATGCCTATTCCTATCATCATCATCATCATCATCATGTTATAAACAATAAAGTAAATATGCATGAACAAATAATAAAAATATTGGATGACAGGTTGTATGCACATTACAAATATATTCGCATAGAATCAAGCATGGCATTGGACTCAAGAAAAGGAAAACAGTTTGTTATTAACCAATTAGTTTAGAGTTCTGTTTCTTCACCTTAGCTTGCTAATAGATACTTTTCTAAGCTTTAGAATCACTTTTATAATGTTATTATATTGCTAGAAAACCTAACAAAGTCGATAGAATTTAATTAGAATTAATTCTGAATTTAAAAACCATTCTATAAACTGAGGGTCGGAGGTAGGGTCGGAGTCCTGATCGACCCTGGGTGCGACCCTCCCCAACTCTGAACTTCCTGAACACTGAGGGTCGATAGTTAGGATCACCTAGGGTCGGATGGTCATCGACCCTCGATGCGACCCTCGGTGTGTTTTGATCAATTTTTCTCCTTTTAGTCCATTCTTCGTGTTTGGGGTCCTATGGTTTGCTCCTACAGTCCATTCAACATGCATTCCATGGTCTAAAACCATGAATCATCCCCCTAAATAGCTTTCATGTATTCTCCCATGGTTTTTTAAGAAAACCTAACCATGGATTGATGGTTTGGGTTTCCCCGAGATTATAGTCTCATCAATATCTATCCTAAGGTCTGTAAAAACTCATGAAATTAGTATCCATACCTAAGAAGAATACTCCTTCTCTGCAACTCTTCTCGTTTTGGCTAATTTCTCTTCCTTGCTTCTCTTCTATTTCTTCTCCTTCTCTTCTCTTTCTCTCAATTCAATTACGGTTGTGAAAGGAGTGAAAGAGGCTTATGAACGTCCTTTAAATAGAGTAGGAACATCCTAAAATAAGTCCCTTTGAGATTAGGAAAGAATCCAAATCGAAAATCTAAAAATTTCCTAATTTCAGTTTCGACGACAACTGAGGGTCGATGGGAGGGTCGATGATCCCGTCGACCCTAGGTTTCTAATGAGTCCGACCCTCCCTTCCAAATTGAGGGTCTGACTTTCTGTCTTGGGGGGGTCCGACCCTCCTTGGCTGGGTATGCGACCCTTCCCCTAATTTAAATATTTTTGGGTCGATTTGATACCTGGGATCTCGATCTCCTTCACGCCCTTGGTCCATTTGACTCGACCATGATGGGTAAACCTGGTTCAAGGTGATAAGACCGGGTTAGATAGACACGGGTCTTACAAATAGTTTCAATTCTTTTAATAATTTTTTTTTCATTATTTGGAAAAACAACCATAGACTAAACTGTGACAAGAAGTCCTAGATGAAATCTCGATGTCCACCAATTCCAATAAATCCTTGTTGTGAATAACCTTCACTTACTTTAATCTTGTTATCTTCTCTTTTAATTAATTCTCACATATATACATATAATAAACCTTGGAAGGAGAATTTCAGAATATTATTCTTTCTAATCTTTCTATAGCCAATAGTCATAAACCCTTATGACCAGGGTAGAAGATTACAATATACAGTTTAACTACTTCTATTGGTTCAGACTACGATTAATGCTTAAGTATCCAATATACTGCACCTTCTTGCTCAGAAGTTTCATAATCCTTATTCCTTTTTCACTTAAGCTGTCTAGCTATATAAATCTTTCTTTACATGTCCCTTCTGGATCACTCTACAAGAATTTTATTCTACTTAGATCCATTTTATCTTGTAGTTTCTTAATGTCTAATTCTTTGTCATAAAGTTTCTGACTATTCCATGAAAAAATATTTTCTTTCTATGGGTTTTCCTACCCCTTTTACAACTTGCCTTTGTCTGGGTATATATTATGCACTATGACATTGGCATTCATATTTTTCTCTTTTCTTTAAACTTTTATCCTTAGTTCTTTTACTTTAGGGTTCACTATATTTTTAAGTACTATATGTCACCAGGATCTGACTATACAATTATTGTAAGGAAGTGAAAAGTCTAAAATGTCATTTACATAGGTTTTAATGAACCTACAAATATTCACTTATGCTTGAGCTTATCATTAATACTTAACAGCTCTACCTTGTATTTCCTCACAATTCAAATACCATCTCTTATCATCAAAAAACCGATCTCGATGGACTTGAGAAATAAAACATCTCTCTGCCCCTTCTTGAAAAAATCAAATCTTTCTTTGGATTTCTCAAGAAATATCATTTTTCAATGTTTCTCATCTGAACATTGCTTTACTTGATCTTAAGGACTGAACACCCTAAGGATCAGAATACAATTTTTCTATTGAGTACATCTAGGTTAAACAATCCTAGACTAGTTTTCAGTTTCCATGCCAATTCATAAAACTGGCAGCCAGAGACAGGCATCTTAAGGTATTTAATCATTACATGTCCACAACAATGTAAATAATTGTAAGTCTACGATTAATACCAAATAAAATTAGCTAGCAAGAATATATATACATAACATGTGCAAGCTAATTAATATATTTGAAAAGTCAACCGAACTACACATACATCCTTTGTGACAATATGTGCACTGGTCCTCTCAATATCTGTGCAATAACTGTGAAGAGATAATGACTTTCGAAAATCTCACCACCTTTGGGTGGACGAAGACCCCTAAAGCCATAATCCTTCAATCATGTGCATGAGTTTTTTTTATTTTCTTTGACAACGCCACCTTTGGGTGGACAGTGTCATTCTTTATAATCTTAGACAACGCCATCTTTGGGTGGAGAGTGTCATTCTTTGCTGCATCCATAAAAGTGAGAGTTTATGTTAGTGTCACTTTTGTGTGAACACTATATTTCCTTACAGTAGTTTGTAAATACATAATTGCTAGATTTGAACATATTATGATAGAACTAAGGTTGTCACTTTGGTGGTCACACCATAATCCTTTCACAATAGCTATAAATCATAATTTGAATAAACTTGGACAATGTCACCTTTGGGTGAACATTATCAAAACTGAAGCATTTACAAACACATATTCTAGAATTTGAACACATCATAATAAAACAAGGTTGCCACTTTAGTGGTCACACCAAGTTCCACCATGATATGAACAAATCTAAACTGCAGCTTATGTGGGATATTTATTTAACCATGAATGCTTTAAAATATAATTTTACAAGTCTAAACATTCATATGCACATTAGCTCAATCAATCAATTTTGTACAATAACTTTAAGAAAAATCAGCAAAAACATTACAAATCGAGTTCCCATAGGGCATTTTTCCATAATAACATATTTTTTTAATGCATCAAAATGTACCAAAATATATATCAGATTGAAGAGCATTAAAAATGGAGTCCAACGAAACAAACCGGAGGTCAATCCGACATTCCTAGCTCCCAGAATCACTGTTTAATGTTCTTTTGTAAAAAAAATAGAAACCAAACAGGCCCTTATGAGCTTTACAGGGTCGGTCTGGGTCAATTTGGTTCGGTTCGGTTCGATCCGGCTTGGCTAGGTCCGGCCTGACTTTGGTTCGGTTCGAACTAAACCGAGTATATATTAAACCCCTTTTTTTTTTTTTATTCCTTCAAAACGAACCGTTTTGGTCTGGCAGGGTTGAACCAGAGAGTTGGTTCGACAAGCCAACCACCGGTTCAACAATGGTTCAATCCGGCCCAAATTTCTCGGGTACCCGGGTCAATTTTTGGGTCAAAACGGGCTTTCGGGTCGAAAATCGGGTCAGATAATTCGGGTCGTAACACGGTATCCGGGTCAGCTTGGTCGGGTTTCGGGTTGGCCCACCAGGTTCGGTTCGGGTCGGACCTGAACTATCTGGGTCTGGCTTGGCCTGGGCCAGCTCTGCCTGTGCCGGTCTGGGCTGGGTGGACTTGGCCCAAGTCACCAGCTAACCCGTTAGGGTTAGCGATTCGGCGCCGAGTCGACCCGGAGATGACTCGGCGCCGTCAGACCTCTTTTTTTTTTTTTTCCCACCCGCGAGTGGATCTCACTTGCGGATTCCGTCGGCGATTGCCGGCACGTCCAGCGGCCGACGCCGACGATTTTTATATCGTCGGCTCCGTCTCTTCGAGACCTTTCCAACGGTACGTAGCTTGATTTATTTTGTCGGTCGAAAAAAATTTTCGTCTATGAAAATCTCTGACAAATCTGATCGAGATTCGATCCAAAACTTGAGAAAAAATCTCTTTTAATTTGACCATTCATTATCAGTCTTTATAATCAATCTCCATTGATTCTAGGTCTGTATGGTTGGCTCTGATACCAACTGTTAGATAATTATGAGTTTAGGGTTTCAATGAAACTCATTCCAATCCCATACAGTTGCCCTAGAACACAATAGAGAAGCCATAAACTATGAATCATAAAGACATACCTGTTTGTGTAGAGATTAGATGTAACCCTAAAACCCTTCCCACAATAGAATTAGGGTTACCAAACCTATCTCATACCATGTGACGAACCAAACCAAACCGATTATACCGTGTCAATCAGATTCTCACTGAATTAACTAGTTTAGGTAATTAATTAAGCCCACATAAATCTAACACATTCTTCTGCAGCTTCCCTTCTTCTTCGGATTCTTAAACCTTTTTGCAACTTCTTCTTCTTCTCAAACCCTTCTGCAACATCTTTTCTTTTCAAATGATTCTTTTCAAACATTTCTTCTTCTTTTTCTCAAACTGGTGGTGCCAACTACCAAGTAGGAGCGCACAAGCTGGATTCTAAGAACTATTAGCCCAAACCGTGAAACAGTTGGTGAGCAGGAGAGTGGTATGCCAACTTTGCTCTGCATTGTCTTGAGAGATGACAATGAGTGAAGATGGTCCAAGATCATGCAATCGGATCAAGGGCAATAGTAATGGGTATTCTAATCAGCTAAGGAGTTATGGTTAGAAACCTCATTTAAGATCAAAATCCCAGGAAGATGGGAGCCAAACCAGCAAGGGAGAAAATCAATTAAAAAAATAAAGAAAGATCAAATTTGCTTGAGCCCTTAGTCGATTGGTCTGTGTTCAGGACTCTTTACATGAGCCACCGAAACCAACGGTACTTGACTCTTCACCAGCACCACCAAAACCAACGGCACTCAAGGAACCGTCTCACCTTTGTGATCATAACTGGAACCAGTTACAACAACTTCCCGTCTCCCACATGTAATGATGACCAAGAAGTTGTATCCTACTGAAATACAATCACCTATGTAATCCTAAACTGACTATACATCTGTAAAGCATATATATATATATATATATATATTATTGTAATCACACCGAAATACAATGAATGAAAAACTCAGTTGCAGAAATCGTGTTTTATAGCTTTGACATGGTGTCAGAGCTATCGAGCAACCTCAATTAAATTTTTTTCCCTCTACACCTCTCTATCATTGACATGTTGACCATCGAGCTTCCTTATACTCTCCTCAACCTTCATCACTTTATTTCAATAAATTCACATGATCTTGTCAAGTAAGAGGATGGTCTCGCCAAGTAAGGGGATGAGGTAAGTGATCTTGTCAAACAAGAAGATGGTCCTGCCAAGCAAGGGGATAGAATAAATGATCCTGTCAAACAAGAGGATGATCCCGTCAAGCAAGGGGATGAGGTAAAGGATCCTGCCAAGCAAGAAGATGGTCCTGCCAAGCAAAGGGGATAGAGTAAATGATCCTGCCAAGCAAGAGGATAGTCCCGCCAAGCAAAGGGGATGCAAATGGTTTCACAAGAATAGGGTGTAGGTCCGTATTTCGGTCTCTTTCCCAAACTACCTACCTACCTCTCCCTTGAGTGACACCTACACCTGCTCATCCCCCAACACTCCACGCAACCTTACCAAGCCACTCACTCCATTGCCCATCCCCTTGCCCAAACCAATTACATCACCACCCATGCTTCACACTCTCACTGTACCTCTTGAGCCCACTACATCTTAACACCTCATTGCTGCCCATCCCCTGCTGTCCACTTAACACCCTCACCAATGGAGAAGACTCGGTGGTTTGTGAGGACAATGGTTGGGAGATTTTCAAAATGCCCTCAGGTTTTCCTAAGAAAAACATGGATCATTGGCTTTTACCTTTGATCTTGTCCACCCAGGCTGATGGACGGTAATGATTTGGAGTCGTCATCTAAATTAAGGTTTAGACCTCAAATGTAGTCTCATCATAAGATAAAAACTTCTATTGACTCATGACCCAACATATTGGTTTTAGTCTATCAGAGAACGAGTAAACGTCCAAGATACAATTTGGGAAGGTGTTGGGCATCCAAAACTGTCTGATCCAAAAATCGACATCCTATATGATTCTATTTTTCTTAAACTCTATGGTTCTGACTGTTCATGGTCAATGAATGACTAGGGCAAATGAGGGATCCTATGCCAAGTTACTAAGTTCTTCTAACTTAGGTTCAGCCAAACATGTTCTAAAAAGAAATAAACAATTATATATAAGGAATTGAACTGAGGATGGTTCGATGATGGACTGAATCTGAGACATCCATCTCAAATTGCCTACGTATTCCATCCTAGAAATCAAGTCCAAAACGTTGTTTAAAACAGATTGTGATTAAAGTTTATAGATATGGCTTATGCTTAAGTTTCATTAGATTTAATGTTTAAGTTGAAGTTTATGCTTGATAGATGGTTAGGATTGAATTTAAATAGCCTATGTGGATTGAAGTATATATGGATAGTGGATAGGGATATGGATAGTAGATATGGGCGACCTAAGAAGACTAAGATGTGGTACCGTACTTGGAGAGTCCTTCAAGTTGCCTATGTATTCCAGAGGTCTTAGAAATTAGGTACAACGTAGTTCGTAAAGATGGTTTATGGATTGAAATGGATAAATTGATATGGATATGGATGATGATAGATATGGGATCACCTAAAGGAGCTAAAAATGCATACTTGTAAGCAGAAATCTTGCCAAGGAAAGAGGTACGTACTCAGAAGCACATCCTTGGAACAGATAAATCTCGTCAAGCAAAGAGGTAATCCTACAAAGCAAGGGGATAAGGTAAATGATCTTGCCAAGCAAGAGGATGGTCCCGCCAAGCAAGGGGACTCGTACTCGTAATCTGAACCTCGCCAAGCAAAGAGGTACGTACTCATAAGCACGAAAAAAGATAAATTATCCTACCAATCAAGAGGATAGTCCCGCCAAGCAAGGGGACTCGTACTCATAAACTGATCCTCGTCAAGCAAAGAGGTACGTACTTACAAGCACAACAAAAGATAAATTATCTTGCCAAGCAAGAAGATGGTCCCACCGAAGTAAGGGGACGTGTATTGGTAAGTCGAACCTCGCTAAGCAAAGAGGTACATACTTACAAGCTCAACAAAAGATAAATTATCCTGCGAACATGGTCCCGCCAAGCAAGGGGACACGTGCTAGTAAGCCGAACCTTGCCAAGCAAAGAATTACGTATTCACAAGCACAATTCTGAGTAAATTACCTGCCAAGCAAGAGGATGGTCCCGCCAAACAAAGTGGTACATACTTATAAGCACGGCTTGGGATGGAGCCTCGCCAAGCAATGAGACTAGGATATGGAATAATTTTGCAAGACTAGAGTGTGGGTCCGTATTTGGGTCTCTTTTCTAAATTGCCTACGTATCATAAGATTTTGTCCTAAGAATCAGGATCCACGTAGTTCAAAAAGATGCCACATTCATTTGGTGACCCACTTAGGTTGGAATATAGGTGGTCCCGTAGAACTGAGTGATTATCCTAAATGATCTATGATTGAATTCACATCAAATCTGTCTAGTTCTTTGTAACCTATGGAGAATGAACTGAGGGGTAGGGATTGTCCTAAAGCTACCCTTGACCTAAAACCCTAATTTATCCTAAAACCCTAATTTTGGAATGTGTTGGGCTAAGTTTCATGTTTCTTGATTATGACTTTTTTTTTTTTTTTTTTTTATCCTTCCCATGAATGTGGGTACCTATATGCACGTCCCCACACCTAGGAATGTCTTCTATCAGTGTACATGCATGGCAGTTTGACTAGGGTGTAGTGAAACGTAAGTTCTTTGTCGAAATATACATCATTTAAATATGGCAATATCAAGCATATCAAACATGGTAGTGTGTATAAAGCTAGCAGTGTAAGCATTTTAAACATGACAGTGTGCACAATATGATAGTGTATACAAGAAAAATGCACAAATATAATAGTGTAAACGAGATTAGATCCTCAATCTATAGTTCAAACTCAAAGAATCTCTCACATCAATAACATATCAGATCAAATCCTCAATTTAATGGTTAGATCTCTTCAAAACATTATTATTATGATCAATGACTCAGATCTCATCAAAACAATCAAGATCAATGATTCATATATACCATATCATCCATAATGACAATCCAATGGATTAGACTCATCGAAATCACTCATGATGATAATCCAATAGTTCAGATTCATTTTAAAATACTTATTGTCACACCCCAGTTTTCGGCTGAACCAGAAGTGTGAGTGAACCGTCACTGAACCAACGGTTCACACCAGGATCTCAATAAGACCATGTCCACTCATACAAACCATTGCACATAACCATAATCAGAACATAATTAAATACAGCGAAAGTCTTAATTTAAATGAATTGAGTTCTCTACTGATAGTTAAATAAATTATCCAATTATTCAAATACCAAAACATAAATAAATGTCCTTACATTGTTTATAAAATTTAACTGAAATAAATAAAATAAATTAAAACCATCTTAGAGATACACGCAGAAAGGGCACTCGCATGAAGTGTCATGCTCGTCCTCCCCTACTTACACTTCTAGAGCAGCAGCACCTCCATACACTGGAGCATCCACATAATCTTCCACAGTGTAACCTGCATCAACATCTAAAAAGGGTGTATATACAAGGGTGAGCTCACAACTTAGCTCAGCAAGAAAATTAGACAATGCAACACACATCATGCATGAATAACATTCACATTAGGGTCTGATTTTATGTTTGTAATGTGCTATAGAAAGGATTGAAGGCCACCGCACCTCTATACACGAGTGTGTGAATCCGTCCAATGGATCAAACACCACTGTCGTTCCACATGCACCCACCATGGAATAGAGATAGAGCTAAATGTAAGACCACACCGCCAACACTACCCGGTCTTACCATACCTTGTACTAGGCTCAACACACACTAACCCTATATATCATGGTCGAGCCAAATGGACCAACGTGTGTGATAGGTCTTCTTATCATGGTTGGGTCAAGCGGACCAAGTGATTGAAACCACAAGCTAGGTAAAAATAGTAAAAAAACCTAAGGGGGTGTGGTCGCATACCCAAACAGGCGTGGTCGAACCCCACCTCATTAGGAAGTGCGGACCCTGAATTTTAGACCTGGGGTAGCATATTTAGGCCCTAGGGTCGACGGGATCTCCGACCCCTCATTGACCCCAGGATCACCGGTCGGAAATAGTAAATAGAAAACTTTCCAAATTCCAAGGGGGATTCTTTCCTAATCTCATTGTGACTTATTTTGGGAGGTTTTTCTCTATAAATAGGATGTCCCTAAGCCTCTTTCACTCCTTTTGAAACCCAAATTAAAAGGAGAGAAAGAGAAGAGGAGGAAGAGAAGGAAAGTTGAAGAAGAAGACTAAAGAGGAGGAAATTCGGAGAGAACTTTGAATCTCAACAAGCCTAAGGTATGGAAATACTTTCCATGAATTTCTTAAGACCTTAGAATAGTTCATGAAGTGAGATAGTGATCCAAAGAGAGACCCCAAATCATCGAACCATGGGAAGATTTCAATGAAATCCATGGAGGGAATCTATTAGGAAGACATGTAATGAGTAATAACATGAATTTTAAGCCATAGAACAAGCATAGGAATGGATCATGAAGATAAGCCATATGACCCAAACTTGAAAGAATTAGAGTCGTGGAGTGATAAGGTCGACCATCACCACGTGTGGTCGCACGTGGGGTTGCATGAGAATCGACCCTACAAGACCACATGATCGACCCCTATGCTTTCGGAAGTCCGGGAAGGGTGTGGTCGCACCTAGGGTCGATGGAACATCCGACCTTAGCATCGACCCACACCCCGGGGGCAGAATACCGAGACCCAAGTGGGCCAGCACCTGCAACCCTAGCTTAACGCAAGCCTAAAATTGTCTGAAATGAATTCTAATTTAAAATATATCAACTTGTTAGGTTTTTCAGTTGGTCTAAAAGTGATTACTTAAAGCTTGAAAGAGGAACTACACTCAAGCAAAGGTGAGGGAACAAGACCTAAACTAATTGGCTAATAATAAGTTGTTTTTATTTTCTTGAGTCCAATGCCATGACTGATTCTATGCGTATATGCTTGTAATGTGAATTCAACATGTCATCCAATATTCCTGCTATTAATGTTCATGCATATTTAATTCTATTTATTTATAACATGATGATGATGATGATGCTAGGAATAGGCATGTGAATGTATGTGTGTGGTTAGTGTGCTTGATGCGAGTGGAGCATCAGGGGGAGGACGTGATATTGTGGTGTGTCCTGGTCACCAGACTCTAGCTCTATTTCTACTCAAGTCTTGTCCACTAACATCGTCGTATCGCCATTACCTTAGCAGAACTATTACGTCATAGGGTATCAGGGGAGGTGGTCTCGGACCGTGTAGTCTTCGACTCTGTCGGAGGGCCTTAGCTCTACCTCTATGGACGTATTGAGGGATGCTAGGGTGAGGCCTTGGATACACTGTTTGACATTAGGATTGGTTAGTTGCGAGCCCAGTTTGCAAGCCCTCGCCAGCAGGGGCTTACGTGTTGGTATGGGTAGAGTATCAAGGGAAGTGTGATGCGGGGTGTGGTCCTAAGCACTTTAGCTCTATCTCTATTCCATGGTGGGTGCATGTGGGACGACAATAAACATTATCTTTGGGCGGCTTCACACACTCGTGTATAGAGGTGAGGCGGCCACCGAACCTTTCTATAGCACATTGCAAACTTATATACCAGACCAAAGATAAGAATTGAATGCATGCATATGTTTGTTACATTGTTTTGTTTGCTCACTGAGCCGTGATGTGTGCTCACCTTTTCGACGTCGAATATTTTTAGTTGATGATGCAGGTACCACTGTGGAAGATTATAGGAATGCTTCTGTGTACGGGCACATGGCTGCAATGGAGGTTAAAGATATAGTGGAGACGCATGACTCCTCATGCGAATGCAACTCATGTATTTTTTATTAGATTTTTATTTGAACTATTAAGAAAATGTAATTTGATATTTATTTACTTATGTCTCGGTTGATACAACATAATTTGAAATTTTATTTATGATTATCACAGTTAGATCCTCAGTTCATTTAATATTAAGACTTTCGCTATTGTGTATTTATTATGATTATGGTTGTGGATGTGTATGATTTAAATTAAAGGACATAGCTTATTAGAGATCCTGGTTGAACCATTGGTTTATTAGCGGTTCATCACACCGTTCTGAAAGGTGCGAAACTGAAGTGTGATAGATAGAGCTAAAGTGTCCGGATCACACACCGCCAATACTTTCCCTAATGCCCTACCCATACCAATACGTAAGCCCATGTTGGCAAAGGCTTGCAAACTGGGCTCGCAACTAACTCATCCTATATGTCATCACAGTAGGTGTATGACCCGCATGCCACGAACCCGGTCTAACCTTACGTTCTCGTGTCGTGACAGGTCTTCTTTTCATGGTTGGGTCAAGCGGACCAAGTGTGTGAAGAAACCACAAGGCTAGGTATGAAATTGAATAAAAAAATCATCTATTTAGGAGTGTGTGGTAGCATACCTAAACAGGTGGTCAACCACACCTCAGAATAATGTGACCACTGGAGTCTGGGACGTGTGGTCGCATATTTTGGTCGTGTGATCGACGGGTTCTGCAACCACACGAACTCAGTCAGACTCTGTGATTAGGAAACCTTCCTAATCCGAAGGGGGTTCTTTCCTAATCTAAGTAGGACTCTATATGGAGTGTTTTCTTCTATATATAGGACGTCCCTTAGCCTCTTTCATCCTTTTAGAACTCAAACTGAAAGAGAAAGAAAGAGAAGAGGAGGAAGAGAAGGAGAATTGAAGAGGAAGACTAAGAGGAGGAAATTCAGAGAGAACTCTGAATTTTCAACAAGTTTAAGGTATGAAAACATTTTCCATATCAGTTGAATGCTTAGAATAGATCATGAAGGAGATAGTGATTCAAAGTGAGACCCCAATCATCAAACCATGGACAAATTCTAAGAGATCCATGGAAGGAATCTATTAGGATGATGGATTGAGTAAAAATATAAATTTTAAACCATAGAATAGTCATAGGAAGGATCATGATGATAAGCCAAGGAATCAAAACATGAAAGAATTGAGTTGGGAGTGAAAAGTTGACCATCACATGTTGTGGTTGCATGTGTGGTTGCATGATATGCGACCACACGTGACACACATGGTCGACCACATGCCCTCAGAAAGTTCCAGGGAGGGTGTGGTCGCATGGTATGCGACCACACCTTGCGACCACATACCCTGTGGTCGCAGAAACTGAGACCACAGGTGCAGCCACACCTGCGACCACTCAGTTTCTAGAAGTCTAAATTGCTGGAAATAAATTTTAATTTAAAATCTATAAATTTGTTAAGTTTTCAAGTGGTCTAAAAGTGATTTACAAAGCTTGAACGAGGAACTACCATCGACCAAAGGTGAGGGAACAAGATCTAAACTAATCGGCTAATAACAAGTTGTTTTACTTATTGAGTCCAATGCCATGAATGATTCTATGCTTGTATGCTTGTAATGTGCATTTCACATATCATCCAATATTCCTGCTATTACTGCTCATGCATATTTAATTCTGTTTCTTTATAACATGATGATGATAGGAATAGACATGTGAATGTATGTGTGTGGTTAGTGTGCTTGATGCGAGTGAAGCATCAAGGGGAGGACGTGACATTGTGGTTCATCCTGGTCACCAGACTCTAGCTCTATCTCTACTCAAGTCTTGTTCACTAACATCGTCGTATCGCTATTACCTTAGCAGAACTATTACGTCGTAGGGCATCAGGGGAGGTGGTATCGGACCGTGTAGTCTCTGACTCTGCCGGGGGTCCTTAGCTCTATCTTTATGGACGTATTGAGGGATGTTGGGGTGAGGCCTTGGATACACTGTTTGAGATTTGGATTGGTTAGTTGCGAGTCTAGTTTGCAAGCCCTCGCCAATAGGGGCTTACGTGTTGGTATGGGTAGGACATCAAGGGAAGTGTTATGCGGTGTGGTCTTAAGCACTTTAGTTCTATCTCTATTCCATGGTGGGTGCATGTGGGACGACAATGATGTTTGATCCATTGGGAGGCTTCACACACTTGTGTATAGAGGTGCGGCGGCCACCAAACCTTTCTATTGCACATTGCAAACTTATAAACTAGACCAAAGATATAAATTGAATGTATTCATATGTTTATTGTATTGTTTTGTTTTCTCACTGAGCTCAAGTTGGAGAGCTGACCCTCGCGCGTGTAATTCTTTTTAGTTTCTGATGTTGCAGGTGTTACTGTAAGACCTGCACTCCATGAATCCGATTTAAACCTTGAATTCATGTCGTAACAGGTCTTCCAATCATCACTAGGCCAGACGGGACGAGCGGATGACAAACAGGTACGAAACGGACCATTTAAGTATGAATTTTATTCATACCGGTCGATTGGTATAGCCTGCGCAGCAGACTATGAAGATCCGAAACCAGATCTCTACGGGTCCTACTTTCAAATTCCGAATCCTAGGACTTTCCTAATCCTAGGAGGCTTCCTAAACCTAAACCTAGCCTATATAAACCCCTTTAAATCTCCTAGAATCCTTTCCATTGATCCTCACAAACCCTAGAAAGGAGAAAGAGGCTGAAGAAGGAGGAGAAGCTAGGAAGTGCCGATATTTTCGTTCGACGAAGAACACCTTACCGCCAGTCGATGGTGAGTGCTTAAACCTTCTTTTACATTATGACTCTAGGATTATGACTCTAGGATGGTTAGGTTGCTTTGATCAATACCATGCAAAGCAGGTATTGATCTAAAACCCTATTTTGCCGATAAACCCTATTTTTGCCGACAAACCCTAATCTAGTCGGTAAACCCTAGATTCGAGTTTTAGGAAGAAGACCGTCAAAGCTAGGACTTGAATGGAGTTGGAAACAACTCTAACTCAGTGCTCAAACCTAGAATGTGTAGGAGAAACCCTAGGATCTATAGGGAATGATCGACGGCAGTCAAGAACCGGACGTATAGTCTTCTGGAGACATACCGGTCGACTATACCGGTTGCACCCTGTGCGACCGGTACCTTTCGGGGGCTGGTCTGTGGGGACCGGCTGACCATACCAGTCGCAGGTTTCCCCACAATGCTGCGATCGGTAATGTGACCGGTCAGCTCTGTGAGATGTGTTTTGCCGTTATTGGTTTTTCGACCAACGTAAATCTATTCTAATTAAACCCTAATATTGTATAGGACTTTGTGATAGCACGTTTGGATCTTGCGATGTGGAGCAAGCTATCAAATGAGCGTCAGGTAAGGGAATCAGGCCTAAACCCTAATAATCTAATGGACAGTAAACCGTTGTTAATAACTATGACTCTGTGGATTGATGTTTGTGCGCACTCGCATGTCATCATTTACTTTCAATTATTATTATTGTTCATGCATACTCGCTATGCTAGGATGTGATTGTTAGGCATGTGATTGTTTTCGTTGGTGTGTAGAATGGGAAGGGCCTGGGGTCTGGGATCATTCCTCACACTAGCATCTTTTCGTAGTATTCTATCTTAGCATGCTTGGTGCGGGTAGGACATCAGGGGGAGGACGTGGCATTGTGGTCTCCGGCCTGGCCACTAGACTCTAGCTCTATCTCTATGCCGTAGGGAGCTATGTTGGGATAGGGTCTCGTATCGTTCTGTCTTAGCATGCTTGGTGCGAGTAGGGCATCAGGGGGAGGACGTGGCACTGTGGTCTCCGGCCTGGCCACCAGACTCTAGCTCTATCTCTATGCCATAGGGAGCTGTACTGGGATAGGGCCTACTGTGATGACATATAGGATTGGTTAGTTGCGAGCCCAGTTTACAAGCCCTCACCAATAGGGGCTTACGTGTTGGTATGGGTAGAGCATCAGGGGAGGTGTTGGCGGTGTTGATCCGGATGCCTTAGCTCTATCTCTATTCCATGGTGGGTGCATGTGGGACGACAGTGGTGTGATCTACTGGGCGGCTTCACACACTCATGTATAGAGGTGCGGTGGTCGTCAATCCTTTCTATAGCACATTACAAACTTAAGCCAGACCATAATATAATATGATTGTTACTCATGCATATAAATGTTACATTGTCTGATTGTCTTACTGAGCTAAGTTGTGAGCTCACCCTTGTGTACACACCATTTTTAGATGTTGATGCATGTTATACGGTGGATGACTACATGAACGTGTCGACGTACGGAGGCGTGGCTGCTCTGGATGTGCAGGCAGGAGAGGACGAGCATGACGCTTCATGCGAGTGCCCTTTCTGCGTGTATCTCTAAGATTTTTCTTTATTTGTTTCAGTTATTTTCGGTTGACATTAAAGTGATGTAAATATATTTATTTATGTTTGAGAATTTAGATAATTGAATATTTATTTAAATCTATCAATAGATGCTCAGTTCATTTTATTTAAAGACTTTCGCTGTATTTATTATTATTCTGATTGTGGTTATATGCAATGGTTTGTATGAGTGGACACGGTCTTATTGAGATCCTGGTGTGAACCGTTGGTTCAGTGACGGTTCACTCACATTTCTGGTTCAGTCAAAATTGGGGTGTGACAGTTACGGTTGAAGATTATGTCGATACGTCAATATATGAACAGATGGCGGCTATGGATGAGCAAGTTGTGGAGGACTATTATGATTCGTTAAGCGAGCGTTTCAACTATGGATATGCTTAGTGTTTAACTTTCGTATTTGGATATTTGTAATATGTATTAAATTATGTTTTGGTTACTTAGAGATAACTGGAATATTAATTATTTATCATGATTAGACTTCAGTTCATTATCTGTAAGACTTCCGCTATTTACTTTATTATCTCTGATTAATGTGGAATGTGTTTTGGTTTAACATGATTGGCATAGCCTATACGAGATCCTGATTGAACCGTTGGTTTATTGACGATTCATCACACCATTTTGGCTAGTCCATAATTGGGGTGTGACAGTAGGTCCTATCCCAGTACAACTCCCTACGACATAGAGATAGGGCTCGAGTCTAGTGGCCAGGCCAGAGACCACAGTGCCACTTCCTCCCCCTGACACCTTACCTGCACCAAGCATGCTAAGACAAAAGTAATACGAAAAGATGCTAGTGTGAAGAATGATCCAAGACCCCAGGCCATTTTCATTCCATACACCAACGAAAATAATCACACGCCTAACAATCATATCCTAGCATAGCGAGTATGCATGAACAATATAATAATTAAAAGCAAAGATGACATGTGAGTATGCACAAACACCATTCCACATAATCATAATTATTAACAACGTTTTACTGTTATTAAGTTATTAGGGTTTAGGTCCGATTCCCTTACCTGACACTTGATTGCTAGCTTGCTCCGCGTCACAGAATCCAAACTTGCTATCACAAGGTCCTATACGATGTTAGGGTTGAATTAGAATTAGTTTCTTAGGGCTGACGTTGGTCGAAAACCAACTGGATCAAAATACATCCCTCATAGTACATATTGGTCGCTGCACTGTGGGGAAAGGTGCGACCCGTATGGTCGATCGGTCCCCCACAGACTAGCTCCCAAGAGGTACCGGTCGCATATGGTGCAACCGGTATGGTCGACCGGTATGCCTCCGGAAGAACACCAATCTTGGTGTTCGCCTTCCGTCGGTCACCCATTATTGGTTCTAGGGTTTCTCCTATGCATTCTAGGCCTAAGCAACGAGTTAAAGTTGTTTCATGTTCCATTCAAGTCCTAGTTTCGATGATCCTTAGCCTAGAATGCGAATCTAGGGTTCATCGACTGTATTAGGGTTTGACGATAAATTTAAGGGTTTTAGATCAATACCTCGTCTTGCATGGTATTGATCAATTCATGATTAATCATCTGTAATGCTTAACTTAGAGGAAAGTTTAAGCACTTACCGTTGGTTCGCAACTATGGTGTTCTTCGTCCAATGATGGCTCCTCTCCCACCTTTCTTAGCTCCTTCTCCTTCTTCGATCTCTTTCTCCTCTCTAGGGTTTGTGAGGATCAATCAAGGAGTTTTAAAGAGGTTTAAGGGTTTTTAAATAGACTAGGATAGAGTTTAAGAAGTTTTCCTACGTTAGGAAAGTCCCTAGGCTCAAGATTTAGAAAGCGGGACCCGTAGAGATCCGTTTTCTGATCCAACTAGTCTGCCCCCGCAGACATACCGATCGATGGTACCTGTCGACCGGTATGAAAAATATCATACTTTTAGGTTCGTTTTCGTACCTGGTTGTCAACCGCTCGTCCCGTTTGGCCCGGTGATGATTGGAAGACCTGTTACGACATGAATTAAAGGTTTAGATCAGGTTCATGGAGTGCGGGTTTTACACATATGAAGACAATCCAATGGTTCAGATTCATTTTAAACATCCATGATGAAGATCAAATGGTTTATATTCAATTAAAACATGTTTGAAGACAATCTAATGGTTCAGATTTATTTTAAATACCCATGATGGAGATGCAATGGTCTAGATTTATCTAAAATATTCATGGTAAAAGTCCAACGGTTCAGATTCATTTAAGACACTCATAATCAAGATCCAATGGTTTAGATTCATCTAAGACATTCATGATCAAGATTCAATGATTCAGATCATCTAATACGCTCATGATGAGGATCCAATGTTTCGGATCAAGCATATGCAATTCTAAAATTAATGGTCCAGATTTGATCATTAACTCATTCTAGATCAATGGCCAGATTTGCTCATTAAACATTAAAGATCAATGACCAAATTTAATCATTAAAACATTCAAGATTAATGGCCAGATTGCTCATTAAAATATTCAAGATCAACGGCCAGGTTGTTCATTAAAACATACAAGATCAATGGCCAGATTTAACTATCAACATGATAAATAAAAAAAAAAAAAATTAACATCAATAGCTTGGATCTAATTGTCAACATGAACAAAATTAGATTTAAAGATCAATGGCTTGGATTTGATGAATATCACATCAACATGTATCAAAATCAAATTTAAAGATCAATGGTTCAACATTATCATCACATTATCAAGATCAATGAAAGAGGTTGCTGCTGGGTAAGGGAAAGCAAATTGGGTTGCATGGCCGGGTGGTTTAATGGATGGGTTTGATGGTGTAATGGGATGATGCATGGTGGGCTTGCATGTGGTCCTCGGTGGGATATTAGTAGATGAAGATTATGAGCAGGGTGAAGGTAATAGCAAGAACAATAGGGAGTTGCAGGTTAGTAGATTCTTACCTCGTCCTTCTGCTCTCCTCCTCTCTTTCTGTCATTCTCTGGTCCTTCTTCCTCTGATCTACTTCTTCTCTTCTCTCTCTTAGCAATCTTTTTCTTTGCTCTTCTATCTTGCTCTCTACTCCCTCTCTCTAACTCTCATGGCTGAAAATAGCCACCTCCCTTCTCTCTTTTCTTTCCACTCCAAACAAACAATAGGAAAACCAACCTCCTCATCCTAGGTTCCCTGCTCCTTTTATTTCTTCTCCATTGGTTCAAGTGTTCGGTGGGCAACAGGGATGGGAGTAGAGTGGCTTGTTAAGGTTGCGTGGACTGTTGAGGGATGAGCAGGTGTACGTGTCGCTCAAGGGAGAGAAGGCCAGTGGAGCTGGAGTGAGCTCAAGATGTGAGTTTATGGCAGCGTGGCAGCATGGGAGATTGGGGGTTGCGTGGAGTTATAGGCCACGGTTTTACGAGGGAATGGTTGTGTGGAGTGCAGCCATTGGGTTGGGTTCAAAGAGATGGGCCGTGGAGTGTAGAGTGGTGGTTCGCAGGTGAGGGAGGTGGAGTGTAGAGTGGCTATGGCTGGGTGGTTGGTGTCGGCTCCAAACGGCTGGACAGGTGGCTAGGAGTTAAATAAGCATGGGAGGTGGAGTGTTTGAGTTGCAGATATAGATGGTTGTACAAGTAAGTGGAGTTAATGGGCATGGGAGAGGAGGTGGCGGTTTACTTACTACAAAGAGAGAGAGAGATCTCCCGTTCATCATAAAGAGAGAGAGAGAATAGCAATCACCAGTAGAATAGAGAGAGAAAGAGAGACACACACATTAGCAATCACCAGTTCAGCATGGACGCGTTGGTACAGGTACCGTATGAAGCGACGGTGCGAGTGATGCTGGCGTCGTTGGAGCGTAATATCTTGCCGGATGTGGTGGTAAGGAGGCTGACGCGACTGCTGTTGGCCAGCCGTCTCCGCTCCAGCTACAAATCTTCCTCTGACGTTCAGCTCTCTCATCTCCTTCAATTTGCTATATGTAATCTCTCTCTCTCTCTCAATTACCGAGTATTTTGAAGGGATTGCATTTGTTAGGTTTTTTTTTTTTTCCTGCTCTTTCATAACAAAAAAATAACATGTCTGGATCTGTTGGTTCTTTACAGCTCTTAAAGATATGCCTATTGCCATCCAAACAGAAAAACCGAAATCCCAACATTATGAATTACCTACCTCCTTCTTCAAGTTGGTACTTGGAAAGAACCTCAAATACAGGTAAATGACTTTGATTTCCACTAGTGAAGTCAGTGTCCAAACTCATGGATCGAGGTAAATCATGAATTTCAGTTCCAATCAGACCATTAGTCTCACTTTTCTCCTTCAAATAAAAGCAAAATATGCAAATCGTAGCAGAACTGGCAAGGGAAAGGACATTAAATAGTAGAAGGCTAGAATTCTGTGAGATTGCAAAGCAGCTAAAAACTTGAAATTCCAGCAATTGCAGAAGTAAAATATGGCTTCTTCTTATGCTCTTATGTTTACTCAACTTCTCAAGAAGATCTGTACTACTCAGATAAGCTTACACATGGTTTAGATATGAAAACTACTCATATAGTGAAGAAAATATGACTTCTTAATTTTTATGCTCTTATGTTTTTTCAACTTCTGAAGAAGATCTGTACTACTCAGATAAGTTATACATGGTTTAGATATGAAAACTACTCATATGGTGAAGCTATGACCTTGTCCAGCTGTTGTTACTTCATTGGAAAGTCAAACAACTTGGAGGAAGCTGAGAAAGCAATGTTGGAGCTAAGAGACGGCACAGATAGAAGATGGTCAAACCATCCTTGACATTGGATGTGGCTGGGGATCACTTTCATTACATATTGCTCAAAAATATGCAAACAGCAGGGTCACGGGGATTTGCAATTCAACAACGCAGAAAGCCTATATAGACGAACGGTGCAGGTATGTCTTTTCCAGACATGTTTTAAGGCAAATAAAATGCTTGATTAGAGACGAGGGTATTTGTTTCCTTTATTAGAGGCGTGGTTAGTTATTGTGTGGCTATAGTTTGTTTTATTTAGAAAAATTTCCATCTAATCCCCAAAAACTATATCAAATTCAATCTACTATCCAATGATTTCTAGAAATTCTAACCAAGCCCATTTAACTGACAGACTTTACTGAACATGTGAGTAGACATTCCTACCCTTTCTATTTGAAACTTTAAAATATTAAAATGAGATAAAGTTATTAATTTACCCTTTAAAACATTAAAATGAAACTCAAAAAAAAAAAAAAAATCATAAAATTTAATCACTTGCAAGTTGTATCTCAGATCGGGAACTGAGAATCATTCATGATCGATAACGATTACCATGGCCGGACATAGTTGCAGGTTTTATATCATCATCATTAGCACTCTATTATCTAATCTTTAATGATCTGAAGTCCTTCCAACTCAAATCCAAATTCATTAAAAAGAGATATATTTCACTTCGATTGCTTGGTCATTTCGAAATTTAGGTCAAGAAGATCTAGTCCTTTCCGGATCTCGATTATCCTGCCCTGATGTTATGCAAATCTCGCTAAATGAAGCTTTATTTTATTTTTACTTGTCCCCGATTTTATAGAGATGATGTGGAGCCGTGAGGAATTTTTGTTCTGAAATCATGTGTCCCTCTTCTCGGACTCTCTCTCTTACTCTGCCCATCGACGGCCCCACTCCATATCTTCTCTCCTTTTTACTTCTTCTCCTTCACTTTTCTCCCACAATCCATCTTTTTTTTCCTAAAATTTCTTTACCTTCCCCTCTTCTCGGACTCTCTCTCTCACTCTGGCCACCGACGGCCCCAATCCCTATCTTCTCTCCTTCCTACTTCTTCTCCTTCACTTTTCTCCTACAATCCATATTTCTTCTCCCGTAATCTTCTCTCAATCTCTATATAGATCCCCTTTCGTTTCTTGCTTGGATTGGACCCATCCGTAAAACCTTTTAACTGAAAAAAAAAAAATAGAGCAACAAAAACCCTTTTAACTGGAGTATCTTTAGAGAAACGAAAAAAAAAAATTGCAGACATTGAACTCCAACGTAGGAAACGATCAGAGGAGGATCCCCTTGTTTCTTGCTCTTCCTCTCCAAATTTCTAGGGTTTGGGAAGAAAGAAACTTGAAAAACAGATGGGAATAAGGGCATTATTGTCTTTTACTTTTGGAATAAGGGTATTATTGTCCTAATATTTGCAACTAACGAGACTCTACTAATGGGTGGGGTCTCTTTGATTAACGGTAAAAAAATTTTGGGTGGTAGATGAGACATTTGGAAGCCTTTTGGGTGCTAGATGAAACTTTTGAAACTTTTGGGGGTTAGATCGAATTTGACATAGTTTTTGGGGGTTAGATGAAATTTTTTCTTTTATTTAATTAGTTTTATTTGTAATAGAAAAGTGGATTTGTCCACGTTCAAGGTATTTTCTTTTTAGGTAATTTACATCAGAGGTATCCGACGTTTTGAGGAATCATACAAAAGGTTCCTCACGTTTCAAAAATCATACGAGAGATATCTCTTCTCATATTTCCAACATTAAACCTACTTAACATTGGCATCATCCAAGTTAACCGTTAGATCTACCTTAAACTTTCAAGGACTGATTGTTTCTTGTTGAACTATCCTTATTTGGTGCCTGATCGTTGGTACACCCATCGGAAAAGCAACAAGTTGGGTATAGAGTTTTCACCAGAAGTATGTACCATAGTCGAGATCTGTGACTCATTGATATGAGCATCTGCCAGTGAGAAAGGGTCATGTGAGTGGACAATGACAGCAGAGGGGGTGGGCAATTGAGACAGCGATAAGCACATGGGGAATCTGAGTGCTGAGTCATTGCAACGACAGGATGATGAGAGCAAGAACCAAAGGGGACCAAGAAAGTTATGTTAAACAGTGATAAATTTAGACGTACAAAAATAAAAGGTATCCCAAGTGTAATATGTATGAAATGTGAGGTACCCCATATATAATATGTATGAAACGTAAGATACCTCTAGTATAATTTCTCAAAACGTTAGGTACCTCTGGTGTAATTTACCCATTTATTTTTTTTATATTTTTATTTATCTCTTTGAGTTATCTTGTGGGCCCCACTGATTAGGGTTATAAGCTTATTTATAGGCAGATCTCTTTATTGAATGGATATGCAATGATTAATGAAAAGAAAAAGAAAAAGGGCTCTCTCTCGTGGCTTTCCCTCCCTCTAGGTAAGTCAGGCCTCCATCGCCTTGGTTCGCCTTAGCGCCTTGACAACTATGCTGTCCACATTATCTTCCTTTTCTCTCTCATTATCTAAATTACCCTGCCCCTTTTCTTTGATTGATAAAAGGAAAAGAATGCTTGCAATACCCCTAATTTTTCCTTTTCTATTACGGTAATCCATACCCTCCCCACTCCCCTTCCCTTCATTATCCCTTCCCATAAGTTTAGTGTATGTCTTACATCCCGTCTGCATTATTTGGTATCAAAGCCTAAGTAAGGTTAGGAAAAGATGTCAAATCTTCTTGAAAGGATGTCTCAACAAATTCAACAATTGGAGGAAATCTTAAAAGCACATCAAGCAAATCATGAACTGCTTAAAGTTGTCCGTGTAAAGTAGATTGCTAGTGAGACAAACAGTGAAGTACAACCTATTAGTCACCAAGCCATTAATCAAAATGACCAAAAGTCATAACGACAGAGCATACTACTAGTGAAGTTGAAGACATTCCAAAAGGGATTGAAGCAACCCACCAAGAAATTAAGAAGGATCTCATCGAAGCACTTGATCTCATTCGTGATGATGTGATAACAGAGTATGTGATTTTATCGCCATTCTTGGAAGGATGGACCCTCGACTTGCAAACTACATCCTTACCACTCATACTTTACCAAACTTTTGTTACGAACTACCATTGGATGTGTCCTCTATGAGATTATTTCTTCGCCTCTACAAAATTCAAAGACGAATTTTTTTAAATGGGCGAGAGTTGATGTAGCACATGATCCACAAGACATCTTTCTTTATTTTAATTTTAATTGAAATTTTTTTCGTAATCTTTTATGTTATTAAAGGCTTATTTGTTTCCTTTATTAGAGACGTAGTTAGTTATTGTGTGGGCCATAGTTTGTTCTATTTGTAATAGGAAAGTGGATCTATCCACGTTTTAGGTAGAGATGTAAATGGATCGGATTTGACATGGATAGACTATTATATGAATTTGAATCCGACTCCAAATCAACCTATCCGAATCCGTCTCCACATCCGACGGATTTGTAAAAAAATTCAAATTCATATTTGAATTTTAACGGTATTTTTTTATTAAAATCCGATTCAAATCCGAACTGAACTCAAACATCATTTTACTGTATTTACTCCCAGAAGAGAAGGGAACGATAACTCTTTATAGGGGAGATTCCAGAAGAGAAGGGGATGGACACTCAAAACTACTGCAGATTAGAGAGAAAAAACGGTTTGCAATCTACATCTAACATTACTGCAAATTACAGTTTAGTGAATTTTTTTAGGGGAAGTAGTCATTCAAGTCACTTTTGCACGGTTGTGAAGCAGAATTTCTTCATAGGCTTATAATACCATCCACCTTCAAAGTGGGGGCTTTTGCTATTGAATGAAATTGGAAGTTAGGGTTTTAGAAATTGGATTTAGAGAAGCTTGGGTTTCCAAAATCAGCATGCAGTGAAGAAAGTAATGCGAAAGAAGGAGGTCCTGCTTTGGGGAAAACCATTTTTTTTTAACTTAGGGTTTCAGAAAATCGGGCTGCAGACCTCCATTGTCCCATTGTGAAAGATCAGAAAGAAAAAAAAATAGAAAGAATTCAACAGAGAGAGAAGAAAGTTTAAGTACCTTCTATGGATATTGCAAGGAAGAGGAGAAGAAGCTAGTGCTTTCATTAGACTAGCAGAAAAAAGAATTGGAGTCCCCTCAATTGCCTTGCCCCAACTCAACTTTGAGTTTGAATCAAGAGCAGCATCGTCTTTTACCCAAAAAAAAAAAAAGAAAAAATTTCATCTACACCCCATCAAATATTGTTAACATCTTCTACACCCACAAGAATGCAGAAACATCACCTAGGTCCACTTAACTGACGGAAATCACTAAAATTGTTGAAATACAGTTTTACCCTTCATTTTTATATTTTATCCTTTTAATTTTAAAAAACTTAAAAGATTTATTCCAAACAGCCTTCTTCTTTGGCGACATGAAGATTTTTCCGGTAATGTGAGCTTGAGACAAAATCTGGATATGCTTCGAGCTGGTGCGTGGCGAGAAGCAACGCAAGCGATCAGGCGTTGCAGGTTATGGATCTTGCGTTTATCCATCGACGACTCCCACTCCAATGAGGAACTCATTACTTACCTCTGTTTAAGGTTTTATGACTTCGAGAGCTGCTGCAACTTTCCAATCTCAGGTGAAATGCACCCAAAGAACATATTACCATGAGAAGAAGCTTCTGAACACCAGAGAAGTTACCTATGGATGGAGGTAGAGATCCCGTGAGCTGGTTGATCGAAAAAAAGATCTGCCCTAGATTCACAGCCACCGAATCAGTCTCTGGAAAGCTCCCTGCAAGATAGTTATCTTGAAACTCCACCTGAGCGAGCTGGGGTAGGCCGAAGAACCCTTTTGGAGTTTGATTGGTTTCATTTTTCCCCAAACAATAACGAAAATCTTTTGATGGAGTGCAATCTATCTTAGTGGAGCTGACCATCTGTTGGAGCCATGCCAACTCCCCTAATTTTCCCCCAAACCAACTCCTGTCATATGAATCTGACTATGGAGAAGAGTAGAAGAGGAAAGAAGAAGAGGAAAGGAAGAAGAAGAAGAAGGGTAAAATGATATTTTATCTTTACTCTAAGGGCAGTATTGTCCATGGAAAATTTTATTTCAACTGACGTCAGCATCTAACGGGAATTAACTGACGGAGTGGACTTCTTTGATTACCACAGCCAAAGTTTTGGGACCTAGGTAATGTTTTTGCAAACTTGTGGGTGTAGATGATGTTAACAATCTTTGATGGGGTGTAGATGAAATTTTTTCAAAAAATAAATAAGAACCAGCATCGTTGGTCCCTGTTTGTTCTTCCGTCTTCCCCCATCCTCCATCCATCTATATTCTCTTGCTTGCGATTAGAAAACTAGTCCATCGAGATTTCCCTACGCAAGATTAGAAAACCAGAAGGTCAGAACCTCCATCCATGGAGATTCTCTGACTAGTGATACGAAAACGTAGAAAACCTAAAGTCTAGAACACTCGTGAGTCTTTCACATTTCCAATGTTTATCTTCTTATTTTTAGGATAGTAAAAGTACCTAGCTGTATCCAAACTTTTATTTTTCCAATTATTTTAATGTTGATCTTCTTATTTTTAGGAGTTTTTAATCTTTTTTTAACGTAAGTGGATTCGGAGCGGATTATATCTACCGGTTTTGAGTTATATTCGAATCCATCTCCAAATCCGGTACCTTCTAAACGGATGCGGATTCTAATTGAATTCGATTTTTTGGTTATTCATTTACATCCTTAGTTTTAGGTAGTTTCTGTTTTTATTTATTTTTTATTTATCTCTTTGAGTTATCTTGTGGGCCCCACTAATTAGGGTTATAAGTAAGGGTGTCAAATCTAGGCCCGGTCCGGTAGCATGGATCTAGCCGGCCCGATATAACTAGAATCCAGCCTGGACCGAGCCTTTAATGGATAGGCACAACACTGTTTTAGTTCGGATCGAAACCGGAGCAACCCGTTAAGAAGCCCGAGCTAGCCCTAGTCGATTTTGTTTGCTATTCAAATAATAACCAATTGACCAAGGATCTACGATTCTAACGAGATAAATGCAAATATGCAATCCTCTATCCATGCTCAGATGCCTCTAAGATCAATCAATACTCAACCAATTGCAATTGTATTAAATATGAAAAAAAAGTACTACAAAAAAAATTATTGTCGTGGAAAGATAACTATATGCAAAGGTATCCCAATAAGCCTGATAAACCCAGTCTGGACCGAGCTGGTCCGAAATCAGCCCGATAAGCCCAGCTCGATACCAACTCGACGCTGGACCAGCCCGTAATTAATGTGTCCAGCATAGCCCACCCCTGCCCGAACCGTTATTGGACAGGTTTCGGTCTGGGCTTATAAAGCCCGATACCGTTTTAGCCCGGACTAGCCTGTTGACACCCTTAATTGTAAGCCTATTTGTAGGAAAAATCTCTTTATGAATGGATATGCAATGATTAATGAAAAGAAAAAGAAAAAGGTCTCTCTCTCTTGGCTTCCCCTTGCTTTTGGTTTTCCTCCCTCGGGGTAAGTTTCTCTCCCTCTTTCTTCCTCACAATCTCTCTTTTCCCTCTCTCTCTTTCTCGACTTCCCCTCTTCTCTCTCTAGGCAGAAACTTCCCTTCCTCTCGGTTTTGGTAAAGGTAAAACCCCACCCCTTTCCCTTCTCCTTAACCTCATGGCAAGGTTCCCCTTTCTTCCCTTTCTCTTCCCTTCCCTTTCAGTGATTTTCACAATATCCCCTTTACGTGAATCCTATATACATTGTCTTCCCTTCCTCTCTCATTTTCTAAATTACCCTACCCCTTTTCTTTGATTGATACCTTACCCCTTTTCTTTGATTCATAGAAGGAAAAGAATGCTCACACTACCCCTAATTTTCCCTTTTATGTTAGAGTAATCCATCCCCTTCTCACTCCCCTTCCCTTTATTATCCCTTCCCATAAGTTTAGTGTATGTCTTACATCCCGTCTGCATTACCTGTAGTGTCTACTTTGCATTTCTTTCCAATATGGGGATCCTTGGATGGGGCAATCATCCTAGCCCTTTTTAATCCCTCATGCCCCACTCTGCAATGCTTCTCTTATTAGGCTAGTTTGTTTAGCTAGTAAACTGACCTAGTTTTAAAATGTAGACACCTTCACCTACTATTGTAAGAACTACATGTTAGACTTTTATGATCTCTTTTGGGTTTTCCAATCAAACATTCAAGAATTTATCCCATTACAGTTTCTGTTAACCCTAATGATCACCACACAATACCTAGAACACAATGGTAAATGAAATAAACAATGTAAATACAAACATGTTCGTTGAAGATTGATTTTCGTTGTTTCAAGATTTGGTTTGAGTCTTCCACAACCTACCGGGGATCCTTTTGCTTCTCTCTGCGTATAGGAACAGGAGAGGAATAACAACTGTGGTTGTAGGGACCGTAACCGCTAGTATTTATAATACTAATCCCAACCCTGAATCAGTCCCACAGTGGACCAGGTTGGTTCATTTCATAATCATACTTTAACTGGTCTACTTGGTAAACAGACTCCCACTGAACAACTAACTTTATAATTGATTAAGCCCACACATAATATTCTTACACTACATACTTGTAACTTGTACAGGGAACTGCAGCTGCAGAATGTTGAGATCATTGTTGGGGACATTGGCACGTTTGAAATGGAGGCTTCCTTTGATAGAGTTTTATCCATAGGAATGTTCGAAGTAAGAAATATCTTGAGCCTTACGAAGCTCCAGAAGTTTGTTGATATGGTTTTCAACGTATGTTTTGTCCTTTCATGCAGCACATGAAGAACTACCAGGAGCTCCTTAAGAAGATATCTAAGTGGATGACACAGGACAGCCTTCTTTTCATAGATTACTTCTGCCACAAAGCGTTTGCTTATCACTTTGAGGTAACACTTTGCTCATGGAATGGTACAGAAATTAGGATGGTGCATGGATTAGAAATTAATGTTTATACTTCTTGTAACTTTAAATTTCACCTGAAATTTTGCTCAACAACTTATGTCCTATTGAGATTCTCATCTTTCTATTCGACATAGATGTAATTCTTAATTTTATATATATTGTAGGACTGAAGGAAGAGAGAAGAAAAGGGGAAGAGGGGGGGTGGTATTTCTACTTACCAGCTTGTTTTTATTTTGACTTCAATATTTCACTCTTTTTATTTTCATAAATAGTTTAATGTTATTTATAATGCTCTTTGCTATGGTAATTATTCAACTCTTTTACCTTTCATCTCATACAGGATAAAAATGAAGATGACTGGATTACCAGATACTTCTTCACTGGAGGGACAATGCCTTCTGCAAACTTACTTCTTTATTTCCAGGTGCCCTAGGAAGTTTTCCATGAAGTGTCATCCCCTAAGCCGTATAAATATTTGATTTTGCATGGAAACTAAACTGTTACGTCGCTGGTCCTTGTGATAACCCTAAAATATAAACAATCTCTATCACTAAGCATCTTATGTTTTTTTTCCTCCCCCTCATCTACTCCTTTGTTTTATTTAATCAGCAATAATGGAGCAATTTTTTATGCAGGATGATGTATCTATTGTTAACCATTGGCTTGTAAATGGGACACATTATGCACGAACCAGGTAAGGGACATACTGTTCTTCAAGACAATTGATGCTATAGCAGGAACAAGTTTGAACAATTGTTTAAGGGATACATGAGTTTTGAAAGATGAGGGCCTGAATGCCACAGTTTTGATGTATCCCTCTAAATCCTAACCCCTTCTGTTGGAAGGAGAATGCCTGACACGCAGTTGCAACAGATTTTCTTTTTGACACCATCTATTGGGGATTATCTTAAACACTATAAAAGACTTTGGAATCATTCCCCTTCTAACTGTGAGCTTTAGTTTTTACTAAGAGTCTATGACATTCCTCCTTTTCTATTCTCTTTATTTTTATTCTTGTAACTTGTAATCCTTGGATCCAAATGCAGCCATCTGAAGCCTTCTGAAGAGAGCCAGCACCACAAACACTCAATGAGCTTGTGACACTGGCAGCTGGGCCCTGCCCATGGCAACCAATTCATCTCTTGCCGACCTGCCGCCTGCCAAGGGCGGGATTTCAGCCGGCCCACCTCCCCATGATTGGTAGGCGGGCCGACTGATCCCCAACCCCTTGGATCAGCCGCAAGACCCCCCTGTCGCAGGAGAGGATTTGGATCCCTGCCCATGTAGTAGCACACGAACATCTATACATGGGTGGGACCGACTGTAACAGTGGATCCAGACTGTGCATGGCTGCCTAAGCATTAATCCTTGTGTACTTAGCTTTGTTTTCCTGACAAAACAGAGATAGATTTTTTTCTCAATGAATGAATTGATCCATTCAATCTAACACTGGATATCGGGCTCCTCTCAAGTTCGTTCTCTACTCAAGTTCAGAATCAACTTGTGTAGAGAATGTCTGAACTTGAGCATAGAATGAACTTGAGTAGAGCCAGTATCGGGTGGGTGGCCGGCACTTGGCACTCCCTTATATTCGATGATTGAGTTCTTTTATAGTTTTTTTTTTTTTTTTCGCAAAATCAATTGTCGAATCTAAGGGAATGCCAGGTGTCGCCCACCCAGCCGACGCTAGCTCTACTGAACTTGAAAGGAGCCTGATCCTAACAATGCAATTCACTTACATGACCTGCCAGGTTAGGTTGTTGTGAAAAAGTCAAAATGGTTAAGTTTCAAAAGCTTTTTATAAGTAAATTTCAAATTTTGGTTTTGGTAATTGGACGGGAAATTTCGAATTTGATTTTTGGAGTTGGCAAAAGCAATGAGGGATTATTAATCCCACGTTGCTTAGGGATTTTAAAGGAAGATGACTTATATGTAGGGAATGACCCTTACATCTTGAGCCCCTAAAAGGAAGGTGAGCACAGTTTCAAGTCGGCTCTCACACATGTGCTTCGAACTGGACTGAACAGTGACCTGTGATCGTGACGCATTTGTCGAGGTCGGTTGCAGGTGTGGGTTTGGGTGTGGATGGGTTAAGACACATCCCTCCACATGATACCCTTTTGAAAGCGTGCCTATGCATAGGGTGGTATCCCTATACATAGAGATGCAACCAGAACCGTAGATCTAAAGATTTTAGATCAGGTGTCATCTAAGCCGTCCAATCTAAGGACATGACCCATCCTACAGCTATAATAAAGGAGTGTCTGTCCCCTATAAATAGAGGATGACCCCAAGGCTTAAATTCATTCCAAATTCAAGTTTTCTCTCCTCTTCTCCCTCTAACTCTCTCTATTCTGGTTTATCGATAGAGTTTGTTCCTTCTTTTTTTAAAGATTATTAACCTTAGCCGTCGAGTTTCCCACAACATCCAACACTTGAGTGCACATCGGTTAGGTGGGCTCATAGAGCTGTTTTATCTTGGATGTTGATTTGTAGGGATCCGCTGCACCATATAAGGAGGCAAACACAATCTTAAGGAAAGTGTGCTATACGACTTAATTCTATTTTATTTCTCCAATTTGATTAACATAAGGTATGTTCTATTATTATATTTAGGAAAAATTATATAGACGCCCCCTCTACTGTTGTGAAACTACACAGAACTACCATGTCTTTACAAAAATTACACAGAATACCTCTCTAACAATGCTATCATACACTTTCACCCACACCGTTACTTACAACTTAATGGTAGAGGGTCAATTTTTTTTAAGACAAAAATACCCTTAAAAAACAAACAGAGATCTGTATTTCCTTCTCCAAAATTAATTTCATTATCAAATGTTGCAGAGAGAAGAGAGGAGACTACGAAACTACCCCTGAAACTGCTTTCTGAAGTATTTCTTCATCGCCATTAACTACTCCATCCTCTCGGACCATTCCTTTGTCCAGAGACACAGATCTCTGTTTGAGAAACTAGAAGTTTCATCCGGGATGCCTTCGAGTTCATCTATGAAGGGAGAGGAACACGGAGGGTTATCGTTTGGCTTAGAATCGGACTCTGCGACATCGGCGAAGACCAGAGCATGGTTGAAAATGGGGAAAATGGCCGAATCTGACCATTGTCGAAGATCGTATCAACAAGAATCGAAGATAAGTCAGAAACTTTGCCAACAATAGTGAATTCAAAATCATCTTCATTGTTATCTTCATCGTCATCGTCTTCATGATCCTCATCCTCATTCTGTTCTTGTTCTTGTGGTTCATCGTTTATGCTCTGCGATAACAGAGGAGGTGGCGGCTCAAATTCTTCTTCCGTGTTGTCTTGGAAGGACTCCAAGTTGAATTCTTCAATGACTTTGGTGGCTATTTCTGCAAGCATGTCACAAGAGTAGCTGTTGAAGCTGGGAGATTGATCAAGAAGCGAACTCTCCATCACTGCTATCTCACTGTCTCTATCTTTGAAAAAGGTATCTTCCTCTTACCAAAACGCTGATCATATGGAAAGTCCTTAATTCTGTGATTCTCACTTGGGCAAATCAGAGAGAGCACAGTAGTCGATCGTTGGTCAGTCTTGCGGTGGCCGGTTCATCTAAGCTTTAAAATAGATGGCAGAAATTGCAGTAGGCATCTGGCAATCGAATCTCCCCCACCATGGGTTTTCCTTCTTTGTAACTATAGGAAACAACGCATCTACAATTGTGTTCGGATAGTAATTATTTGAGTCCTGGGTTTTACTTCTCTATAACTATACTTGTGAATTTTTTCTTCTTTTTTCTATTTCAATTCCATCTCTAACGACTCAAATGATAAATAGAAGTATAGGGTTAAAGGGGAGTTAGGTTCTTTCCACTAACACTATGGTATCCTATTCAGATTCAGAGGGAAAAAAAAGTCTCTCACATTCTATAAAGCTCTCCTTCTTTAGAACCCCTTTGGTTTCACTCCTCCAACCCTTTCTTCTTCTTTTCTCTTCTCTTTCTGCTCTATAAAAAACCAAAAACCTCTGAAACCATCGTTAGATCGCTTCTATGTCTGAGAAGATCATCTGTGAGAAGCATGCCTACGAGAGGAAGAAGCTGATTAGAGCAATCTTCTCAGCCATCGTCGTCTTTGTGTTACTCTTGGTATGGCTGATCTTACTGTTAGATTTATGTGGGCTTAATTAATTACCTAAACTAGTTAATTCAGTGGGAGTCTGATTGACACGGTATAATCGGTTTGGTTTGGTTCGTCACACGGTATGAGATAGGTTTGGTAACCCTAATTCTATTATGGGAAGGGTTTTAGGGTTACATCTGTATTCTATAAATATAGGGTTAGAGTCCCCACAGCCACGGTTAATCAGTTCTCTGCACCCATTAGCAAGAGACGTCAGGATATCCTCCGAGGCGTGGAAGACGTAAGCCGAGGGATTTCGATCAAAGCTTGGAGCGTCGTGGAGCGTATGGGAATTAATCTCTTCACTGACAGGTATGTCTTTGTGATTCATAATTAATGGCTTCTCTATTGTGTTCTAGGGTAACTGTATGGATGGAGAATGGGTTTCATTGAAACCCTAAACTAATAATTTTCTAACAGTTGGTATCAGAGCCAACCATACAGACCTAGAATCGATGGAGATCGATTATAAAGACTGATAATGAATGTTTAAATTAAAAAAGAAATTTTTCTTAAGTTTTGGATCGAATCCCGATCAGATTTGTCGGAGTTTTCCATAAACGAAAATTTTTTCGACCGACAAAATGAATCAAGCTACATACCGTTGGAAAGGCCTCGAAGAGACGGAGCCGATATAAAAATCGCCGGCGTCGGCCTCCGGGCGCGCCGCAATCGCCGGCGGAATCCGCGAGTGAAATCCACTCGCGGGTGGAAAAAAAAAAAAAAAACTGGCGGCGCCGAGTCATTTTCGGGTCGACTCGGCACCTAGTCGCTAACCCTAACGGGTTAGCTGGAGACTCGGGCCGAGTCCACCCAGCCCAGACCGTCCTGCCAGAGCTGGTCCAGCCCGCGCAGACCCCGACCCGAACCCGAATGTTCTGCCAATAGGTTGATCCGAACCCGGATTTTGACCCGGTGGGTTAACCGAGAACCCGGTTTCTCGAATCCGATGGGGGAACCCGGCACCCATTTTTTTTACCCGGTACCTTAACCCGAAAACCCGATTTTGACCCGTTTATTCTTTTGGATGGACCGGATAACCCGGCGGTTGCCCATTTGGACCAGACCGTGGTTCGGTCTGCCCCCAGGCCATGTGGTTTGGCCTGGACCAAAGTAATAAAAAAAATGGAGAATAAAAAAGGGAATATTTGGTTCGGTTTTGTGAGAACCAAACCGATTTGGTCAGACTGGATCGACCCAACCCGAACCGACCCAGACAGGGTTATCTTATAAGGACCTGTTTATTTTCTGTTTTTTAAATAAAAGGACATTAAATAGTGATTCTGGGAGCTAGGAATGTCGGATTGACCTCCTGTTTGTTTCGTTGGACTCCATTTTTAATGCTCTTCAATCTGATATATATTTTGGTACATTTTGATGCATTAAAAAATATGTTATTTTGGAAAAATATCCTATGGGAACTCGATTTGCAATGTTTTTGCTGATTTTTCTTAAAGTTATTGTACAAAATTGATTGATTGAGCTAATGTGTATGTTCATATGAATGTTTAGACTTGTAAAATTGTATTTTAAAGTATTCATGGTTAAATAAATATCCCACATAAGCTGTAGTTTAGGATTTGTTCATATCATGGTGGAACTTGGTGTGACCACCAAAGTGGCAACCTTGTTTTATTATGATATGTTCAAATTCTAGAATATGTATTTGTAAATGCTTCAGTTTTGATAATGTTCACCCAAGTGTGACATTGTCCAAGTTTATTCAAATTATGATTTATAGCTATTGTGTAAGGATTATGGTGTGACCACCAAAGTGGCAACCTTAATTCTATCATAATATGCTCAAATCTAGCATTTATGCATTTACAAACTACTATAAGGAAATATAGTGTTCACACAATAGTGACACTAACATAAACTCTCACTTTTATGGATGCAGCAAAGAATGACAATGTCCACCCAAAGGTGACGTTCTCAAAGAAAATAAAGAACTCATGCACATGGTTGAAGGATTGTGGCTTTAGGGGTCTTCATCCACCCAAAGGTGGTGAGATTTTCGAAAGTCATTATCTCTTCGCAATTATTGCACAGATATTGAAAGGACCAGTGCACATATTGTCCCAAAGGATGTGTGTAGTTCGGTTGACTTTTCAAAGATATTAATTAGCTTGCACATGTTATGTATATATATTCTTGCTAGCTAATTTTATTTGATATTAATCGTAGACTTACAATTATTTATATTGTTGTGGACATGTAATGATTAAATACCTTAAGATGCCTGTCTTTGGCTGCCAATTTTATGAATTGGCATGGAAACTGCAAACTAGTCTAGGATTGTTTAACCTAGATGTACTCAACAGAAAAATTATATTCTGATCCTTAGGGTGCTCAGTCCTTAAGATCAAGTAAAGCAATGTTCAGATGAGAAACATTAAAAAATGATATTTTCTGAGAAATCCAAAGAAATATTTGATTTTTCAAGAAGGGGCGGAGAGATGTTTTATTACTCAAGTCCATCAGTATCAATTTTTTATGATAAGAGATGGTATTCGAAATGTGAGGAAATACAAGGTAGAGTTGTTAAGTATTAATGATAAGCTCAAGAATAAGTGAATATTTGTAGGTTCATTAAAACCTATGTAAGTGATATTTTAGACTTTTCACTTCCTCACAAGAATTGTATAGTCAGATCCTGGTGACCTATAGTACTCAAAAATATAGTGAACCCTAAAGTAAGAGAACTAAGGATAAAAGTTCCAAGAAAAGAGAAAAATATGAATGCCAATGTCATAGTGCATAATATATACCTAGACAAAGACAAGTTGTAAAAGAGGTAGGAAAACCCATAGAAAGAAAATATTTTTTTCATGGAATAGTCAGAAACCTTATGACAAAGAATTAGACATTAAAAAACTACAAGATAAAATGGATCTAAGTAGAATAAAATTCTTGTAGAGTGACTCAGAAGAGACGTGTAAAGAAAGATTTATATAGCTGGACAGCTTAAGTGAAGGTTATTCACAACAAGGATTTATTGGAATTGGTGGACATCGAGATTTCATCTAGGACTTTTTGTCATAGTTTAGTTTATGGTTGTTTTTCCAAATAATGAAAAATTAAGGTGGAAAAACTTTTATTAAAGAAATTGAAATTATTGGATCTGAATGAAAGAGTTTTGGGAGATCATGTGATACTGGTCTATTCCCTTGTAAATTTAAGCAAGTGTTTACAAAAGCCTTAGAATGTATTTGATCCTGTAAGGAAAGAATTGATATTGCAGCCTATATTATTAATATAATGCATAGTTAGTCAGTTCCAGTTTAAGTTATCTTCTTGTTTAAAATTGTAGAACTGACATGGTTTCATAACACTCGTATGAGAGTGATTATTTTAGGACATTGAGTTGTCATATTTTGAGATGTCAAAATAGACCTAAGAAACTTAAAGTTTGTTGAGACCACCTGAAAATGGGTGTGAAGCAACCAGTTGAGATACCAGAAATACTTTAGCCATAGTAGTAGAGCCAGATGAGGCAATGAAGAGATATATTGGACCATGTAAATCTGTGATTTCATCCAATCACATGTTATACTTCAAAATAGATATTTTTGGTGATGGGCAAAAATGAAGATCTTAATGATTTTGAGCAAGTTGTAAGTAATGAAATTACTCTTGAATGTTAAATGATCATAAGGGATGTGTTGTTGTCTATGAACAATAACGAGACTTGAAATTTATGCTTTTGTCAATGAGCGGTGTACTCATAGGCTAAAAATGGATATACAAAGAAAATGTATGATTTCAGTGGGAGAATTGATTGCTACAAAGTAAAATTTATAGCAAAGTGGAATCACACAAAGGGAAGAGAAAGAGAACTTCAAATTTTGAGGTTTATTTTGGAGTTGCATCAGGTAGATGTAAAGATCGTTTTGATCAAATAAAATGTTTATATATTTTAATCCCAAGGTTTTGTGGTAAGGATAAAGAAGATATGTTTTGTAGACTTATAAAGTCAATCTATGGATTAAACGAGTATCCGGATAATGGTATTTGAAGTTTGACAGGGTTGTATCTTCTTTCAACTTTGTTGAGATTGTCATTGACCATTGTATATATCTATAGGTCAGTGGGAGTGGATTCATTTCCTTGTCATGTGTGTTGATGGTTTTCGTTGGCCTGTAGTGACATGGTTTACTAGTTGAAATCATTTTTTTTCTGTCTGATAACTTTGACATGTAAAACTGTATGAGCAAGTACCTTTGTACCTGGAATTGAGTTTGCTCGTGACAGAAAAAATAAAATTCTGGATTTATCTCAAAGTATAAATATTGTTCGTGTTTTTGAATGGTTCAGTATGCATGTATAACTAGTAAGTTGCGGATGCTAAGATCAGTAAAGGAGATAAATTGACAGAATTGTAAGCAAAGAATGGCACTGAGTATTAGCATCTACAATGCTATAAAGAGCTTGATATATGTTTAAGATTGTAATCTTTTCATATAGCCTTTTCATTGAGTGTCATAGGATGTTTTCAGTTGGATGCTGGTATAGCTTACTGGACAATGGGGAAAAGGAAGGTCATGCGGTATATGCAGAGGACCAAAGATCATATGTTCATTTATAAAAGTAGTGACACTCTAGGCTATTTTGATGTAATTTATAATGATTGTATTGATGACAAAAAATCAACTTCAAAGTTTATTGTCATGGTGATAGGGTTTTGTAACTCTAAGTAAAGATAACAAGCAAGATATCTTGTGTGAAAATTTATTCTCTAATTTGGAGATTGTAGACTCCACTTCTAAATCTATTGAGATGTATTCTGACAGTGGTTCAGCTGTGTTCTTCTCAAAGAATAATATGAAATCTAGTATTTCAAAGTATAATGAAGATCGAATCTCTTGAAGTAAGAAAGATGTCAAAAGATTTTATATCATTGTAGATTCTCGGACGAAGGTTTTGTCCAGTGGGAGTCTCTAGATATGCTTAATCAGTGGGAGACTTTTTATGTTTATACTTGTGTTTTCACATTGCTTACTGTGGTTGATTGTATTACTCATGGTTTGATGGGTATAGTTTTTGTAACTATGATTTTGTTTACATTAGCATTTGCGTTATTGCTATTTTGCATACATAGTTATGTGTTTGACATGTCACAGATATGAGGCAGTATTTAGCCAAAGGTTCAAGGCAGTATTCAGCCAGATATATAAGGCAGTATTCAGCCAAGATAAGAGGCGGTATTCAGTCATACAAATAATGACGGTAAGTCAAAGTCTGGTATTAATCCAAGCTAGAGGCGGTTTGCCATGAAAGGATAATATCAAAGAATAAAGGCGGTGTCTAGCCAAAGTATGGTATTATAATTCCGAAATTTTTAAATACCATGTTAAGTTGCCCATAAAGGTTTTGGGGCACTTTGATTAAGGTTTTTTAATTAAGTTTGGACTCGCATGGGAGTTTACTTTCATGTATTATCTCAGGCGATTCATGTATTGAGTAGACCTTTGTTGTGGCTGATAGAAGTTTATACACCATACGTTAAGGTGTATTATTCGTTGTTGCTCGCATTGGAAAGCTTGATGGATGTTTCAAAGTTAGTGACGATTTAGTGTGTTGGATTCTGTGGCCACACTGGTTGACGATAGTTTTGTAATTAATATAGCCCAAGTGGGAGATTGTTAGATTTATGTGGGCTTAATTAATTACCTAAACTAGTTAATTCAGTGGGAGTCTGATTGACACGGTATAACAGGTTTGGTTTGGTTCGTCACACGGTATGAGATAGGTTTGGTAACCCTAATTCTATTGTGGGAAGGGTTTTAGGGTTACATCTGTATTCTATAAATATAGGGTTAGAGTCCCCACAGCCACGGTTAATCAGTTCTCTGCACCCATTAGCAAGAGACGTCAGGATATCCTCTGGAGGCTGTGGAAGATTATAGCCGAGGGATTTCGATCAAAGCTTGGAGCGTCGTGGAGCGTATGGGAATTAATCTCTTCACTGACAGGTATGTCTTTGTGATTCATAATTAATGGCTTCTCTATTGTGTTCTAGGGTAACTGTATGGATAGAGAAGGGGTTTCATTGAAACCCTAAACTAATAATTTTCTAACACTTACAGCCTACATCACCTCAGTTCATGCTACAAGACGTGACGGTGTACCAATTCAATGTCACCTCTCCCAATTTCTTAACCTCAAACATACAAGTGACTGTATCATCACGAAATCCCAACGATAAGATCGGGATCTACTACGATAAGCTAGATATCTACGCTACCTACGATAACCAGCAATTCAACGATAACCCTCCGTGTTCCTCTTCCTCTGAAGATGAACTTGAAGGCATCCCGAACGAAATTTCTAGTTTCGCACTTCTTTTTTAGTTGCAGAGCTCACTCACTTACTCGTTTCGCACATCTATGGGTTTATGGTTTTCCTTCTGTTCTTCTTTCTTCATTTCTATTTATTTTATTCTCAATGGATCTTGATCGAAGGCTTGAGAAATGCTACAGTTACGGTAGTCTCCTCTCTTCTCTCTACAACAATTGATAATAAAAATAATTTTGGAGAAGCAAACACAAATCTTTGTTTGCTTTTTTAAGGGTATTTTTGTCTTACAAAAATTGACCATTTTCTATTAAGTTGGAAGTAACGGTATGGGTGAGAGTGTATGATAGCATTGTTAGAAGGGTATTCTGTGCAACTTTTGTAAAAACAGGGTAGTTGTGTGTAGTTTTACAATAATAGAGGGGGTGTCTGTGTAATTTTTTCCTATATTTATTTATATACCTTAGTTGTTATTGCATATGTTGTGGTTGATATTATCATTTATGTTACATGATTAATAGTTAGTCTAAAACAATATATCATTATTGTTGTATTACAATATTATTTACTATAGTGCTTAAGATTATGTTTGTATATATTGTTTTAGACTATCATCATGGCATCTGTTGAATCTGATTTGACCACCAATGTCGGTTTTGCAATGGGAAAATTGCATATTGTCTTCGAGTTTGATAGCATAGAACCATTCAATGGTTCTAAATACAAATGGTGGAGGCAGATGATGCACTTTGCCTTGACTTAGTTAGGAGCCATGTCTGCTTTGATTAAGAAAATGTTGAAAGAGTCTGAGGACCCTGAGATTTAAATCTAAACGGGCGGCATAGATTATAGTAGATTTCCAATGCGAGAACCAAATTTTGAATGCCATAACCAATGAACTCTATATGGTCCAAATGATATGCATATATAATATGGAATGCTTTAGACAAGAAATATTCCTTGAAAGATGCTGGCAGCAAAAAATACATCACCGCCAATTTTCTTAATTTCAACATGAAATATGATATGATTGTGTCAAAGCAAATTGACTTGTTCCAAGTATTGATTGCCAACCTTGTAAAAGAAAGGATCAACCTACTTGAATAGTTTGTTTGTGTGGTTTTGATTGAAAAATTATCCAATTCATGGAATGACTTTAAGTCACACATGAAACATAAGTCGAAGGACTGGACCCTGGAGCATTATATTATGCGAATTAAAATTGAGGAAAAAAGTCATGAAAAGGACAATATGAAAAAACCAAAGAATTTGAAACCAATGCAAATTTTGTCGAAAACAAAAAAGGTGAGAAAAAGGAAAAGTCAAAGAAATTTCTTTGTGCAAAGAAAGATGCCAAATTCAAGAAGGCAAAAGGGGATTGTTTTGTCTGTGGAAAGTCAGGACACTTCAAGAAGGATTGTCGAATTTTCAAGAAAAAATAAGGTAATGACAAGACCAAGGTGAACCTCATTAAAGAGGATCTGTTTTGCAGTCATGGTGACTGAGATCAACTTGGTGGAGAAACCCAAGGAATGGATCATTGTCACCTCCATAAATTCCTATGCTGACCGATCTGTTTTTACCAAATATTCACCGACCAGTGCATGTGACTTAGTGTATATGAAAAATTCTCAAACTTCCCAGGTTATGGGCAAGAGTCAGGTTGCTTTGAAGCTTACATCTGCCAAGACTCTTGTGTTGAATGAAGTGATGCATGTCCTCAAAATTTGAAGGAATCCGGTATCTAATTTTTATCTAAACAAAGCAGGCATGAAACTGAGTTTTAAAGCAGATAAGATTATTCTGCTTCAAGGGGACAAATATGTAGGCAGGGGGTATGCCAAAAATGGCATGTTTGTACTTAGTGTTGTTGATGTTTTGAATGAATTTGTTTCTTCTTCTTACTTGATCATGTCTTATGATGTGTGGCATGGTCGTCTAGGACATTGTAGTGCACTTTATATTAAAAGGTTATTCAAGTTAGGATGTATAAATGGATAGCCCAAACCCCCGTCTCATAAGTGCCCAGTTTGCATAGAGGCCAAAATTACTAAAAAAAAAACCCATAAGTCCGTACAATCACAAACTAGCTTATTAGAATTAATTATATAGCTAGTAATCTAGTTGATTTCAAGTCCCATGAATCAAGGGGAGGATGTAAAACCCGCATCCAAAAATACGGGCTAATTTGATTTTTTTTTTCTCATAATAGGTTCTCCTGCTAACATAGATCTAGCATCTATATCTATATCCGAGTGTACAAGACACTAGGTAAGATCTAAAACTAGTTTATTTCATGAGTAAATTATTATTTTGGGTTAAATGGTTGATCCAACCTTGGCGTGACCATTCTGAACTAGATAAGGCTATGTGGTCGACCATGGTGGTCGATGAAATGAGCCTGGTCAACTGCCTGTCTGTGATCGATCGCCCGATTATAGAACTGGGCCAAAATATGGTTTACTCGTGTGGGCCTGGTTTCCAATGATGTTTAGTCACCCTTATTCGTCCCTAACCACGTAGGACCCATCTCTAAACCTATTAGAGTGCCAATTGGCAACACCTAAGCTTCCTTGATCACTCTTTGACTTATACTATGACTCTCAAGGTAGGAGTTGTATTTCAACTCCAATACTTGATTCTAATAAAACCTCTCTAAAAGTTGTCAAAACCCTAAATTGAGAACTCTAAAGGCTCTGACGCACGTTTTGGAGAGAGAAAGAGAGAATTTGTGAAGGTTGAAGGAAGAAGAGGAAGAACCACCATTGAAGGTCCTCCTTCAAGCTTCTTGCTGTAGCATTGTTAACTAAACATTAAGGTAATCAGTTCTTCACTCTTTTATTACTTAAAACGACCCTTGATGATCACAAGAGGTAATACCCAACCTCTGATCATGTTGGAATTGTATTCCCTTGGCCATTGATGGCCCTTACAGTAGATTTGCTTAATAATGGTTAGATTCGATAAACGGATGTAAAGGTAAGAATGTGGATCATAATATAGGGTTATAATATGGAATGAGTGTAGGGAAATAGTACTTACTATATCTCAGACCCTTAGAGACCCTCTGGAAATGCCTTAGACCCCGTGACAAGAAGAATGGATTAAATAAAGATCAATCCGAGCTCACTGGTACTAGGCGGTCTATGGAGACGATTGACCAAATAGGTCTGATTGACCGCCTGTCTGTAATCGACTGTCTGAGTCACAGAAAGGTATAATGTTATTATTTTATTCTCATTCAACCACTATGGATTGAGTAAACTACCCCACATCTCAAGACTTATGTAATGAACATTGTATAATGAATGGTTCAGTTAGAATGCATCCCCAAGAGTATAAGCACGTACGGTTGTTTAGCCGACATTCACAGTCGATGGCCAAACATGCATATAAGCTATGGGAATGGGATTCTACCATAACCAGTGATTGTTACAGCCTTAGACTATCTGTAAAATTATCCCCAATCAAGTGCAAACCTCTGGAATAAATTAGAAGCCATTAACCCAACTGGTGGATGAAAGGTGTCTGATCGACCTCTTCATTTAATCAACCACCTCCATCGACCACCTATTGACAGTAAGTCTATATTGGTTGATTCTTCAACTAGTGATCATGAAACTTGATCAATTAATCTCAGGACATGTTCGTAAGACTAATAAGGATACCTAGGACCTATTGAAAACATGACCAAACAATCTAGAAAACATGACCAAACAATCTAACGTATTAATCACATACCAATCGCAACTAGGTAGCTGATGTGGGAAACAAGGGAAGATACTCTGCTACATTAGAGTAGCATATTGCTCACCAATTATAAGTGAGGAGATTAGCTTTATTTTATTTTCTTGTATTCTATGTGCATGCTGTGATTGTGATATATTTGGATTACTATGTGATAACATGCCATCCAACAACTATGATATCTGTTCATGCATTCTTATATACTATTTCTTGAATCGGATTAATAACATGTGGATGTTTGATAACATAATTATTTACCATTCGTTTGTGTCCTAATGGATCCAGATGGCTAGAATAGGACGATTCATCTTGGTCCGTTAAGCTGGGATACGGGTACTTGCATTAGTAATATTCATGATTTAGGTTTTAAGATCCTGTAACAGGCAACCCTTGTTAATAGGGGTTTAGGTATTGGCATAGGTTTATTTATAAGGTTCGACCATGGATGTAATTCTTTTTGTAGCTGGAGCAGGGAGCTGGTCATGTATTGGTATCATTCCTCTACCATTTTTTGAGAGACCTATAGATGAGTCTGTTCTATGTGCTTTTCCATGATGGATTGGGTGATGTGTACCCAATGAAGTGGTTGAGGCGTAGAATGAGATGTCAGGATAAAGCCTATGATGGTAATCCTTGGGTCGTATATTCATTCTGTGAGTAATGTTTTATAGGAGATGTGGCTAAATGTGATTCATCTACTTCTCCCATGCTTGAGTGTTCATTATCAGTATTTAGGTGTGACACAATTTGCGCATGCTTGATCACAGACCAGAGCCTTAAAAACATTTCATGCATTTGTGTGCTTGTATGTGCTGATTTTCTCACTGAGCGTGTGATTTTGATCACCCTATTGTACGTACATAGTTTTAGATTATTTTACAGATAATTCTGATAATGCTATATGTATAAAGAATGAATGTCTAAAGATGATTCACATGGTTCTACATGTGAATGTGATGATTGTCTCTATGGTCAAGGGACAAGATTTTGCTGATATGAAGATGTTCAAACGTCTCTATCTGAGAGACAAAAATTTTATTTAGACTTTTACTTAGTTTATTTATTTTATTTACGGGTTATGTTTGATCCATGATGGTTGATTTGAATATTAAGTTAGTTGGTATTATTTTATTTATGTCTTGGTTTATAGAGCATAAACTTCTATGATGTGATTATAACATTTAAACATGGCTTCGAGTTAATATATTGATTCCGCTATTTAGTTAGTATCTCTAATTTACCATTGCTCTATTGGTGCGATTGATGGATTAGTTGTGATGTGAATGTACTGTGAATGGATCCTAGTATGGTAGTACTAGCGCTGTAAGAAATCCATGGTCATACCAAAATACTGTGATTTTTGGGTGTGACAAAGGAAACAAATATTATATTACTTTCATTGTTGACTATTCTAGGTATACAAAAGTATATCACTTAAAATCTAAAGATGATGTTGAAAATGCTTTTAAAGCCTATAAGCTTGAAGTGGAAAATCAACTAAATAGAAAAATTAAAAGATTGAGAACTGATAGAGGGACTGAGTATGGAACCTATACCCTAACTCAGTTTTGTGGAGACAATGGTATTATACATGAAACTACTGCACCTACCAACTTGAATCCAATGGTGTTGCATAAAGGAAAAATAGAACATTGAAAAAAATGTTGAATTATTTTCTGATTAGTTCCTAGTTACCTACTAATATGTGGGGAGAAGCTATCCTATCAGCCTGTTATATACTTAATATGATTCCTCCCAAAAGATTTGACCTGATCCTGTTTGAACTTTGGCATGGGAGGAAATCATCCTTTAATCACTTACAGGTATGGAGATGTCTAGCCAAGGTTCGAATCCCTGAACCTAAGAAAAGAAAAATAGAACCCAAAACCTGTGACTGCATCTTTATAGGTTATGCACAGCACTGTGCTGTATATAGATTTCTAATATTAAAATCTATTGAGCATGTATTTGATACTAACACTATTACTATGTCTAGTAATGTTGAGTTCTTTGAACATATTTTTTCTAAGTTGAATGGTACATCTCATAATAAAAATCCTGTTATAAATAATGAAAATAATAAAGAACAAGAATCTGATAAAATAAATAGTGAGTTATTAAAAAATAAAATAAAAGACAAAGAAAACCTACTAACCTTGATGATGACATGTTAGTATACTTTATGGATAGAGATCTTTTAACCTATCAAGAGGCAGTAACATCTCCAGTTGCGATATTCTGGAAAGAGGCTATTAAAAGTGAGTTAGATTCTATAATTTAGAATCACACTTGGGAATTAGTGGACCTTCCACGAGGAACAAAGCTCTTAGATACCAAGTAAATATTTAAAAGGAAATCAGGGCCTGATAAGTCTCTTGAAAAGTTTAAGGCATGGTTAGTAGTGAAAGGTTTTAAACAAAACAAAAATATAAATTATTTTGATACTTTCTCTCATGTAACTCATATTGTTACTATCATAATTTTGTTCTCTATTGCTTGTATTTATATTCAAGTTATTCATCAGATGAATATTGAAATTGCTTTTCTAAATGGGGATTTGGAAGAGAAAATTTATATTAAACAATTTGAGGATTGTATAGTTTCTGGACAAGAAAATAAAGTCTGTAAGTTAATTAAATTCTTGTATGGTTTAAAACAAACACCTAAACAGTGGCATGAAAAACTTGATCAAGTATTATTGAACAATGGTTTTGTTATCAATAATTCTGATGGATGTGTATACAGTAAGTTTGATAATGGAAATGGTGTCATTGTTGTGTTATATGTTGACAATGGGAACTGATTTAAGTGTTGTAAATTCAACAAAGAAAGTTCTTACGTTTAAGTTTGATACAAAAGACATGGGAGAGGTTGATGTAATTCTCGGCATCAAAGTTATAAAGAAAATCATTGAGATAATTCTATCTCAAGCACACTATGTCGAAAATTTGTTAAGAAAGTATGGGTATTATGAGTGCTCTCCTGTGAAAACACCCTTAGAGGTAGGAAGCCATCTCATAAAGAATCAAAGTGAACCAGTCTCCCAAAAGGGGTATTCCCAGATTATTGGTTCAATATCATACTTAATGAATTCCACAAGACCAGACATAGCTTTGGCAGTAGGAAAACCAAATCAACATACTCATAATCCAAGGAAAAAATGCTGGGAAGCTCTAATAAGGTTATTAAGGTACTTAAAGGGAACTATGAATTATGATTTATATTATAGTGGAAATCCTTCGGTCCTAGAAGGGTATTGTGATGTTAATTGGATATTCAATACAGATGATCCTTAGCTACAAGTGGTTATGTCTTCACTATAGGTGGAGGAGTGATTTCATTGAAATCGATTAAGCAAACATGTGGAACAGGATGCACCATGGAGGCAGAATTTATAGCCCTAAAGAAGACTGGGTAGAAACCAAATGACTTAGAAATCTGGTGGTAGAAATTCTATTAAGGCCTAAAACTATGCCCCCAATATCACTACATTGTGAAAGTCAAGCTGTCATTGCTAAAGCAAAAAAGCAAGATATATAACGAAAAAAGAAAACATATACGCCTGAGACGCAACCTTATGAGGCAGTACGTAAGTGAAGGAAAGATAGCTATCGACTTTGTAAGGTCAGAAAAGAATCTGACAGATATATTTACAAAGCCACAAACCACCAGAGTCATAATTAACACGTCTACAGGAATGAGCCTGAAGCCCGTGTCATAAGTCATGTGATGAAAACCCAACTTATGTAATAGGAGATCCTTGGAATTAAGTTCAATGGGTAAAAACGAAGTCACGCCGATGACTTGTTTAGTACTATCATAATTTTGAACATTCTGGTTAGATGGTAAAGTAGTACTCATCACAATGAACAAATGATGAATCTTAAAATTTTTTAGTTAAGCCAAGTTATCCTACAGAAATGTGGGGGTGCGATAACTGTGGTGCACACTATAGGTTGACCTTATTGAATGTAGAAAGTGGGGCTGCTTCCAATGAGAGTTATAAGGACGAACTCTCATAAACATGCATAACCAAGAAAGAGACAAGGCCGGATTAAAATAAGTTCACTTTGACTAAAGGATCTTTCGAGGGTTGAACTTTAAGGGATGGTTGTTAGGTCAGCCAGCTACACCAATAAGAAAAGATTCAAGGAGCATTGCTTCACCCGTACTCTGTAGCGTGGCCTATCAGACCTAGTGTAGATTCAAGTCGAAAGACATTTGCAACAAAATCACTTACTTATTCTCATAAGGTTAACAGACTGATTCTGGTTTTAACTATCTTTTGAAACTTGTGGTGGAATTGTTGTAAAAAAAATCAAAATGGTTTAAGTTTCAAAAGTTTTTTAGAAAGTGAATTTCAAATTTCGATTTTGGTTATTGGGCGGGAAATTTTGAATTTGGTTTTTGGAGTCGGCAAAAGCAAAGAAGGATTATTACTCCCACACTGCTTAGGGATGTAGAGTAGGGTGACTTATATGTAGGGGATGACCCTTACATCTTGAGCCCCTAAAAGGAAGGTGAGCACGGTCCTGAGTCGGTTCTCACACACTCGAGCCGAACTGGACCAGACCATGACCTACGACCTGCGACAGTAACCGTGGGTTAGGGGTTGTGGGTGTGGATGTGGGTGTGAATGGGTTAAGACATCTCTCCACATGATACCCTTTTGAAAAAGGGTGCCTATGTGTAGGGTGGTATCCCTACACATAGGGGTGCAACCAAAACTGTAGATCTAAAGATCTTAGATCAGGTGTCATCTGGGCCATCCAATCTAATAACATGACCCATCCTACAGCTACAATGAAAGGGTGCATATCCCCTATAAATAGAGGACGACCCCAAGGCTTAAATTCATTCCAAATTTGAGTTTTCTCTCTTCTTCCCCCTCTAACTCTCTCTCTACTCTGGTTTATCGATAGAGTCTGTTACTTCCTTCTTTAAGGATTGCTAACCTTAACCATCGAGTTTCCGACGACATCCAAGGCTTGAGTGCACATCGATTGGGTGGGCTCATAGAGCTGTTTTATCTTAGAGGTTGGTTTGTGGGGACTCGTTGCACCATATTAAGGGGCAAACACAATCTTAAGGAGAGTGTGCTACCCGACTCAGCTCTATTTCTTTTCTCCAGTTTGATTAACATAAGGTATGTTCTGTTATTATATTTATATATATACCTTAGCTGTTATTGCATCTATTATGGTTAATATTATCATTTATGTTATATGATTAATAATTAGCCTTAAACAATATATCATTATTATTGTATTACAGTAATATGTTGAAGTGGCCATTCATATTCTTAAATATTGTTGCCATGCTACCCCATTTTTCAAACTAAGAGTCTAAGGCATTCCCCCTTTTTCTATTCTCTTTATTTTTATTCTTGTAACTTATAATCCTTGGATCTATTTATCTAAATGCAGCCTTCTGAAGAGAGCCAGTGCCACGGATCCGCATCCTCTCCTCCTAGTGGACGGGGACACCCCATTGGATGGCCGACACGTAGCTCTCTGGAGAATCCGAGCCACACGTCCGAGCTAACACCCATGTCGGCTCAACTTGTCGGCTGGGTGTCAGCTTGGACGTGTAGTTCAGATTCTCCTGAGAACCACGTGTCGGCCATCCGACAAGGGTGTCCCCGTCCTCCCAATGGTTCTGGGAGGAGAGGATTTGAATCCCAGTGCCACTAGCATTGAATGAGCTTGTGACACTAACAGCTAGGTCTTGCCCCAACAGTAGCACTCACATCTGTACATGGGGAGTTCACATCCTCTCCTCCCTTCTGGGAAAACAGAGATGTCCCCGTCCGATGGCAGACACGTGGCTCTCCGGAGAATCCGAACCCCATGTCCAAGCAAACACCGAGCTGACAAGGGGTGTCGGCTCGAACGTGGGGCTTGGATTCTCCCTAGAGCCAAGTGTCGGCCATCCGGCCCCCAGGGGGTGTTCCCTCCTCTAGGAGGAGAGGATGCGGATCCGTACATGGGTGGGATGACTGTAACAGTAAATCCTGGCTGTGCATGGCTGCCTAAGCATTAATCCTTGTGTACTTAGCTTTGTTCTTCTGACAAATAGAGATAGATTTTTTTTATTAATGATTGAATTGGCCCAGTCAATCTAACAGTGCAATTCATTTACCTGACCTGCCAGGTTAGGTTGAAGTGGCCTTTCAGATTCTTAAATCTTGTTGCTGTGCTACCCCATTTTTTAAACTATAGCTGAAGGCATGCTGTTTTGCAGTGAGGAGTGGCTCAAGAGAATGGACCAGAGCATGACTTCTATCAATCCAATAATGGAGTCAACTTGTGGCAAAGATTCAGCTGTTAAGTGGATTTCCTACTGGCGGACATTCTTCATCTCAGTGGCAGAGCTTTTCCGATATAACAATGGAGAAGAATGGATGGTTGCACATTTCCTATTCAAGAAGAAATGAATGGTGTCATACTGCCCTCTTCAATCTCTGTTTTGATTGGGTGGCTGAGATACAAATCTGAAAAATCGTTTGCTGAAACCATGCTAAAAGATATTTTGAAGTTACCCCCGAGTGATTTGTGATGCAGGAATCTTCATTTTCTAGATATGTAGAAGGTAATAACCGAACTAGTTGGTTACTGCCATAGTTCCAATAATGAAATCATGGTTTTCAATGTGTAATTTATTCACATTATAGTAGTATCGTATTGAGTCAGGTGAAGGAACAGATTCCGAGGATGTTTCACTCCATTTTATGGAATCTCCTCCTGTGAGGGTGGAAAATGTGGTCTCATGCCCAGATAATTTTGTGAATGTTGAAACTGAAAAATGGAGCACTATCCCTACCGCTGTTGGTCAATTCATAGGCAATAGATTTCCTTTTCCTTATTTATTTATTTTATTTTTTTTGTGTGAAGATTTCCTTTTCAATTTGTGAAAAAAGAAGAAGCTGTGAAGCAAGTATGGAAAGTTTCAGGACAACTTATGGGTTATTCATTTTCCGATTTAGTTTGGAGGAGGAGATGATGAGAGTTCTCAAAGGGGGACTCTGGAATTTCTAGAAGAAACTCTTTACTTCTCTGACCATGGAGTTAGTTCACATGCCTTGAGAAGGTTGGTTTGAGCTCCATTCCTGTGTGGGTGAGGCTTCCAAGTCTTCCTTTTCAGTTCTGGTTTCAGGAAGCTCCGAGTATTATTGTACTTCGGGGATTCCATTGTTCATGGATCGAATAAACAAAGAAAGAGAGAGACTAGTTCTCTGTAGAGAAAGATTTGGTGAAATGTATTACCATCTACACTTGAGGATGGAACACTTCTTGAACAAGGAGACCAGGTATGAATGGACACCACTTAGGTGTCCCTATTGCAAGGTCTTTGGTCATTCAGCAGCTCAATGTGCCATGCTTGGAAAAGATCATACTCCGAAGGAATGGAAGAAGAAAGCAACAATCAATGGCAGGGGTAGACTCAGCTAAAGCCCCTAAGCAATCTCTCGGTCTGGCGAGTACAAAACTACCACAACTGGTGGAGAGCGGCCCGGCTTGTTAGGGATGGTGAGCCTCTTAATGTTTAGTGGGTCACACGACAGTCCTATGTGTTAATAAGATAAGGAGACAAATGGGAGTGACTCAAAAGACATGGTTGAAGGAGATTTGGATTTGACTCTAGGCATTTCCAATAAGATAAGGAGATGAAGTAGAGTTAGAAAAAAGAAGTAATTAAACTAGGCTCTTGATAAAATTTCAATTCCCATTTGAACCTAATCCCACTACCACTCTTTTAGCTTCAGACAATTCAAACCGTGATAAATCCTCAGATGGAGGTTTCAGATTTGGATACTAGTAAATCTTCCTATGAGTATGAGGATGGAAAAATCTCACACTTTGAAGGAGATCAGATGACTCGTAGAGTGACAAGAACAGATGCAATCTGCCTTTATTCTCTGCCTATCTCTCGGCGATCAAGTCGGCTTCATGCCTCGGAGGGCATCTCAAATGGGTCCTTGACTACACTTCTGTCCAATACTCCCGAAGCATTAGTTTAGATGTGTTTGCTTTTTTTTTTTTTTTTTTGACGAGTTTAGCTTCCTCGTTGCCTTCATTTGTTCCTTATGTTGCTTTTTTAATTACCTTGGGGAGCTTCTTTCCCCTTTTGCAGGATAAGGTTCCTTCCACTGAGCTTTGATCTTCTTTTTTTTTTTTTCCCTCTTTTAATAAAATTTATTTACGTAGAAATAAGTAAAATAAACCACACCTTGGGGACCATCTCCTGCGGTCCTGCCGCCTGCCAAGGGTCGGATTTCAGCCGACTCACCCCCCAATGTATTGGCAGGCGGCCAGACTGATCCCCAAACCCTTGGATCAGTCGCAGGACCGTCCTGCCACAGGAGACGATCTCTTTCCCCCACCTTCTTACTTACCACAGGAAAAACAGACACATTAGCAATCACCAGTTCAGCATGGACGCATTGGTACAGGTACCGTAAAAAGCGACGGTGCGAGTGATGCTGGCGTCGTTGGAGCGTAATCTCATGCCGGACGTGGTGGTAAGGAGGCTGAGGCGACTGCTATTGGCCAGCCGTCTCCAGCTACAAATCTTCCTCTGACGTCCAGCTCTCTCATCTCCTTCGATTCGCTATCTCTCTCTCTCTCTCTCTCTCTCTCTCTCTAGTACTGAGTATTTTGAAGGATTGCATTTGTTAGAATTTTTCCTGCTCTTTCATAACAAAAATATAACATGTCTGGATCTGTTGGTTCTTTACAGCTCTTAAAGATTTGCCTATTGCCATCCAAACAGAAAAACCGAAATCCCAACATTATGAATTACCTACCTCCTCCTTCAAGTTGGTACTAGGAAAGAACCTCAAATGTAGGTAAATCACTTTGATTTCTACGTGATAGTTTGATTTCCACTAGTGAAGTAAGTGTTCAAACTCATGGATCGAAGTAAATCATGAATTTCAGTTCCAGTCAGACCATTGGTGTGCCTTTCTTTTTATTTTGCAAACAAATAAAAGCAAAATATGCAAATCGTTGCAGAACTGGCAAGGGAAAGGACATTAAAAAGTAGAAGGCTATAATTCTGTCTACGGTTTTGTATAGATATTGAGATTGCAGAGCAGCTAAAAACTTGCAATTACAGCAATTGCAGAAGTAAAATATGGCTTCTTCTTAATTTTTATGCTTTTATGTTTTTTCAACTTCTCAAGAAGATCTGTACTACTCAGATAAGCTTACGCGTGGTTTATATATGAAAACTACTCATATGGTGAAGAAAATATGACTTCTTCTTAATCTTTATGCTTTTATGTTTTGTCAACTTCTCAAGAAGATCTGTACTACTCAGATAAGCTTCCATATGAAAACTACTCATTTGGTGAAGAAAGTATGAACTTCTTCTTAATTTTTATGCTCTTATGTTTTTTCAACTTCTCAGGAAGATCTGTACTACTCAGATAAGTTATACATGGTTTAGGTATGAAAACTACTCATATGGTGAAGCTATGACCTTGTACAGTTGTTGTTACTTCATTGGTAAGTCAAACAACTTGGAGGAAGCTGAGCAAGCAATGTTGGAGCTATATTGTGAGAGGGCACAGATAAAAGATGGTCAAACCATCCTTGACATTGGATGTGGCTGGGGATCATTTTCATTACATATTGCTCAAAAATATGCAAAGGGATTTGCAATTCAACAACGCAAAAAACCTATATAGACGAATGGTGTAGATATGTTGCATTCATAATGCTCATAGCTATTTGTTATGAGGAAAGAAGGTTCTCTAAACACCTGGAAGGGGACCCCTATCTGTGTTTCTCAACTTCATACTTATCATTGTCAGTTTTTAAGAAATGTTCCTTTCAGTTTTTTCTGTTGAAATCGATGAACTCACTCTTTCCAGACATGTTTTAAGGCAAATAAAATGCTATCTCCATTTCCTTCAATGCTTAAAGTACATGTTTTGGGAATGGATACCTGCAGTACCTAATTTGCATTTCTTTCCAATATGGGGATCCTGGGATGGTTCAAACATTCTAGCCCCTTTTAACCCCTCACGCCCCACCCGGTCATGCTTCTCTTAGGCTAGTTTGTTTAGCTGGTAAACTGACCTAGGTTTAAAATGTAAACCACCTTCACCCACTATTGTAAGAACTACATACCTGTAACTTGTATAGGGAACTGCAGCTGCAGAATGTTGAGATCATTGTTGGGATTAGCCCGTATGGAGGCTTCCTTTGATAGAGTTTTATCCATAGAAATGTTCGAAGTAAGAAAAATCTTGAGCCTTACCATGCTCTTGAAGTTTGTTGATATGGTTTTCAACATATCCTTTGTCCTTTCATGTAGCACATGAAGAACTACCAGGAGCTCCTTAAGAAGGTATCAAAGTGGATGAAGCAGGACAGCCTTCTTTTCGTACATTACTTCTGCTACAAAGCGTTTGCCTACCACTTTGAGGTGACACTTTGGTCATGAAATGGAACAGAAATTAGGCCGGTGCATGGATTAGACATTAATACTTCTTCTAGTAACTTTAAATTTCAACTGAAATTTTGCTCAACAACTGATCATATTCAGATTCTCATTCTTATATCAACATAGATGTAATTCTTAATCTATATATATTTTAGGACCAAAGGAAGGGGGGAGGGGGGTTTGGTTTTCTATTTCTACTTGCCACCTTGTTTTTATTTTTAACTTTAATATTGCACTTTGTTTATTTTTGTAAATATTTTAATGTTATTTATAATGCTTTTAGCTATGGTAATTATTCAACTCTTTTCCCTTTCATCTCATACAGGACAAAAATGAAGATGACTGGATTACCAGAGACTTCTTCACTTGACTGACAATGCCTTCTGCAAACTTACTTCTTTATTTCCAGGTGTCCTAGGAAGTTTTCCATGAAGTGTCATCCCCTAAGCCGTATAAATATTTTGATTTTGCATGGAAACTAAACTGCTACGTCGCTGGTCCTTGTGATAACCCTAAAACATAAACAATCTCTATCACTAAGCATCTTATGTTTATTTTCCTCCCCCTTATCTACCCCTTTGTTTAATTTAATCAGCAATAATGGAGCAATTTTTTATGCAGGATGATGCATCTATTGTTAACCATTGGCTTGTAAATGGGACACATTATGCACGAACCAGGTAAGGGGCATACTGCTCTTCAAGACAATTGATGCTATAGCAGGAACAGGTCTGAACAATTGTTTAAGGCATACATGAGTTTTGAAAGGTGATCGCCTGACTGCCACAGTTTTGATGTATCCCTAAATCTTAACCCCTTCTGTTGGAAGGGGAATGACAGACGCGCAGTTGCAACAGATTTTCTTTTTGACACCATCTATTGGGGATTATCTTTAACACTATAAAACACTTTGGAATCATTCCGCTTCTAACTGTGAGCTTTAGTTTTAACTAAGAGTCTAAGATATTCCCCCTTTTCTATTCCCTTTATTTTTATTCTTGTAACTTATAATCCTGGGATCTATTTATCTAAATGCAGCCTTCCGAAGAGAGTCAGTGCCACAAGCATTGAACGAGCTTGTGACACTGACAGCTGGGTCCTGCCCATATTGTAGCACTCGCATCTGTACATGGGTGAGACCGACTGTAACAGTGGATCCTGGCTGTGCATGGCTGCCTAAGCATTAATCCTTGTGTACTTAGCATTGTTCTCCTGACATGTTCTCCTGACAAATAGAAACAGATTTTTTTTTTATTATTAATGATTGAATTGGCCCATTCAATCCAACAGTGAAATTCATTTACCTGACCTGCCAGGTTAGGTTGAAGTGTCCAGTCAGGTTCTTAAATATTGTTGCTATGCTACCGGAGTTTTTAAACTATAGCTGAAGGCATGCTGTTTTGCAGTGAGGAATGGCTCAAGAGAATGGACCAGAGCATGACTTTCTCAATCCAATAATGGAGTCAACTTATGGCAAAGATTCAGTTGTTAAGTGGATTTCCTACTGGCGGACATTCTTCATCTCAGTGGCAGAGCTTTTCGGATATAACAATAGAGAAGAATGGATGGTAGCACATTTCCTATTCTAGAAGTAATGAATGGTGTCACACTGCCCTCTTCAATCTCTGTTTTGGTTGGGCGACTGACATAAAAATCTGAAAAATCATTTGTTGAAACCATGCCAAAAGATAGTTTTAATTTACCCCCGAGTGATTTGTGATGCAGGAATCTTCACTTTCTAGATATGTAGAGGTAATAACCAAACTAGCTGGTAACTGCCATTATGAAATCATGGTTTTCAATGTAGTACAGAGGTCCAAATACTGAATTGAAAGGCCCCTTTTCCACTTTAGGTTACACCTTTTTTTTTTTTTTTTTTTTTTTGCTAAGGATCATTAAAGAACATATAATGAAAAAAATGTACAAAGAAGCATCAACTGAAGGTGCAGCCATACAACAGAAAAAACTGCTACAAATAAAGATCTCAGAACCACCTATAGCAAAGCCATCAGCAGAAACAGAACATCAAGAGATCAGCTCCACCTCACCTTTGGCATTGCCATCAGCAAGGGGAAGCCAGCTACAAATTTAAAAATCTAAATTGCGGTGTCTTTGGTGATAATCCCAGCTAATATCTCCTACAAAGTAGTTATAAGCATCCCATATTTGATTCCACCCCTGAATCGCAGTTTTCTTAGCCAACGAATCTGCAACACAATTAACCTCGTGGTAACAGTGGGTTATCCTCCATTGAATGGAAGCTAAATATCACCTGATGGAACAAAAGGTCATCATAAAGTCCGGTGGAATTGAATCATGCATCACACATTCAACTACTGCTTCAGAATCAGTCTCAACCCATAAGTACTGTATCCTTTTAGATTTTGCGAGAAGAATGCCCATACAGAGAGCAGAAAATTCAGCAACAAAATTGGTAGAATGACCCAAAAATTTAGAGAAGCACCCCCACAGTCTTCCTTTATAATCTATTATAATTTAGGTTACACTCTCATCTCACTTTGAAAGAATTTAAACATTTTCCATGGCTCTCTTGCATTTCATTGGATATGATACTGGCATCAGAGGGTCGAACATTTGGGTGCATTTCATTTCCATAGTTGAACAGGATAAGAGAATTACAGTATCAAAGTCAAATCTTTTGTTCTAGAACTCCATAAATAAAATCCACAAGAATTTTCTGATTCTCTAGTTTTATGTATGGTGGTGTATCACTATACTTAAATGACTTGCGTTGGAATCTCAGATTCTCAGAATATTGGCTTACAAGCTTGATTTCCTAGTAAAATAAATGAAACTTAATGACCCAAACGAGTCAGTACACGTGATTAGATACTCTTTCAGTTTCAACTGATCTAAAAATGGCAGGAGGGCATAAGGAACTTCACCCCTGATTCTTCCAAAGCTAAACTCGGAGGAAAAACTAAATTAAGAACAGAGTAGGGGAAAAAAAAAAATTTGATCGAAGGAGGATCATCAGGCTCAGGAATCAGGACTCAGGAGGATAGATGATAGCTTCGGCTTCAAGGAAGCGGCTCAGATGCTTATCTTCTAAATGTTGCTGCGAAACGGACGATTAAAAGAGAAAATTAAAAAGGGCACAATTGATTTGATCTTTCAATATTCAATTACAGCGAAATGACAAGAAAGATTCCAATTGAAACTACTTTTTCAGATGAATAGAGTTATAAAAAAAGTATAATTTACAGAAAATAAAAGAAACACATACAGAAAGGCAATCTCTGTATTTCTGCCACTCGGAAATGCATTCCTCTTTGTTCCACTGGCCCTTCAAAAACTTCTCTGAGTACCACCTGCTTTATCATTAATGGCTTTTATCATTAGAAACAACTTGGGGTAGGGGGAGAGAGAAATTGCAGAATTGAATTTTGAAATTTACCTGTTGAAGCATTGATGATACGCAGCTCTGAGATGGGCACAAGGCGATGTTGAAGAAGAATCACTCCTCTTATCTCTCATAATCCCCATATCATACAGATAGAGTACACAAACTAATCGTTAATCGTCTTTCCTTGATCTGTCGATCTCCTAATCTACACTCTACTTGCAGAACCCCGTCCTTATTTCTCTACCCTGTTCGTTGTTGCTGTGTAATGGTTTGGTCAAACTTCCCCTTCTCTGGACTGGGCGATGGTGGCTCTCCTCTCTTGGGTACTTTTCCAAATGTGTTTTCTCCTGAATTCGCAAACCTGCCACCAGTCCATCTTTTTCTTGGGTTACAATTTTGACGAATTCAATTTTTTTGGGTAAAAAAAAGGTTTCCAACCTCTCACACAAAAAATAAAATAAAAAAATTAATAATAAAAAAATTGGTTTTCCACCTAGTTTTTACTCATCCATGGAGTGGAGAGATCTCCTAACCCTAGTCTGGATCTTCTCCCTATATGGGTACCTCTCTCTCTAAATGGGATTCATTCAATCCGTCGAGAATTCAGATCCAATGGAATCCTTGATCCAGAGGTAGGTCTCGCATCCCATGGACTTTGTGAAATCCAGGGTAGATACCCACATGGGGAAAGGATCCACCTAAGGTAAGAGAATTCAAGCCCTTGTCAACCTTTCACATCAAATTTTTGACTGTTTCTATTGTGTTTTCATTGTTTTGATGTAAAATTTTACATGAAACTGTTACATGTGTCAATATACCTTTTTTAGATGTTAAAAAGTTTCTAATGTTTGGTTTGGAAAAAATATAGTGATTTTTCATGAGGGAAAAGGAAGTGTGATCTTTAGGAAACAAACATTGAAATTTTTTTTAACATATAAAATTTTATGTCAAAATAAACGGAGCTTATGAAACTTTCGTGGGATTATTTCGCATATGACTAATAGGGGATCATAACATTCTACCATCACCTTAGGGAGAAAATGTAAAACCTATCCCTGGTTGAGATTAAATGGATGGATTACCTAGGTATCTGTTGATAGGATGCAATGGCATATCGTGCACATGTTACGGGAAATGAATATGGTAGCGGACGGCTTGGCGAAACAGGCAGCGAGATCCCGTGTCTCCAACAGTTGGATGACTTATCCTTCATTTATAGCTTGAGATGTGGTTTGGGATGCTTCTTCGCGTAGTTGGTTTCGGTTCTTATAATTTTTTCTATCTTTTCTAGGCTTGCTTATCTACTGATTAATGCCCAAGGTTTATTATCTTTTCTATTCCTTTTATAAAATTCTTATCTTTAGCAACAAAAAAAAAAAGTTACCCAAGCATCCAATCTTTATAACTTTGTAGTACTTGATTCTTGGGACTTGTTCAACGGGCAAGTGGGTGGGGGGTTAAAAGTGGGACAAAAATCCTCTCTTGTTGCCCAATTCACCAATCATTCATTGGACGGATCGAAATGCATCGACATACGTGTTGAGTATCTCAGCCTTTTCGATGGAAGACTAGCACAACTGAGCAACAGGAGAAGAGTCCGTAGAGACTTGTGCAATATTTTCCCTTGAATTTTTTCCCATGTCTTTGGTGGTCACAGAAATTTCAATTCTCCACCTTTATCCTTACAAAGGTTTCATAAGTTTCAGATTGTAAACAAGGAAAATAATCCTTGATTGATTATTGATGTTTCTTGTGAATCTGTTAGAGAGTATAAATATACAAAATGAAGCTAGAAATACTCCTATGATCAATATGGCAGATTTGATTAAATTAAATAAGTCAATTACAATATAAACAAGGGCTGGATATACTCCTATGATCAAGCTATTGGTGAGATATCAACACGTGCACAAGAATACAAAATGTTGTGTTTAAGATTAAGGATGAAGATATACACAAAAGGTCAGAAATAGAGCGTGTGCTGTATGTATGGAGGGTAGCTTGGTTGTTACAATGTAGAGGTGTGTAGGTGGGCCGGGGAAAGCCAAGTTCTTGTAGAAGAGATGACAACCATGTTATCTCACATGTAGCGACCTCCATTGCATGATATTAAGCTTCGGTCGAGAACCAAGAGATTGTGGTTTGTTTCTTTGTCTTCCAAAAAATGGGGCTGGAGTCGCTGGACCCAAAGAACATGGATTATCCTGTGATGGATCAACGGGTCATAGGACAACTCGCCCAATCACAATCACAATACATTTGAAGCCGATAGGAAGATAAAGATGAATAAAGTAGGAGTAAACGGTGGGCAACGTCCATGTGATCTTGTCAAATTAACTAAGAATGTTCATGGTGTGCACAATATCCGGCCGCGTGATTGTGTTCTAGGCGTAGCCACGAGGATTTGGTGTATTCACCAGAGGATAGAGATTAGGCTGATACCATGTCAACAAGGGAAATAATCCTTGATTAATAAATGTTTCTTTTAAATCTTTTCAAAGTATAAATATACAAAATGGAACCGGAAATACTCCTATGATCATCACTATAGCAGATTTGAGAAAATCTATCAATGACAATATAAACAAGGCAGAGGCAGAATATATTTCCTAAGATCAAGCTATTGGTGAGATATCAAAATGTGCACAAGATATTGTGCCTAAGATTAAGGATGAAGATATACATAAAAATTCAATTATGATTGTAAGATGGTAACAAAGATTCAAGAATTGCAATGCCTTGCCAAAAAAAATGAATCATCAGTACATTTGAAATTCTTGCAGCGATCCTGCAATGCAAACTATCATGAGAGGAATTTGGGTCATCAAATGCAGACAAGAGTAGTCGATCCAACCTTTACCCTGCCCCTCTTGGCATGGAGTATTGATTATCGATTACTCTGAAAATCGATACAAGATTGATATCGGATCAGTAGAATGGATTTTTTTGTGACGGTTAGAAGAACCTCAAGAACGGGAGAAATATTTTGTGACCCAAAAAGTCGAGATTGGTCAATGAAGTTGTATGAGCTAAGACCTCGTTTGGATTTGTTTCAACATAAAACACCCAAGAAGTAATATAAGTGGAGGAATAATTTTTTTTTTTACTTCCCCTATTTCATTTTACAATCGTTGGACATTTAACAGTGGAATATACTGTGAAACTTCTCCATTCTCACTCTCTAATTTTGACAAAGAAAAACTTTGGAATGAAAATAGTCTTTCCGTGTTGTAAGTATAAGATTACGTATGTTATGCTCCTCCCCAAATCCAATAGTAGCAGGAGTCTTGTGCACTGAAACACATTTTTTCTTTTTTGATTTCCACCCATTTTACTCATAATAAAGACAAATTGTTATGAATATTAACATAAAATGAACAAATGAAACATAAAATTTTTAATTGTAGAGTTAATTTTAATCAAAGTTCAAAAAAAAAAAAAAAAAAAAAACACCTTGAATTTCAGGCATTCAGCAATGTAACCCATTAATTTATACCTAGAAGATTGTAAGATAAACTAGTGATACTAAGATAATTCTCCAAGTTTATTTTACTTCGGCATTTTATGAAGCCTACAAGAATTACTAACGTTAAGGACTGGTTCCCAACAAAAGTAGAAGTAGAACAGCCCCGGACATTTTCTCAACCCAAAAAAAAAAGGTAAGAGCGACATTTAAAAGTGCAACTTGAAGGAGATTTACAAAATTCAATTGAAATCCTAGCACTGAAGTTGCAATCGAATTTCGAACATGGAGTCTGAACTGCTTTTAATGTCGCAACCTAGACTGCAACTTCTGTTAACGGAACTCTGTAAATCTCCTTCATGTTGGAACCCTTGACATTCCTAGACCAATGATCTAGTTATCCATATCAGATCGGCCATATCAGTTTCAGCCAAGGCCGATATCGATTTGTTTTTTTTTTTTTATAAATGTTCATTATTGTCTTATCATATATGCCAAGTTTAACCATCCTACTGGATTTAAACACTGATCTGATACAGATCGATCGATAGATACCTTGAACCTTGACTTAGACTGCTACCAGAGTGCTATTTCGACGAACTGAAAGATTAAATCAGAATTTCTTGGGGGGTGCTACTAGTGTGTTATTTCGACAAATTAAAAGATAAAAAGAAAATTACCTGCGTGGTGCTGTACTTCCACCCCCACACACAACTACACAAGGTAAGAGGCAATTAACATTATACTTACTGCTGTAGTTTAGCTCCCTGAAAAAGCAACAGTGAAAATGTATCATTCAGATAAAATGCTTCTCTAACTTACATTTCAAAAAAAAAAAAAAGAAAAAAAAAAGAAATTTTCTTCTAAAAATAGGAAAACCCAGTATTCCAATAAAGATTGACTGTTGAGCTCACCTTATTTGGTGTTTTCCACAAGAAAACTCTCTTATAAGCAACCTAAAATAGTTCAAGTTTGTAAACATGGGTTCTTGAACATGAAATCCAATCGCCTAAATTCTTGCTTATGAGTCCCATTTCTATTTGGGATCCCTTGGGCCAGTGCATGGCAGTCTGAGCTGTTTAGTTCGTCCCGTTTTTTTGTTTCCATTATAATATTCTGGGTATAATTTTTTTTTCTTAGTAGGAAAGCTGCTTAGTAATCATCAGTAAGGGATGGAGAGTGGATGCAGGATTTGACCCGAAGTCTGGTTCAAACGCCCATACTCCACAAATCTCAGTGCAAAAACAGTACAGGAGATCCGTCTGTAGGAAAATCATATATAATAATGCATTACCTTACATACAAACAGCTTCTAAATACAACAAATAATGGCCTAAAAATGCGGCTGCTGAAACAAATTACATCCAAACTGCTAAGATAGACAAAACCTTAACAAATAACAACGTACAAAAAAGAAGCCTATGGCAGGTGTGAACAGAGATTGCTGGAACCCCACATATGTTTCTATAATCGCACAATATCACACTTGAAGCACTATGACCTCTAAACCAATACCTACTCCCATTTAATCAAAGGTCGTAGGGGGGAAAAATGAATCAATCTGGATGCAGAACAAATGCCTGGGGGATGAATGGTATATAATACAACTGAGACGAAGAGTGAGACATATGCACAGGTTGCAGCGGTGGATTGTAGAAATGCAGAGTGGTCGGGAGTTGGGAGAGAGCCTCCATGGCCATGGAGGGATCACTCTGACCGCTGTAATAAAAACATAAATCCAGAGTTCTCACGAATTAGAGGTGGAGGATCAATATCAGCTATGTCTATCTGCTGCATCGACTTGGAGATGTCATCTACACTGAATGGTATACTGCAGCGAACAAAGAAGAGAAAACTCATGTTGGGTTATGTTCTCATACAGAGGGATCTCAAGATATATGTTCTTAAGGCATGTGGGACCTGTTCGAAAACATTACCTTGAGTCATCATCTAACAAGAAAGAACTGCTGACAGCATTGTTGGAATCTTCAGTCATTAGAACTCTCATACTCGAAATAACCTAAAAAAAAGAGAGTAATTTTGAGTGATTTAACTAGATAAATCTGCAACCCATGGTGTAGGATCGACAAATCTGAAATGGAAGTCACGAAGATAATGGAACAAGTTAATAAAACTGGAAACTGATTGGCAAATATACATACATCTGAAGATACACTGTGTGTGCCATATTTATCATCCCAGTACATGGTACTGATCCTATATAACTGTTGTATGCTGAGAACCTGAAAGAAACACAAGACAAGCACAAAGAAGAAAAAATATTGGATCAGGAAAGAGTAGGAAAACAATTATAATAATAATAATTAAAATAAATAAAAATAAAAAGAAAAAGAAGCTTAGGACAGGCTTTGAGAGGTACAAAAGGAAGGAGTCACCCACTGGGCAGAGGTCATTGGTTATTTCTTTCAAGGTTTTCTTAGGCTTTTGATGTATGACCTGAGAGATGAAAAATACACGAGAGATTAAGAAAACATATAACAGTAGAAAAAGATAACTACTAAATACAAGAGAACGTGCCGCACCAGGAATCCAACTGCCTGTCTGATATGCTTCAATTCTTCCCAAGCTGAACCAGCATACTGTTTGTAACAAATTTTATATAAAGTTATTGGAAATACCCCAGGTAAGAAAATTTGGTACGGTTTGATATGCTCACCTCTTCAGTGGCATCATAGCACCACTGCTCTAACTCAGCCAACCCTGCTTTTACATACTCTCCATTGCTGAATGAGCAACACTCACGCCGCAAAAGAAGGCTGTACAAAGAGAGGTGAGCAAAGCAATTAAGAAAGTGACAAGAGTCAGATAATATAACTCTTTTACCTGTCTGAAATATTCAATTAAATGTCGAAGAGGAGAAGCTTTGAACACATTTACCTGTTGAATAGCTGAACATTGATGAAAGAGAATATCTGAGTGAACACCTTACGGACTAAGAAGGGGGGAACCTGTAAAGTTAGAAGACAGTATGACTGAGTTATTATATTTTAGCAAAGAAGATTGTAAATGCAAATTGTTTCTTGAACTGGACTCACAAAGTTAGCTTTCATAATCTTCAAGTAACTGTTCAAACTTTTCACAATGCTTTGCCAGTGAGCAATTAATGCTTGTTGAGCAACAGCATTTGCTTGTGAACGTCCTTTTACTAAACTTGCCCTGGATGTCCGAGGTGCCTGCATGGAAACAAAATGATTGAGCATGATGATACCCATAAGACCAACCAAATACATACATAACCATGAAGAAGGCAAGTAAAAAAACATTAATCAAAATACCAGCAAATAAAGTAAAATATTTGTACAATAAGGCGGAAGGATTTCTATTATATACACAGAATTTAAGAGGATTTGGTAAGGTAATAGAAAATACCATATGTATATTAAAACAATAGGACTAGATTTCTTACGCTGTGTATTTGAACTACTTAACACTACTAAATTATAACTCCTGTTACTGTTTGGGTTGGATCCTAAAGAATCCAAACTGCCACAAAGTACATGATTTATATTGGATCAGGAAGTGCAAATCAGAAAGACTGGGAGTTAGTTAACATACCATTTAATTCCCACAACCAATAGGAATTCAGGTCTCTGCCTAAGATTTTTGAATTCTAATTGAGGGAATTTCCTCAGATATTGAAAATCAAATCTAGCAGCACATGGTAAATTTTGATTTTATTTGTTAACTAGTAATCTTAAATGGATGAGAGCTTTTTAATCTCCGCTGCCCAAATGGAGATTAATGGTGTCCGTTATCCAATCCCCATGCCCCCAGGAGGGAAAAAAGCATTAATTTTTGAATTCTAATTGAGGGAATTTCCATAGTGAGAATCGAATCTGGCAGCCAATGGTAAATTTTTATTTTATTTGTTATATAGTAATCTTAAACAGATGAGAGTTTTTTTTATCTCCATCCCCCAAAAAAAAAAAAAAAAAAAAAAAAGCAGGGGAAAAAACAAGATAATGAAATTCTAGTTTGTGTTAGAACTGTGTAGAAATAACCTGGATACACAATCCAAGCAATGGGGAGATCTCTTTCTTCAGATTATCCCTTATCATTCCATATATCTTCTCAAGGAACGCTGTAAGTTGCTGCTTGAACAGTAATGCTGGATATTTGGCTTCAACTTGTCGCAAATCATTCAATCCTCCCAGTCCCAACATCCGACCATTAAATGAGAGCCCAGCACTTTGTGGAGATGCTCTAAGTCCCTGATTTAAGATTTAATAAAAAGAATGAAATAAAAATTTTAAAAGCAAACTACACAAAAGTATAGCAGAAGCACATATAACAAGATAAAACAAATAATTGGTTCTTACTTGAGACATCCTCCCAAACAGAGAAGCTGATCTTCGCCTTTGAGGGGTCAAGCTAGCTGCACCACTTGCTTTCAGGGTGCGTTGGAGAAGCAACAATAACGTGGATGAATTAGACAACCAATAGGATAGTACATCATTATTATCCTGGGCCTTCAGCAGGGCAAATATTGCAGTATCAGTAAATGGCATTATAGTAGAATAATATGAGAAAATCTGACCATTTACTCATCATATTGGTGGAAAGATTAATGTGTTTATACAATTCCATTGTTCTTCCTCCAAGTCATAAATAGATTTGATGACTGTCGTCCTAATTGATCAACTATGATGCACTTTTCAAAAAATCCCAAGCTGAGACTTTTGAGATACCTCAATAGCTGAGCTTATTGTCTGTATAATACGGTCAAAGACGGTGGTTCTTTCAACTTCAAATGACCTCCAGTGAAGAAGGCATTTATAAATGATACAAGCAGCAACAGGTCTACCACCAAAGAACCCAAGGTCTTGAGAAATACATTTTATCAGTAGGTCTTGGTTCTCCTGAACAGTAGATGGCAAGAATCAGATCAGTAGAAGCAAACAGATCGTAAAAGACAGTAATTATAATAAAATTGAAATATTAAATGTTCATAAAGTATTTTAATAACACAAAATCCCATAAATTCGGACAGATTCTAACCTGTTGTTTCTCATTGAGTGATTTTTGCGGCCTTTCCTCGGTTTCAGGCTCCCGTGGAGTAGATACAGCAAGATTTAAATCCTAAAACATTGAATAGATGGTATGAAAGAGAATAAATTGTTTATTCTCCAACTAAAAGAAGGTATAGTAAATTTTAAAACGATCAGTTTCTCTTACCAATGCCACCTTTGTTTCTCCATTCAGAATATTCCCATTATCAGGAGTCCTCTGTCAAATTATTGTGAAGCCTCATGTATTATTATGGACACACATGTCATGAAGAAAAGTAATTAAATGACTTGTTTTCCATGTGTACCTGAATAGTTGATTTCTGCCGTGCAGATAAAGCTTTACCGGTGGGTGAAATGGCCAATGCTTGCTGACGAAGTACTTGATTTTCTGATTCTGTGTTGGACAGTTTCTCTTCAAGCCTAAATCATACAGAAAACAAACAAGCTTCAAAAATGTTCAATCGCCTGCATGAAAAACACAAGAGGGGTTCTCTACCCACCCATATCCCCTCAACACTGTCCACTAGTTCCCATTTCATTCTAAAGACGCATTAGAAAATTGAATATTTATTTTGGAATAAAGATAGCAGCCATGTTATAAAATTCCTTCTGCTAGCCAGAAATGCTGACTCTGAAGTTATCTAGAAACGCAAACAAGAAAAAAGCTGAAACCAAGCATCTAGTAACAATGAGAATAGCCAAATAGGGCTCTCATTGGATCAGATCTTAATCCTTACCAATATGAGCTACAAGAACTAATGGAAAAATGTCTCCAGTTGGTGACCAGGGTCCTAATGACGTAGAGATCCCTACTGTTTTCTTATTTTTAAAAAAATATAAAAAAATTAAAGTGTATTATCATTTGGATATGTCTTCATAATGCATTCGAATGGTGACTGGTAGACATGTATCTGTATCCAACAAGAAAAGAATCTATAACAATGAGAAACCCTCTGTGTTGGGCATATATTTAGTTCATTGCCAGGTCAACTGTAAGACCCACCATGTAATTATAACTCTCTAGTCTACATCAGCCACCAAAGTTTAGTTAAGAAGTTAAAATAATTTCTATTGTGATCGGATCATCTCAACTTTGGTATGTCTTCATAATCATTCCAAAGAGTATTTACCTTTAATTAAGGGTTGTTTAAAATAAGGGGTTTTTTTTTTTTTTTTTTTTTTGGATTTTTTTTTTGGGGTTAAGAAGGAAAAGGGGGGGGGTTTTTTTTTTTTTAGAAAAAAAAGAGGGTTTTTTGAAATTGATCACACTACAAGAGCAACCCAGGAACTTCCCTTAGGGGCCCATTTATATTAATCTACGTACATATAAGAATGAAGGTAAATGGCTGGGAGGGGGGGGAATATATATATATATATATATATATAGGGGTGTTCCAAAACTTTGGGAGGGCCAAGGCTCCTCCCCCACGGCTCTGCCCCTGGATGAGGAGAGGTAAATGAAGAAGATGCCTGAGTTGCCCAGATTTCTTTACTAGGCAACTCACTCAGAAAACTGATCATCATATATGCAAATGTAAACAAGTTCCTACATAAGAAGGACACTTCACCAACCACCTTGTATTGGTGTCAGACACTTTGATTGGAGCAATCCAAATCCAATTTGTCTACAGCTAATAATGAGCCAAAAGATGATTCAGAATTTCACTCCCTGCCCTGCAAATGGGAAAGACTCTGAAGCACCTCAGGCAAGCCAAAAAAGAAAAAAGGCTTTTAAGGATACAAAAATTCAGAAAGCCACCAGAACAAAGTTCTTTGCAGAAAGGAACGGTGTTCGAACAAGTTAGGACTGTGTGGCTGCATTTGTGTCAGAAGACAGAAGGTTATAGAGGTGCAAAAGAGTACAAGATAAGTCCACAAGGGCTCCAGCAGAATAGTTGAAAACATTCTCAGACATTTTGTGCAATTATTGAAATAAGAATAAAATAATTATTATTTTCAACCACTTTGCGAACCTCTGCACTGAATCTTGAAGTTGATCCACTTTGAGCTCTGCATCTTCAAACTTTTTGCTCAGCTCCCCATTTTTAGCCTGAGCATCAGCATAAGCTTTCTTGGTTTCTTCTGCTGTCTGTCTTTCCGATTGCAGCAAAACCTGAAAGAAATACAAAACTGTACTACATCATAGCTAGCCCATATTAAATTGAAATGTGGTTAGAGTAAATAATTAACTTGTCCCATAGACCACACTTCTAGGTTTGCCAATTGATGAGCAACCTAAATTTTATGAGCTCCATAAACAGTGACTTCTGATCCTGTGATGCTTCCATACCATTAGTTTCCGGATAGCTTCAACAAATCAATACAGAATGCAATATGCATAAACTAAAGCTTACAAGAAGCCTCCTACTATTCAAGCCTCAATTTTCATCATCATAATCATGTGAATAATGATTTGGAACATATCACGTATGAGGGAGGATTCACGATTATTTCACACACTTGTGTCGCTTAATCTCAGGAATCAATTTCTACAAGAACAGAATTTTGTACCCAACATCTGCTTGAAAACAAGCAGTGTCTCTATTACCCCAAGCTTCCACAATTCACATGTACAAAAGTTTGATGATTTGTACAGGAAGTATCATTGTCTACCTAGCCTTCTTGGTGATTATGCTCTACACTATAGTTCATAGGAGGTGTATTGACAACAAGAGCATATAATAGACAATCACATAATTGAGTTTAGCTGGCTTACCTTCAGATTCTCAACTTCAGCCGTTAATGCATCTATCTTTTCTGTATCTTGAACTATGACAGGGGTCTCCTTTATCACTGGTGGTGCTTCTTCAATGGCTTTCCGAGCTGCCTCCTGTTCTCTTATAACCCTTGCATTTGCCTCTTCTACTTGTAGTTGCAATGCATGCAAAGCATCCTGCAACTTGGAAATTTCATGGGCTTTTGCCTCTTCCAGATCAGTCTATGTTTCAAAACAAGACACAAGAAAGTCATACTGTAAGTCCCTCTAGAATTCTGGCAAAATGAAATTTCAGCAGTGAGGAAAAACAATGAAATAAGTATGTACCCTTAATCTTTTCTCTAACTGCAAACGCCATGTAAGCTCCTCCACCGTCTTTTCTAGTTTGTCTTTAGCTTCTTTAAGGGCCCCCGTTTCTCTTGCAGCCTGAATACCGTTACAAGGAATGGTTGGTATTCATTAATAAATAGGTGACCACCACATGATACATTAAAAATATATGCCAGCAGATAAAACCACATTAATGAATTAGATCAAACCATTCTGAGCGCTCTGAGCTCTTTCCTAGCTACTCTTCCTCTCCAAGCACATTGAGAAACGAGTATTGCCTTCTGAAGCTTCGTATAGTATGAAAATTCCCTGTAGCAACGCCAATTAGCCTGCAGGCCACCAAAAGCATTGATCAATAACTTAATTTTAGAATTCCTGATTTGCTATTTCAGAAGAAATTGGATTTTTTTTTGTTTTTTCTTTAAAGAATTCTGGAATTTTTGCTGAATTGGGGGGGCAGAGGGTAGCCAGGATGGGCCTGGTCCTGGCCACCCAATGTAGGCCAGATAGACTGGCTCAACACCAGTAAATACAATATGCATTCAAGCAAGGCCAAATTGCACAGATCATCAAAGCAAGCATCCTTCAGAGGTTCTCACCTGCCTCCAACATATTATATATAAATAGTTGTACTCTACCTACACACTAGCCTGGCCTGACACACATCAGGCCAGGCTCAGCCGCTCAGATAGTCAAACCTGCTTGGCTTGGCTCAATAAATTGCCAACCTAGTGCTAATTTGATTCAAGAAATCAGCTATGGTACCTGGATAATTATTGCAGCCTTCGTTTGCTTTCTGAATCTGAATTTATTGCGAGCAGACATTGCCCTCAAGCCTGTCTGTAATGTGACTGCAGACATCTGCAGTGCTATGTAAGATTCTCTGGCAACATATCGACGGAAGATCTTCTGAATCTTCACAGCAGCTGCTTCCCGTCGTAAGTACTCATACAATTTGCGGACCAGATTACCTGCCAACGGATTGGTGCAGTGAGTAAATATTTAAACAGGCCAACTGAAGCATTTAAATAAAGTAATATAAGTCGGGAAAAATACAAAACAAAGACATCTCGTCTGCAGAAAAATTGGCTAAACATTTATTTAATTTAGAGTATCTTTGAAGGTTATCATATATCTGCATGAAGATGTCAGCTTGATCCTCATGGGTAGACCTGACCAAAACCTCATATCAATATCTGATGCTAACAAATGGATTTTTTTTTTTCTTTTTCATGTCTGGGATTAATACAAATATTTTTCAGTCTTTACGTGGAATGGAGTATAAGACCACAGGGAGATAGACATGACTGATTGTTCAGAGGGAGGGGCAAAACTTAAGTAGCTAGCTTGGCACAGTTAGAAGATTCTCCTTCCTTGGCAGGTCAACTCATAGGTGTTTCTTGGATTACTTTTTCTTCTTTTCCCTTCCATTCTTTCAGTTTTTTTGTTTCCTGATCCTCTTTTCTCTATGTTCCTTTTTTTTTCCTTTCTTCTTTTTAGTGAAAAGTTTCGCTTAACAGCAGAATGGGAACTATGCTAGCACCCCACTCTTTCTCTCTCTTCTGACACACGATCTCCTCGCCTGCCTCCTACCGATGAATCCACCAACGCACCTTCTCATTGGTGAGCACAGGAAATCCCACCGCTCATAGAACCCTTGCCTTTCTTTTTATTTTGGGGAGGGGGGGTGGGGGTCGGGGGGTGGGTAACGTTATTATGCAAGGTTGCTCTTGAGGAACTAATTTTGTTTTGGTGGAAGTTTAATGGGCTGGTAATGGTGTGATGCTGCAGGTTTGTTGCTGAAGAGATTTTTTTGGGGGGGAGGGGATGGAGGGTGTTGGCCTTTGTCTGTCTTTAGGTGTTTTACTTTGTTTCTTTTTCTTCTTCCCCCTTCTTAGTGTTCCTTTTTACGGTCTTATTGTATTTCTGTCCTTTTTCCAATACATTTTCTGTTGTCCTGTTTTGCCTATCAACAAAAACTTACTTGGATTTACACTGAAAAATGGAAAAGATTCAAAGGCTAAAAAATCAAATAAATCATTCATAAGATATCTCATTCTCAGAAATGATGTATTCAATGAAACCAAAAGAAGAAAATGTAAAGTTGGAAAGGGATACCTCTCAAATGGGATTGCAAATGAATTGCAGCTTTGCGCAATGTGACAAATTCTTTGCGAGCAAAGTGAGCACGGATTTGTCTTTGAATGGTTCTAGCTGCATTGCTAAGAACTTCCGCTCTTCGAGCATCCAACTCAGCCATCTGACCAGCTCTTAGGAAGACCTTTGTCTTGCCTATCTGTGAAGTCAGTGACATGGGGCAATGAATGATATCGAATATTCCCAGTGGCTAAGTACATCATTAGCAAAGCTCTAGCAGACGTGCATAAGATTACACTATAGCATATAGAATCATTCAAAGATCCAAAGGAGCATCTTGAATACTGTGACTAAAATGATGACTAAGAGGAAATGCTAGGATTACCTGATAACCTTTCAATCCCATTTTATCCAGAATCATTTGGCATGCAACCTTGTCATCATTGCTGCAAATGGAGAAAAGAGTCCATGTGAAGTATTGCTTGATACAAAGTTTCTGATAGCATCTATATCCCCCATTTTAAATGCATAATGTGGAAGCTAAAAAACAAGGAATGGTAAGACTTACTTTCCCTCCAAAACTTCGGGAGCAAGAACACCAAAACGGATAAGAAACTCATAAAATGTTCGTCTAGTGGGATATCCAGCACAGCTGATCCTAATTGCCTCAAGAACACCCTACAAGGATGCAATAAATGACAATAATTTTATCTAATGAAACCACAAATAATATAAAATGCCAATTAAGCGCAGTGTCTTCCCCAAAGAAAACTTACACCACATCGTAATTGATTGATAATATTTAAGTTCTCGAAAATAGCAGGTTTGAGAACATTGTTTGGTTTCACACATCTGATGTAATGCGGTTCTGTTGAACTCAAAGTTTCCATCAAAGATTGAAGTTGCAGCTGCAAGTTTAGAATGTCACCTTTTGTCAGTGTCTCTCGCAGAATGTGTACTAGTTGTATACCAAACATTTAACACCAATCACTAACACATACAAAATAATGTATTCATTCTCCAAGTCTAGTAGTCTATGAAGAGCACCAGCAATGTAGAAACTGAGTTTTCATGCATCATATTATGTCATGTGTCCATTCACTCCATTCACAACGAACAAAACTCAAGTAAAGGAATGACATAAATCATTAGGTTTAATCCAGTTACAGATCAGTAGATTACTTCAAATGCATTTTGGCCAGTATGCACTTGTGATTTGGAAGCGAGACTCATACTAGATGTCAGTCCTTCACAGCCCATGCACTTGTCATTTGACTGCTTCAGACTGGCTTTCAAATAAATCAGTACAATAATTATGTTAGAAAATGGACTCAAATGCATGCAAGTCCAACTGTGTTAATTTGTCACCTCAGGCAAATTTTTGTGGCTGCACCAAGATCATTTCAGCAAGTAGCTCATCAAATCCAGTAAGGAAGTCATCACATCTAACAGTCGACAATAGTTTATGGAATATGCAAAGGAGAGGGCTGGAAACAACTAATTTCCATAAAATAAATTGACAAGCTGTTGTGAAATAACTTAGCCCCTATAGAGGAGATCCCATTGAGCCGGGTAAAAAGCCTCAAAGAAATGGCTGAGTGAGCCCGTTTTGAGAAGGTACAGAAGAGTGACAGCATTTTAAGAGGGGCAGTGAGGATAGAAACAGTTCAAAGTACTACACCAGACAGTTTGACAGAGCAAAAGAGAGGAAGCATGTGGTACTTTTACAAAGTTAACTCCTAGATTCTACTGTTACATTATTAGGAAATGTCTTTCCTCTGAGGTAAAAGAGCCATGAAGTAGAGACAGATACCTTGAAGCGTGACCCAATGGAAGAGAATTTGGATGCCTTTGACGACTCCTCTGGAAGTGGAGGAAACAACCCAGCCACAAAAGGGCACTTCGAGACTGTTAATAATTCTTGATGTTCTGCCACAACATAATCTTTGTTCTTGTCCAGGAACTGATCAGCTTGATAAGTTACCTACATAATGTAAAGACTTCAGCAAAACAGTAATTATATCAGCAGAAAATAAACATGAACAAAGAGATAGGGTGTTTACATCTCCTGCATAATGAGCTATTGTAAAATCAGTACGAGAAAGCTTTGGTTTGGCGAAGCGTTTATTGTTTTTTAATGTCGTGTACAATTTTTGGGCAAATGTCTCATGTGTAGACTTAGGGAACATGCTGCATGAAGCAAGCAGATAAACATTAGTGAAAGCACAAATGGAAATCCCAAACCCCAAGAAAATCCTGTAGGTCCTAAGAGGGCAAGTTGTCATGCCTATGAAAGAACAGAAAATCAATAAATCCACCCATCACTGTTAAGAGAGTAGCATAATTAAGGTCAGCTGAATCAAACATTAAACCACATACCAGGCCTCATCAAGAAGTGCAATTATTCCTCCCGGTTTCTGCATACATATTGAACTAGTCATGGTCATTGTCCAAAATGATACATCAGAAGAATGTAGATGTGCAAATCAATTATGAACTAGAAAAACAAACTATGAATAATTGAACATACTGATCTTAAGATTTAAGTATGTGTGTTTTTGGGTCTCATGTCCGTTTATTAATCTCTTTAATGTGTGTAATGTTCACCATTGGAACGAAGTGACATTAAAACATTGCATCAAGCAACAAATTAAACCTTCTCAATCAGATCCAGAACATCTTGGTTATCAACAAACTCGATGTAGCTCCAATTGATTTCCTCTTTGGTGTACTCCTCTTGTTCCATTTTAAAGACATGCTGCAAAGATACAAGCACAACTCTGTCAAAGAAAGCAACCCCAAAAAAATAAAAAAAAATAAAAAATAAAACTCAAAAAAATGAGCAAAAACTCGAGGGAGCCAACCTGGTTGAAATGTTGTTGCAGCTTCTCGTTCGTAAAATTGATACAGAACTGCTCAAAACTGTTTAAAAGACAAATACATAAGCATATCTGATGGGTTAATTTTCTCATTAAAAACTTTCTTGAAAGATGGCTGTCTTCTCACTATTCCCTCACCTATTGCACTTGAAACTTTCAAAACCATAAATATCAAGAACTCCAATTATTGACTTTGAGTTTGGATCCTGCCCAATTGAATTATTAATCTTATCCACAAGCCTGTAGACAATATAGTAAACTTGTTAGAGCTCAATATCCATAAGAAAACCGATCTCACCACACTCACAGAGCAGTATTATATAAGCTCTTACCAATCAAACAGGCGGGAATATACTGTTTTAGCAAAACCATCCCTGCTGACCACTGCAGCAACAGGATCGAGAGTTCTTGTAATGACTTCCTCAGGAGTCACCATAGCACGTTTAATCAGGGCATCTTCCAAACTCTGGGCATTGCACCTATCAGGCCGCAACAATTGCCAAAGAAAGTAAGAACATGATTCTAGTAAATGACCATAGGTTGGCATCAGACAACATCAATTTGCAAATAACATAATTCTAATAAGTAACCATGAAATAAAACTTCGAAATTCGAAAAAGAAAACAGAACATTACATAAGAAGCTCAGCTGTCATATTAAGATGAAATCTGGACTTTTCATCCTTGACAACAGAGGAGTCTATCTCCTTTCCCTTTGCAAAGTCAATATTTCCAAGATGAAGAATTGCGGCTACAACCCTGAAAATTGCCTCCTGCGGATAATTTTTTTGATCAGAAAGCCAATTAAACTATCAAAATAAGAAGCACATGACAGTATCTTGGACAAGAAGGATGACCTGCTCTTGGTCGCTGATCCCAACAACATCCATCGCCCTTCTGGTTGCACGATATTCATGAGTATCATTTACTCCATCAAGCTCATAGCAATTGGATTGATTTAGGTAATGAAATGATTTAGGATGCCCCAATTTATATTTCACGATGTCCTGCATATTTAAGTAAGAATGCTCACAATATCACTGTAAAATTAAAAAGCCTAGCAGTACAGGATCATACTTGATCAAAAGAGAAAAATTGAATAGATATCAACCAAAAGAGCAAAATGGAGACCATATACCTCATGAGGTGCTGCACAAAGAAGATAAAAACAATGGTAGTTTCTCTCAGGATCTGATATTTGGCAAACCCGAGACCTTTCAAGAAGGTAAGTCCTAACAGCTGCCCCTGATATTCTCCCACTCTTGTCAAATTGGATCTCAACAAATTTACCAAAACGACTTCATTGTAATGCCACGATGAACATAAAAAGAGAGTATAATAAGCTCCTTGAACAAAAAATAAATAAATAGAACTAGAATGGGCAAGAAATAATTATTAAACAAAAAACCTGATTCCCTGAAGAGTATGATGAGAAGTTTTATAGGGCTATAAAATCATCCTAATTTCTCACAGTTATTGGGGTTGGTAAGCTTGAGGCCTTCCCACCATGCAACAGGATACAGACCCTAGATTCACAATTTGCAAAACCACCTTCCACATCCAAGTTTACTAAGCACTATCAGCTTTAGTACAGCACTTAACTACTATGGTATGGAAGCCAAACAATTCTCTCAGACACGGTCCCATCATTCTTCTGACCAAGCAAAATAAACTAAACAGATATGCCCATTTCAAAACAGTAAAGATGGAGTTAATTTGGCTGTCAACTCTGTGACCAGGCTCAATCATATAGAAGTTATGGCAACCAGATAGGGTTAAACGGGGAGGTTGGTCATATTGTTCAAACATCAATTAAGCTGCAAGTTGGGATGACCCCTCAACTTGTTAAACTAGCGCAACCTTGATATTAATTGGTAAAGTAGTGCCAACCTGACAACTTAATCAAAGGTTCCATTCGACATGTGATCAAATCCGATTACCATTTGAGTTATACACTGTCTATTGATAGTATTACCATTTGAGTTACACTGTCTATTGATAGTCCCCTGAATAAATATCCAAAAATCAGGGTAAAAGAGTTTGCTCACGAACCAGGAAGGTTACATTTCATTTGCCTATTCTGGACCAGCAGCCAAGGCAGACCCATCAGAGCCCTTAAAGACTCAGTTTCTTAATCTACCCTTGAGAGAGACTCTCTGCTAGTTATATGTACGCTATGGGATTTACAGTTCTATCCTTTAACCTCACTATTGCAGATTTTCCAAGCTCTTGTATCAGGCTGAAGAACTCATACAAATAGAGGTGGATAACAGCCAATAAGGTGGCAAATAGCCTGGTGAGAAGTCGGTTCAAGTCAATAGAGGTTTTTTTTTTTGAGCTGGTTGTTTGCTGATGTAGTCCCATACGGAAGGCTGATCCTCTTTTGGACTGGCACCTTCCCTCGTAACTTTACAACTTCAATATTTCCAAAAAACTTTTGTTATCGATAGAAAGCGGAGGGAGAGGAGCTGGTTAGCAGCCTGGCATACACATATACAAGAGAGAGTGGTAGATAGATAATAGGAAGAGAATTATAAAGAAATCACTCTTGAACATAACTACTATAAGACGTGGATTCAGAAGTGGCTTTGCAAGTTTAAATCTCAAGGTTCTCACGGTTTTGTCAAGTTTGACAATCAAAAGGCCTGAAGCTTATCGACCTTAGTAAGCTGGACAAGTTTATTATAGCTCCTAATTTCCTCTCAGAAATGTGCCACACAAAACAAATAGTCACCTTGAGTTGTTGTTCCGAACAGTTTTGGCATTACCGAATGCTTCAAGAACCGGGTTTGACTGTAATTTTATCAACAGAAAAAGACAACAATTCAGTCCTCAATGCCAATCCTATAGTTAGTCATTAAGAATAGTGAATAACAACAACAAGAACAGTAACATGCTTGGACTGATTTGGCAATTCCAAGTATCGGTTGGATGGAATCCATAGGAGTTATTTCAAAACAAGAACCCACTGAATTGCCCAAAAAGACAAATTTGGTACCCCAACTTTTAAGCATATGGTCCAATATCTATTGGATTTTACCCCTTGAATTCTTTCCTCCATCCAGAACTTTTTCAACCTTTTCCTGGATAGACCATAAAATTTGGATGGGTGTGTAACCAGAACGGGTCAATCCAGTATTGGAAAAGGTTGAAAAAGTTCTGGATGGATTTCTCATGACCTAGAAGCTTCTCCAAGTGATCCATTCAGAACAACATCCCCCCAGTGATGAATTAATAGTGATGATAATAACAATAGTAACAATAAAAATAACAACAATAACAATATAACAATAATGAATAACTTCATCTTACTTCTAGAACTTGTTGTTCAACTGTTCGTCCTTCTGTTCCAGATCGCCCACCCAAGTATGCAAGATAACTCATGAGCATTTTTGTGGTCTCAGTTTTACCGGCACCACTTTCTCCACTTACTAAAATGGAGTTACTCTTCCCTTCATTGATCATTGCCCTATTTTATTATGGAAGACCACACATTAATAGAGCTATAGAAGTTCCGCTCCAGGGGGAGGGGGACTAAGACAAGCACTGAAAATTACCTGAATGCAACATCTGCAACTGCAAAAACGTGAGGACTTAACTCCCCAAAAGCTGCTCCTTTATATTGTTGCATCATATGGGTATCATACAGATGAGGTAATTTTTGAAATGGGTTTATTGCAATAAGAATATTCCCGGTGTATGTCTGGAAAGGTAAAGCCGAAGGTTAGTTATATAAGACTCTGCAATTTCAACTTTTTCATTATTCTGTTGTATCTTTCTTTCTTTCTTTCTTTCTGTTTTCCCTATTTTTCCTCAAACTCAAAAGTCATGTCAGTGTGTCAATGAATATGAAGACATGTTTCTTTTTTTTTTCTGCCATGGGGGGAGAGTAGGAGGAGGAGGGGGAGGGGGGAAGAAGAGCTGGGAAATACTCACATAAATTTCATTTAGTTCATATCTAGTGGCCAAGTTTTGCAGAACACCAGGCTCATGCAAATATGAAAGTTTTGTCATGTCATCCACTCCTCCAGGTGGAGCTTCAGTATCCTTGGGAAACACTTTGGATACATCAGCGACAACCTGCATACAAGAATCAAGTTAATAAAAAATACAGGGACATATCTATGGGAAATTTTCAATTTTATGGTTCATAACATGTGTAAACAAAAAATTCCTCTTTGAAAGGACTTCAGGTACGTAAACTTGGATTTGGTTATAACAGAAAAGCTCATATTACAGACTATCATAATGAACATTCATTAAAGATTCACACCGTTTTCCCCTTTGTAGTCCGAATATGAATAGCTTGGCCATCAATCCGAAAAACTTCTCCATCAATCCAGGCCAACACCGGATCTTCCACCCACACATGAGAACCTACAATGATATTAACTGGTGCAGCCTGCAAAGCAATATGCATAATAAGAAAAGCACATCAATCACATATAAAAAATGATTTTCTAGCTATAATGATTGCCTCCAACAGGCAATTATTCATAGTTATTCAAATTGCACAGCCAGAGATATACTGCTACCATTCAATCTTATGCATTTTACCAAATCAGGAAAATGAACAAGTCAATTAGAACTTCAGAATAACAAAGTCTTCCATTTAGATAAGTAAAAAAGTGGTATGAAAAGATCGGCTTTCAAAAGATAACAAAGATAATGTGATCCAAAAAAAAAATGAATTCCTTATCAACCATCAGGGGGCGCTTAAAAAATGGATACACATGAACAAGTTAATAAAACAAATAAGTTGCACAGTATTTCCCCAAGTAGTAACAATTTACAAGTTAGTGTTTTAGAGCACCTATATTATCAGTAAAGGAACTTCACAAATCCATTGTTAAAGTCTTGAGCAACCAAGGCAATGGAACATGAGGACCCTAATCTCTTTAAAGGCTTCTCATTCCATCACAATCATGAAGTAATAAACAGGGAGAAAAAAAAAAGCAATCACAACAACTTGACTTACATGGCCAGTAGTTTCACCATGCAAGAAAGCTACAACCAAAGGAACGGAAGTCACAGGAAAGGAGAAATGAAGAAGAAAAAAATCACTGGAATCTTGGGAGTCTTTCAAGATATGTCAGGAGCTATGCTGTTTCATCTATGTTCCAGGCTGATTAGGTAGGGTAATGTCACCAGGGCAGAACTTGCCATTTACTTCAGTTGCAATGGGTCTTGAGGGCTTAGTGTGAAAGCAGACTGTTCAACTATCCCTAGCACAGGCGCAAAGGTGGTTCTAGGGAACTCACTGTTTGAGAGAGGCAACAATATTCTCCTGCAGATCTAACACGCATTTCTATGGAAGCCGAGGTTGAGAATTTCAGGTAGTGTTTTTAACCTGAGAGACTTCAGAATTTTTCACATGAAAGACTTCAATTGGTGGGAAGCCTATTCCCTGGGTCAATTTGATTATACTTTCTTGTTTTCTCTTGAGCCAATTGCTACCAAGGACTGGTGGTCCACAGCATTAGCCTTCTTCCAAAACAAAATTTTCTGTTATCGAACATGGATCTAGAACCTAATGCAAACACAAGTTATGGTAAAGAAAGGAATAATCAATTTTCAATTGAAGAAAGAACACTAAGCTTTGGATTCAGGGAAGCCGTCCAACAACGTCCAAGGAAGTACAAGGATCCCCCACTCTTGCAGCCTCCACCAAGCACTAATAAAGTGATAAACTTAAAAAGACATCTGTTATATAGCACTTTTGGGTTGATATATGAGAATTGTCAGAAATGTGGAAAAACAACATCAAACAATATCCTGCTTAAATGAATCCTAAATCGTTTTTTTTTTTTTTTTTTGGGTAAGTATAATCCTAAATTGTTGTTTCTGTGATAATGTTAATTAGTTAAATCAACATTTTGGGAGATCTTAGAGACAAGGAAATAAGGTATTCTTGGTATGTTGCGTGCGTGGGGGTTCAACCTGGGGTGGCAACTCTTGCTCTGAATTGCCAATCCAACCCGTGCCCTTCCCCATTCCAAAACAAAGAAATGCTTAACTAACACCATAGTTGACAGATAGAAATAGGTTCAAGTTGGAAAATTTCTCAGTAGGAACCCAGAGCATACCCACTCCCCCCTCCTCCTGGCAGTTTACAGTCGACACCTTCAACCAATTATTGTCCAGTAGATTGCAAATTGAGTGATTTCCTGAAACAGTTGATTGCCACTGCTGACCAACACAACCTTTATAAAAGGAAAACGACTTCTATTATAGCCGCCATTCTCATCACCAGCATCACTGATACTGCCAATCTCTGCAACCATTACTGAATAGTGCCAACACCCTCTATGGACAGCCACTTCTACCACCGTCACAGAACTACTGGTTACGCTGCTGCTGCTACAACCACCACTTTCCATTGTTTCTCCCATGTCAAACTATTCTAGGCTAATGCCATTTGTCACGTTTTTGTGGTTGGTTCAACTGCCTGTGTACCCCAAGAGTTCCTTGCTTGTCTGCATATGTAACTAAATGGGCACAAACTCGCATCCCACCAGCACCCTTCATCATATTCACCATTCTCTTTGAAGCTTTTAGCATTTTGTACAATGAACTAAAGTAGACATTCGTATGTGTGAAGTTCAATGAAAACCACGATCCAATAGCAAGATAACTTGAGCAAACTCTCATCTGTCAAATTCTTGTCTGATGCAAATCATAATGAAGATTCTGACCAGGAAAGACTTAATTGAACATATCTAAGCGGGTGTTTACTGGTGAATATGAAGCAGTCATCGACCTTTCTTGATAATGCTACTATCAAGAGTTTGCCAAACTGCTTATTACATCGATAAATTCATACCACCAATTCACTTTTCTGAGCAAGCCATCCACAGCGTTTGGACTCTACGTAGTAAGCGTTATCTATGAATGACTGTAGAAGCAAAGGTTGGCTCCGTGGTCTTCGTATTGATATAACATACATGATGTCTCCCTTGGGCCGTAACAACATCCATCAAAATGATTTTTTTTTTTTTTTTTTTTTTTTAATTCTGCAACCCTTCTCGGACCAGGAGGAAAGAAAATGACTGGCGAAGCTAAGCCATCAGAAACACGGTAACAATGCAGTTTTCAAGCAAATCATGTCACGGGTCAAAATATCAAATCCTTCACGGATCATCATGTTTTCCTTTGCAATGTGAAACCACAAAAACCACTATACAGAGCAATCGAACTAAGAACTTTTCTATAACTTGTACAAATAAGGATTAGTACCGATACATCTTGAAACTGCTCCGCCGTTGCCTTACATCGTCCATTTAAATGGAAATTGCTTGTAATAAGTAACTACCCAGGTCCTCAGGGTAGTAAGAGCAAACAGCCACTGCGCTTCAACATTCTTCTTCCACATATTTGCCTTTCTAGTAGTAACAATTGTGGTACCAAATCATGCAAATCCCAAACCTTCAAGCGTTCTCACATTCGAAACCGAAACTTAACAACATCAGAGATGAAACCGGAGACTTGCCAGCGGAGCACAAGCAAGAAATGACCATGGTTGAAAGAAAAACAATTCGTTCGTATAATGAATTGTCCAATTTTGTTAATAAGAATAAACAGCAAAACAGATAAGCCGATACCAGGAAGACTGTGCAGGATTCAAATTAAAGAAATAAGTCCATTTAACCATGGCTTCTTAAATAAATAAAAAAAGATACAGAAAGTTCAGAGACAGAGAATAGAAAACAGAATTTTATCAAATCAAAAAAGGAATAAGAAACAAATGAATTATGGATTATCATGAAGTACCATTTTGATGATTTTGAAGATAGATCTCCTTCCTATCTCATCCGAAAGGATTACCGGTAAGCAAACGTGGAAGACTGAAACTCAGTAACTCAGATCGGAAAGAAGAACCTGTACTGTTAATTATCTCTGTAGATTTTTTCAGAGAAACGGAATAATCTTCAACAACAGAAAGTTGAAGGTTGAAGTATTCCCCTTCCCTCTCTGTTTCTCTCTCTTTCTCCCTTCTCTCTCCCCCAAAAGTTAATAATAAACAAAGCAATCTCTCCCTCTCTCTCTATCTCTAAAGTCTTTCTCTCTCAAAACTTCTCTGGTCAGCTGGGAAGGCTGGTGGGAGAATTCGTGGTCTCCACACCAGTTGCTTAAAAGCGGCTGTCTTCCGCTCTAAAGACGACATCAGAAAGTAATTATTGACTAATTACGGAATTTTGGTTTTACTATAGCAATTTGGCCCTCTATTTGATCTTAATTACGAAATCACCATCATTTTGAAAAAAAAAAAAAAAAAATTCAAATCTCATTTCTTGCCTCCCAACTATTTGACCAAACACCTTTCCTTTCTCATGCGACCCACGCGGGTGTATGTAAAGCTTATAATAATATATTTCAACCCAAATTGGATAAAATATAAGGGTACGATTGTAATTAACTTAGACAATTGATGTTGTTTATTAAATTAGTTTTACAAGTTTGCACGATAATACAGAAAAAAATCCGTCCGCATCTGCTGGCGGAAATTTTTGTTGTTTTGGACGGCATTTTTTTAAGGTAGACAGCTCCGCACCTGCGGGGCAGCTCCGGATTCGAAAATGCCAAAGATTTTGGAGATCCCAAAATGACCAAATCATCCTCGACCGCCGTAAATTTTCCGACCGTTGATTTGTTCTGTCTGGGAATGAGGTCAGTTTCGTCATTCCAATTTAAGTAAAATTTACCCAAATATATTGTAAGTTGTAACTCATGAATACGACTTATGAGGATTCTTCCACCATAAATAAAATAGAGAGTCAATAGGGTTCACATGCCGTCCTTTTTTCACCTTTTAATTTTATTTAATTTTTTTAATTTATTTTATTAATATAAAAGAAATACCACAACTTGCATTCATCATTGCTTAAGACCTGAGACAATACATGTCTGTGACAGTTGTGACTCTAATAATTTATATTTATGTGTACATATATTGTAACAAAGGGCAAAAAAGGTTGCCAACTAAACATGGTTTCATCTGAATTGGCTGCTTTTGCTGGATTATTTATTTGTTTATTTTAAATATTATATAAATATAAAATGATAAAATAATATTAATAATTCAATTTTTTAGGTTTATCTCAATCATATGGATAATCGTGTAAGAGACTCTTTGTTCATTTTTCTGTGCGCACTCAATCTCAAATTAAAAAAAAATTATAAGCATTAAATGATATGTACAAAACTTAAAGTGGTGTAAAATTTAGTTTTGTTTGATAATAATATAAATAACATAGATGCTTTTAATTTTGGAAAATGATCCTCTTTTGTCACCCAGTTTGCTAGTCGTTCATCAAACAATTGGCATGACTATGCATCGAGAGGATCTGGGTCTTTAAATTTAGCCATATCAAACAATGTTACGAGAGAGGAAAAAAAACCAATTTAAATGTCTTCTAATTAAGGTTCAATTAGATATCCATATTCTATACGAAATAGTAAATGTAAGGAAAAAAATTTCATTTACCCGAACATGATCATTAAATGATCTGCCCCTTATTAACAAATATCGATAATATCTAACCATGCCAAACACATGGGATGAAGAAAACTCTCTTCATCATGGGTACCCAAAAACTCTCATAAATATAAAAAAATTTTTTCTAAATTACTACTTATGGGATCAATTTTTGGATGGATATAAACCACATGACTATTTGTTTCTTTTCAAATTTAATTGCATTTTATTATTTGGTAGAATGCACCATTATGGAACAAGGATACAAAATAGCATATGTGTATGCCAATTGAAGGGTTAAAGCACACTAGGGGGGAAAATCATATTATTTAAAATTGCCATATTGTTTGATAAATAACATTACCTACCTATATAGAAATCACAAATAGCCAAATCAGTCCTCCACATAACCTGGACTTGGATTTCCTGTAGCCGTGGAGGCCCTGTAGCCACATTTGGGCCATTAAGAGTGCATCTGCATTTGCATCGATGCATTTCGATGGACTGAATGCAATTGCAAGGGCTGCACAGTTGTTGACGATCCAAACTCAAATATGTTAGCATAAAGTTGTAGTTTCTAATAGAAGGATCATATATTTGTATTTCACTTATAGGAGTTATTACATTTTGTTAGATTGTGATGTATATAAATCCATGATGGTAGCTTGCACTTGATTTGCCATGGCATTTAAATGCTTGATACCTCGAAAGTAAACTAAAAAAAAGCATGTGACAATATAAGGATTGGGAGTGAGCAAAATGGAAGAGGGAGAGATGAAACATGGATGAGTAGAACTTTAGTAGTTTTTAAATTATTTAGGCTCTCTTTGGTATGTGATATAGAATTAATTATATAATACATTATGATATATGTAATTGTTTGGCATTATTTATGGTATTTATTTATATTTTTAAATAAATTGATATAATCTAAAATCTATAAATAGATTAGAAAGAATTTATCATTATTGTGATAATCTATTATTATTTCTTTATGTTAGTATTATTAAACGATTATTATTTATGATTCATAATTTATTTTTATAAATGATTTATTATAAATAATTCAAATATATAAATATAAATTATACAAAAGAAAACCTTAGATGAGATAATGATGGAAGGTTAGGATTTATCTTATTTGGTATTGGATAATTTGAATTTAAGTTTTTTCTAATCTATTTTTATTTTAGACCTATTTGTTTTCTTGTAAAATTCTTAGTGTGAATGATATTTTACATATAAAAAAAATTCCACCGAATAGAATTATTCTATTTTTTTTTCAATCCATTTTTTTTTTGCATTTTACGTTAAAATAAACATTGGGAAATTATTCCAAGCAAATTTTTCTTTTTTCGCCATTTTATATGGAAACAGACAAAGCCTTTATGTAATTCTTATGGTAGGAAAAATTCCAGAAAAACAAAAAAGTGGGTTCGGTTTCACCCATAGATTTATAAACCCCACTTCCTTTATTATAGTAGTATAGATTGATATAATATTAAAAATTCAGTGTATATAATCATTTACAAAAAATTTTACAACCTTCCAATATTTTTTTGGTTGGGGGTATGTGAAGTTGAACTTTTCATACAAAATTAATAAATACTATCAATAGTCACCATAAAAAAAAAAGTATAATTAGTTTAATATAGGGAGGGATTGCTACACCACCGATATCGCCTGCACATCTGAAGTGCACGAATAAGAGGGGGCAATCTCGGTTCTATCAAAAATGGTAGGGTGGAGGAGAGAAGAAAATAAAAAAAAATCCTTGTGGGGTGGTGTGAGCTACACCAGCACTGTGTACAATATTTTCCCTTTGAGTATTTCTAAAACCTCTGTTTGTTTCTATGTAAAACAGTGGAAAATAAAAAATTTCCTATATCACTGTTTGCTTCAATATAAAATACATAAAAAAAAAAGACTGAAAATTTTGAAAAAGTTTACATGGAAGAAAAATTTTATTTAGAATATCATTGCCATAAATAATTTTCAACCAAACCAATAGAATCAAAAGAAAAAAAGACTATGTTGGCATCCGACTTCAACCTGATCATTACCATGCTACAAGAATCAAGTCCTCCCCTCCCCTCCGTTCCCCTTTGTTGTGTCACCCCCTTTGCCCCAAGTTGAATGTGATGACATCAATTGGAAACAAAAATGAAATAATATAGAAGGAACTCAGTGGGACATTAGAATAGTTTGACTTTGTATCATAGTATATTTTTTAACATATTCAATAAAATTAATTTGAAAAATATGAGGCAATATAAATATTTGAAACATTGCTACCAAACTTGATCCCACTCAACTAATAAAACTAGTCAACTTGGGATGTACTCACAACTTCATATTGACCATGCTTGGATACTTTATAAAAGCATTTACATGTATTATATACAGAGCCGGGCTGGGATGGGTTGGGCCTATGATATGAACTCTGAACCTGGTCCAATTCTGGCTTGGGCCTGAACAAATTGAACCCAAGCCCGCTATGCAGGTTGAAATGTCGGGCTAAGGCCCTATCTAGGTTCAAGGTGGATTCGGTCTGATTCGGGCTCATCTGGTAAAACTAACACCCCTACACATGGCTCTCGGTTTAAATGCGTAGTATAATTTTCAAGTAGCTTCACTTGTTCCATATGTCTCAGAGATTCGATCATTAATCACATATGTTTTGGATTTGCATCTCAAAGTTTATGTATGAGTTACTAACACGGTTCTTACAAAAAAAAAAAAAAAAAAAAAAATACATAAAATTTACTAACATGGTTATATAAGTTAGGAACTTAGGATGGATGTAATTAGTTTGGTCTTCTTTCTTCTTCTTCTTTTTTTTCATGTGTCCTTCAAAATGTATGTTAGAACAAATGATATTTGGAGATACATATGCAAGCAGGGATAATGTGGGTGGTGATAGTGGTGGTGGTGGCGGTGGGTGGTGGTGGTGGTCGTCAAGTCTTTGTTTTATGAAGAAGAAAGAAATGTGAGAGAAGAGAGTTTTTTATTTTATTTTTTATTAGGGTTGAGAAATTACAAAGAGTATCATTCTCAAATTAATGGGAATGATATCTCTCAAATTAATGAGAATCATATTTAAGAAATTACAAAGAGTATCATGCTCTAGGGTTGCATCCTGGTTCTGATTTCTAAATGCTGGCTTGGATTCTTTAATTATTTTGTTTGTTTGTTTGTTGTTGCTTTGGGTTGTTCTTTAACCATTTCCAGATGTGAAATTTTTTTCTCTTACTTATATGCCTTTTTTTTTTTTTTTACTCTATGAATTCTATGTGGACTTATCGATTAATGAGTTTAGCATGTGAGACGCATGCTGCAATCCTATGATTTTGAGAGTCAGTCCCATTGCAGTCACATGTACAATTTTGTGGTTTGAATTATAAGGATTTACTGGGTTATCTAAATATCAATCTCTATTAGATTTAGCTCCGTAACCCTAAAATAAAACCATGTTTTTTTAATGAATTGCAGCACAGGAATATGAGTGAAATGGTCAACATGATATACCACTACTATGGTCAGTAAGCTCAGAAAAAGATAGACCCAGACAAGTACAGGTATATGGATCTAGTATATGACACGTACAATAGTGTTCTCGATCATATCGAGGAAGGAAGAGCTATGAGCTTCTTAGCCAAATGTATATTTCCTGATGCGATTGAGGAGTTAATAAATTGATGATGATGTTTTGATTGTGCTGGCAATTCATGGAGGACTAGAGTTCATGGATTGAAATCCTCTCCTGCGGCAAGAGGATTCAGCCAGAATCCAAGGACTGGAGTTCAGTTAGCACGTATATCGATACATCGGTATGTGTGTCGACTGAAATTCAGCACTTGAGAGGATTTCTATCTAGAGTTCATTAGAGTAATTGCATATGATGTGCATGCGAGTGATCACTTCAGCAACAATTATACCATAAATGGCTACCCTCGATCAGTAGTTGGTAGAGATGGTAGAAGTGGTATGCAAAGCTGCTTTGTTTTTGGCAATAAATGGAATCAATAGATCGATGGCATAGTAAAGTGATTTTGATTGAAACTCCTGCTTGATCTGTTTTGAGGCCCCCAAATCTAGACCATGTATAGGCCTCTCTAGAAGGTTGTGGGTTGGAGGAGAAAGGGGAGCGGAGGCGGGTATCCGTTTGCATATCTGTTCCAACAAATAATGACTTTTCCTTGTTCCCATGACTCTGCGGCCCATCTTCCTTTTCCATTGTCAACCCTGGCAACTTATGAGTGAGGTTGTTATTATATTCATTTATAATTAATGGTATGTATTCTTGTGATATGTAGGGTCTATCAGAGGCTAGCTATTTCAGAAAATTTCTCCAATGCCCGCATTGCAGAAATTATAGAAGACATCTTTATAACTTCAAGGCAAAGTTTCCTGGTCTGGTATTAAGAAAAGAGTTCTAGGCTCCAGCCAAGTCCCCTAATGCTTTTTATTTTCAAAAGGCAATGGATATGCCTTGAAAGCCATCAATAAAGAAGCCCATGTCTGGTTAGTGAAGACTAACACTTCAGTATGGGCTAGACATGCATTCGATCATAGAGCCAAAAATGACCATATAACAGACAATATGGTCGAGTCTTTCCATTAGTGAATAACACCCATTAGGAGTAAGCCAATTCTGAGCTTAATTGACCAAATAAGGGTCAAACTGATGCGTATAATTCAAAGAATGTATGAAAAAGACTGCACCTATAAGGGAAGATTAACACCTAGAGTGACAAAGAAGTTGGGCTTGGTTCAGCAAGAATCTAGATTTTGTGTAGTTATTTCTGCAGGCTTAGATGAATTTGAGGTTACTTACAGCGTTATTAGATTTGTTGTCAATCTTCAACAAGGGACTTGTGGATGCAATATATGACTCGTTATTGGGTTACCTTGGAAGCATACATCAGCTGCAATCAAGAACAAGAGGGAAAATCCTGAAGTCCCTTAGAAAAGTACAATTGTTTGATCTAACAGTGCTAAGTGATGGCATTGATAATGGTGTGCTACAAATTCCACCAATGAAGAGGCTACCAGAGGTAAAAACTATATACCCCTTCTACATAAACACAAATCTATATATACTAATTCAATATTGTTTTGTTGCTTGTGCAGAGGAAACAACGAAAAGATGGAACCAGTAACTCCCACAGACAAGGTTCCATACTTCTGCTACAAGTTCACTTGGTAGTGCACAAGTCAAGAAAAGAGCTATAATGGCAGACAAGGAGGATCAAAATGTTCTTTGAAGCACCTCTATCCGAAAGCAATTTTTAAAGTCTTTTTTTTTCTTTTCAATCAGGATGGTTGTATGGATTTAATCTCAGTGTATTGGATGAGATATGTAAAATCTGAATTTGAAGTGGATTACTGTGTATAGATGAATGGTTTAAGATTTGTATTAGACATAAGTTTTTTTTTTTTCTATGGATGAAGAATGTATGAGAATTTCTGCCTTGATATGACATATTCTGATCAAATGATTATTAAAGATTATGGATGACTAAATTTTGAAGTTTTTCAATATATTTTGAATGGTTTGTGTAATGATTTGGTTTAAATGGTTAAATGGTAGATGAATAGATAGATTAGTGTATGGATGGTTGAATGACTAGTGGTATGACAGATTCTAATCCTCATGTATGTTTTGAATGGTTTGTTTTGTATTAGGATTAGATTTGAATTGAATGGATAAATGGTATATGACAGATTCGGGTCCTACTGTTGTTCTTGGGTTTATGAATGTACTCATGATTTTTGTTAGAAAATAGAACTTGCAATGATGTTGCAAGGTGCTAGGTAAGTGCTGATAAGCCAAATTGTTGTAAAAGGTTCTAGTTAATTTCTATTAACCAGCTACTGGTTGTAGCTACATGTACAGGGCTTTTCATGAACTGATATTGATTTTAGCTACAGATACAGAATTAATTAACTAAATCCTCTACCTATAGCTAAAATAAGATGTGTTTTCAGAAGTCATGTTCTTGTACAAAAATAAGAGTGACACTAAAAAGATAAGGAATTTTGCATTAACAGTTGTTTCTCTTTTATATTCTCATTGCATTCAAAAAGAAAATCTTCATACATTATCAGCCTTTTAGAAGTATCAAAACAAGGAGTACCAAAAACATAACTACAAAACAGTGACCTACAATGGTTATTGACTTCTCTAACTACTTCACTCTAATATTCAGATTTCGAAAATCTTCGTTCAAACTTTGCAACACTATATTACTTTCATCGAATGATCTGGGTTCATCTAACGTCAACCTCAATGGTTTTCTTTCGTCCTTAGGAAAACATCATCCAAAGTAGCGGCACGTGTTGTCGGGGCAACAATAGTATAGCTTGTTCTTTTTCTTTTTCCCAAGATTCTGAGATCCTCACTGCAGCTGTTTTGTTACATGCACATTTTTTATCTGTGTACTTTAGAGAATGAAGATTGTTATTGTTCACACTTGATGAAGACATCTAGGTACAATGGTATTGAATAATCAAACTTAAAACACTGTAGCAGTAGTAGGGAGCTGAAAGGGATGAAGAGAAATAGGAGAGAGAAGTATGGTTGTGATTTAGAGAAGGGGTGGGTTGCTAGGTCAGATGAAGTGAAGGAGCATATGAGGATGGTAGGGGCAGAGGGAGGGAGGGAGTAGGGGTGTCAACAGACCGGTCTGGGCTGGGTTAAATCAGTATTGGGCCTTATAGCTAGGGCATGATCGAAACATGTCCATTAAGATGTTCGGGTTGGGTGGGCTGCACCGTGCATATTAACTAACGCGCTGGTCCGGTTTCAGGTTGTTATCAGGCTTAGCTTATTGAGTTGGAATCGGACTGGTTCAGGTTGAAAGCCTAGTAGGAAACCCATTAAGTCCATCCAGAAGGCTGAAGTAGTGAAGCTAGGGTCTAATATTCGGTCTAATCGGTCTGGTACAGGCTATTATCAAATTCGGGCTCATCGGTCCCAATTTTCGGACCCGTTTCGGGCTAGCCTAGACCCAACAAGGATCGATAGGATATGCCATACCTCAACCCGAAACTTGTCTGGTAATAGTTCGTTCCGGGTTGGTTTTTGGTTAATTCGAGCCAACTTGGTCC